>CM053593.1:274118875-274129145 GCA_028646575.1 Pseudocheirus occidentalis
ATTCCAGGCCCAACACTATCTGCCATGCCACCAAGCTGTACTGCATAACCTTGGGCAATGTGATAGATCTAATCATTAGAAAGCATTTTTAGAGGGAATTAAGTTGACAATAGATAGAGCACTAAGCCTGTATTCAGGAAGTTAAAAGTTAAAGTTAAAATATGGCCTCAGAAACATACTAGCTGTGTGATCCTGAATGAGTCATTTAACCTCTCTCTGTCTGAGTTTCCTAATCTATAAAATCAGAGCACCTGGCTCTCCTTAGATGAGGATCAACTAAGCTAATATTTACAAAATATTTCACACAATGATTGGCACCTAACAGTCTGTTATTAAATATTTGTCCCTGTGCCTTTTTTTCTCAAATCGTATTAATTTTTCCTATTGGCAACATCCACCCCATTGAATCTCATTCAGTCTTCTATACCCAAACAGAAAAAAAAAATTACTCTCTCACCAATGTGAAATCCCCTTCAAATACTTGGAAGTTATGATATACATTGTAGCCCCGTACACACAAAGACACATATTTCTATGTGGTTAAGAAGCCCAATTTCTTCAACCCATTCCTATATGACATTATCAGGAGGATAATTTCCATCTTGATTAGCCTCCACTGAACATTTCATATATATGTACAAATATCCTTCCCAAATGGTTGCACCCAGCCCTAAAGAGTTTTCTTAAGACAGAATACACCCAGTGCAGCTAGGGGGCGTAGTGAGTACAGTACTGGCTCTGGAGTCAGGAGGACCAGAGTTCAAATTTGACCTCATACACTTGATACACTTGCTAGCTGTGTGACCTTAGGCAAGTCACTTAACCCCAATTGCCCTGCCTCTCCCCGTCCAAAAAAAAAAAGATCAAGACAGAATACACCATACCTAACAATACATAAATCGACTTATTAAAAAAAAACTTTTAATAAAGTACCATCTCACAGGCATTGTGCTATGTACTAGGTTCTAGATATAAAGATAAAAATTTTAAAATGAAGCAGCTAGGCAGTGCAGTGAATAGAATATAGGCCATAGAGTCAGGTGAACCTGAGTTCAAATCCAGCCTCAGACACTTAATGCACTTACTAGATGCGTGACCTTGGCAAGTCACTTAAACCCAGTTGCCTTGCCTTTCCCCCTCCAAAAAATAATTAAAAGAATTAAAAAAACTCCCTGCTTATATTTCATCATCCTGAAATGAATCACATTCCTATTCCTTGATATTATACCTGTTTAATTAAATATAAACTAAATCATATGAACTTTTTGAGTTACCATATCATACTATTGACTAATATGAAATTTGCAATATACTCAAGCCCCCCAGATTTTCTTTTTCTTATGAACTTTCATCGAAATAATACCCCACTTTTTATAATATGCAAGGTTGATATTTAAGCTCAACTTTACATTTTAACTTCATCATTATTCCTATTAAATACATGTTTTTGAACTTCAATGCAATATTCTAGCAAATTATAATTTACATAATAGTGGAAAACTCAAAGGATTGAAAGTCAAGAAACATAGGTTCTCATCATTAATGTACTGCATGGTTTTTGTTGTTTAGTCATTTTCGATACTGTCTGACTCTTCATGACCTCTTTGTGAGTTTCTTGGCAAAAATACTAGAGGCATTTGCCATTTCCTTTCCCAGCTCATTTTACAGATGAACAAACTGAGGCAAACAAGTTTAAGCCACTCAGAGTCACACAGTTAGTAAGTATCTGAGACTGCATTTGAAGTCAGATTTTCCTGATTCCAGGCCCAACACTATCTGCCATGCCACCAAGCTGTCCTGCATAACCTTGGGCAAGACAGTTAACTTCTGATTTTTCATTTGTAAAATAAAAGAGAGGACAGCGAGAAAACATTAAACTATTGGATTTTTAAGGCCCTGACCAGCCCCCAGTCTAAAACTTGGTCAACTTAATATAAAAACTAATTGTAGAAATAAAGTTTGTCTAGTTATGTGACTGGTGTCCAGAAATAGTCTCTTGTCAAGTGATGTAACATATGGTGAGCCTCAGCACCTTCACACATTTAATTAGGATCAGAGCCCCTCCAGTATTCAAAATGGCACTGAGTTTTACTCAGATGCATAGGAAGAGGAGTTGGCCTTGCCTGCCAGAGATGTTCAAACATTAACTACTGTGCTGCAAAACGGAAGAAACTCCTCCTAGATCCTATCCTTGGAAGCAAAACTGTACAATTTAAGAAGAGAACCAATGACATATATAATGGATAGCTTCTTCTTCCCTCCCCATTTCCTGTCACAGAGGAAGAAAGGAAAAAAGTAATGGAAGAAAAAAGGAGGGGGAGAGGAAGGAGGAGGCAAAGGAGCACAAGAGGAGGAGGAGGAAGAGGAAGAACAAGAAGAGAGCAAGAAGAGGAAGGAAGCTGAACAAGGTGAATCAACAATATTGCTTGGCCTGTCAGTTTGTAGTCTATTTGGCAACCTTGAGTCAATCCAACAACATTTGTGAACCTGGAATGGAGAAATTTTTCTCCAGCCAGATCAAGCTGTTCAAAAAGGTTTAACAATATACTTACTTCATTTTGGAGAACACTGACATGCACTACATTATATGGGTTGGTTCTTGAGATGCCTGACTAATGAATCCTAATTTTTACTTTCATTTTGCAGCCAGATACATGCTATGGAAGTATGTGATAATCTAATAGAAATTGTGTCAGAATTACACAATAGAGAAAAAATACAATCTTTTATCATTACAAATCATCTTTCATTCTGAATTATGAAGTAGCCCTTTGTGACAGCTTGTAATATAAAGGGTATTTTCTGATTTTAAGTTTTTCTAACAAAGTAAAATTTGCACCCCTCCCACCCCATGGAAATATTAAAGAAAGTTCTTTAGCCCATCTCCCCAATTTAATTGACATATAAACTCATATTTGAAGTAATTTTTAACATCCTTTGTAAGCTGAACTGAAAAAAATTTTGCCAACATACTTATTGTAGCAATAGCCACATGTTAACTATATACTGACTTTAGAGGTATTTCCTGGACTTTTGATTGTATTATTCTTTCATTTCAACTGAAGTCTCTTGGCTCTCATATACAAAATTCCTTCATTTTACATATAGCTCCAATAAAAGTCGTGGTAATTCTTCTTTCCAACATGTATGCACATACTCCTACATTCCCACCTTTTTCTTGGGTTTCAAGCAACAAGAATACCAAAAGATCTGGGATTTGTATGGCCCCACCCCATGTTTTCCTAGCTAATCTTGGCATACATAAAACCCTGGAAAGCCACAATTCACTTCCCAAGTGATCATCCTGGACAGCTCAGAGCCAGAAACTCAGAACAGGATATCCAGCTATTGAGCAAGCTTGTCACAGGTGGCCAGCAATACAGCTGCAGAGAGCTTCCTAATGGGGGGGGCAGCATGGTTCCACAGGAAGAAATGTTCCTTTCCTCTTTCAATCTGTTTCCAACTCCAGAGGAAGACACAGTCCACACTCCTGCAATACCAGCTGCCAACACAGCACTTTTCAGGCCATACTGAAACAGTGGGTGGAATTTCTAACAATAAATGTCAAGAGAGAAGCAAATTGTCCATGGGATTTCAGACAACAGGACGCTCCAGTTCAAACAACAACAAAAAAAAGTCTTTGGGGAAACATACACACACATAGAAATACACACAGAGAGCTTTAGTTTTATTAATGCCTTTAAGCAGACATAACATCATAAACTTGTGATCCATTTAAAACCAATCTTTTCTGTACATAAACATGTGATAATAGCAAATACACTCAGTAGGTTATAAGAATGTGTTTGCCAGCACTCCATTCAGAATATATTCCAGGATTTTCTAGCATTACTAATGAGAAAGACTTCTTTTAGAGAGTTGTTGCATGTTTTTCATATTTTATGGGGTTTTTTGTTTTGTTTTAAGGGGGGAACTATAAATTCAGTCCAAATGAATATGATTCTTCTGGGGCTATTTTATCATTTATAAAATATAAAAATTTATAAAAACTGATCATTTCCAAAGTTCTACTCACTTCTGATATGATGAGTCTGATTTTGGGGGCTTGGGGGTTCAATTTCTTAAAGAGACAGACAGACAGACAGACAGAGACAAAGACAGAGACATAGAGAGAGAGTGAGAGACAGAGAAAGAGAGAGAGAGACAGAGAGAGAGAGAGAGAAAGAAAGAAAGAAAGAAAGAAAGAAAGAAAGAAAGAAAGAAAGAAAGAAAGAAAGAAAGAGAGGACAAACCTATAGATTTATAGTATAGGAATGCCCTCATGAGCATGCCTTTTCTACAACTAACAGTTTTATGGGTTTTCTTGGGGCACTGAAAAGTTAAGTGATTTATATAAGTCATATTCAGCATTGGGACTTGAACTGAATTCATCTTGACTTCAAGAACAGCTCTCTATTCATTAAGTCATGTAGTCTCTCAGTTATAAAATTCTCATACATTAACTCTAAAAATAACCTTGTTTTAGAGCTATATTCACACCTAGAAAATTTCCAAATAGAGCACCAGAAGAACAACTTCAAAATATTTACATATATAATAGGATGGATCTCTGACTCAAGATTCTAAAAGAAAAGCCAGTTCAAGGGCATGGCAGACAAATATAAACTTTGGGTGAGGTAATACTTACTGATTTTGATGAGGGAAAAGAGGAAGAATCTAAATGACCTAATGTGGCTACTTAGGGAGCTCATTAAATATTTCAAATTTCTATACAGCTTTAAGGTTAGCAAAGTAGTATGTTCATGGTAATCCTATGAGTCAGGTCCTTCAAATATTTCTACTTGGTAAATTAAGAAACTGAGGATGACTAATTAGAGCAATTTTTCCCGGAGTCTTTTCTAAAACTAGACTCAGTCTCTGATTCCAAATCCATTTTCCCTTGAGTTGCACAGGATCATAGGACCTCTACTCATTTTACAGATGAAAAAAGTAGTGATCACAGACATTAATTGACTTACCCATTGTCATATGTCTAGTAGTTGTTACAGCTATGATTCAAAGCTAGCTCATCTTAATTACAAATCCAATGATGTACTAACTACATAGTACTGTTTCAAGATCAATTTTTTTGGGGGGGAGGAGAGGAATATAAATTATATTGACAGAAATAATAAATAACTAAGGAAAAATATAAATGAGTGGCAGAGTCCCATAAGAACATTTCTATAAATATTAAAATCCAGGATAAGCTGAGACTTGATACATTCTAAAAAAAATAAAATGAAGTTGATCTTCAAAGAAATTTGGAATAAAAACGGTTAATAGAGAACACAATCTAAGTTAAGTAAGATATTCAAGAAGAGCTCTGAATGTATTCAAGTCATCTGGTCCAAACAAAGTATAACCCTGGGTAATGAAAAGTTTTAGATGTTGTTGCTTAAGAACAATCCATCATTCTTGAGATGGATGGAATTGGGTGACTTGAGATAGGAAAGTGGAATGATTCCCCAAACAGGTAGAAGATGAATTTCTAAGACTAGAGTCTGGTCAATTTGATATGAACTATCAGCAATATTCTCATATCCATAATTTTTAAAAATTAACATTTTTTCAATGAGCAAAAAAACTGTCTCCATCTCATCTCCCATCCCTAAAAGAAAATAAAGATAATTGCAATTCTAACAGCTTGAGTCTATTACCCCTCTCTCAGGAGACTGGCAACTTGCTTCAGCATCAGTCCTCTGGGACTGTGATTACCATGACATTGTACAAAGTTTTTAAACAGGAAAGTTATTTGTCTTTTTAATATAATTGCATACAATTTTTTTCAGGATTCTGCTCATTTGACTCTGCATCAGTATATACACGTCATCCCTGATTTCTCTGAAATGATCCTATTCATCACTCCAGCATAATAGTACTCTACACATGCATATATTATAATTTATTCAACCATTCCCCAGTTGATGTACACTCCCTTAATTCTGAATTCTTCGCCACTGCTAGGTAATAATTTTGTTTCTCTTTGCCTTTGTTAATTTCCTCAATTTCTTTTTCTTATCTTGTAGTTATAGCTAGCGTGTCTAGCTCTGTATCAGTAGTGTTGACAATAAACATCAAACTTTACCCTTGATCACATCGGAAAGGTCTCTAGTTTATCATCATCATGTACAGTGTAATATGTTTTAATATGTCCCAGTTTTATAATTTAAATAAGGATACTCATTATATTAAGGAAAGATCCATTTATTACAATATTTTCTACTGCTTTTTTGTTTAAAGAACAGGTAGAGTATCTTGGCAAAGGCTATTTGTGAAAAATCAATCCAATTATATGTTTTTTGTTGTTCTTGTTATTAATTTGGTCCATCATGCTGATGACTTTATATTAAACCAATTCTGCACTTTAGGTATAAATCCAACTTTGTCATAATATAGATAATTGTGACAGGCTTTGGAGTCTGTTTTCTATTTTAAATATTTTTGTCATTTTTCATTTAAGGTTGTTGTCATCATTAACAGGTCATTTTTTAGTCATGTCCAACTCTCCATGACCCAATTTGGAGTTGTCTTGGCAAAGATATTGGAATGGTTTACCATTTTTTTCTCCAGCTCATTTTACAGATGAAGATTGGGGTAAGCAGGTTTAAGTGACTTGCATAGAGAGGCACAGCTAGTGAGTATCTGAGGAGTCTTCCTGACTCCAGTCCTGGCACCATATCCTCTAAGCTACCTAGCTGCCATTTAGGATTAGGATATTTATTTAGGTCTATAGTGTCTTTGTTTACATTTTCCTGTTTCAATAAGTAAATACATCTACCATCCCCATTCTAAAAAGAATCCAATTGCTTTAGGAATATATATGTATATTTATAGGCACGGATACACATTAGGAAATTATGATCACAGAATGCCATCATGCTAAAAAAAAAAAGCAAATCAGAACAATTATTTTTGCCAAGAAGAAAATATTAAAGCTAAATTTCAGCAAGCCTTTGGCAAGAGTGTTAAATAACAAATTTTAATAAAGTTTCATGGGAATCAGGGAACCTGGTTTAAATCTTAGACATATCATTGCTTATACAACTTTAGGTAAATCAACTAACCTCTCTGAATCTCTTTTTCCTCATCTATTAAATAAATTAATTGAACCATATGACTTTTAAGGTCTCTTCTAGCTCTAAATATATCATAAAATAAAGAAATTCACACCAGGTGAACTTACATTTATCTGGGTTCAGTAACTCATTGACTGACAAGAACTAGAAAATGTGAATTAATGGATCAATGTCAACTGAGAGGGGAAGCAAATGTAAGACTCTGTCTTTGCCCTTGTTCTGTTCAACATTTTTATCAGTGATATAGGCAAAGATCAAATTTGTGTATGGGTTATTTTACAAATAACACCAAGCTGGAAAAGCTAAGTGATCTTTTGGATGACAGAGTTAGGATACAAAAAGGTCTCCAAAGACTCCAAGCTAAGTTTCTGACTAAAAGTTTTAAATGAGATAATATTCATAAAGGACTTAACACCGTGCCTGGCATGGAGTGGGTGCTGGATAAATCCTTCTTCCCTTCTTGCTGTTTGAAGAATAGCAACTTTTTAGATCTATGATTCTCTAATATGACTACCATTAGAAATGAGCGTAACTGACCCCTCATGACCAGTGTAAACCAAAGGTATTTTCTGTTTATTTGTATGTTTTTTTGGTTTTATCTTACCAACAGTTTAGATAGGGGAGTGGTAACTGAGTACTCTGTTTTGTGGCATAAAAGCTAGAATCCACTTCCTAAGAAAATCATCATTTCTAAAAATTCAGGTACTTTTAAATGTATAACATTCACTGATGATTGGAAACAAGTCTGGGAGTTTGAATTAAGCATGTAGTATGTATAGAGCTTTCTTCCAGATACAAAAGACATAACAATAATAATTTTTAAAAAATAAACATGAACTAGAAACTCTTGTCCTGAAGGAGTTTAAAATCTACCAGTCTTCTGGGATTTCCTTATGAGATACTGAAAAAACTTTTAGGGACAACAGTTTATCACAATAAAGATGGATTTGCCTGAATCACTCTTCTACTTTCCATAAGGTACTGTGCTGTAAGCATCAAGCAAGTGACTGTCCAGAAAAGCAAGAAAACTATTGAATTAAAGAAAGTTATCTCTCTTTACCTCTTTGGAAATAGCTTACTCACAGCTATGGCAAAAAATACAAATTATGTGTGTGGGTAGTATATATATATACGTATATATATATATATATATATATGTTTCTCTGTATATGTATGCATATAAGCATGCATGCATGCATGTATGTGTATTCTGCCTATCCCAGGCCAGTGTACCATCATTCCCTATGTCATTTTCATTCTTGCTTTCATTTTAAAATATTTCAAATTGCCATGCTTCATTGTTGTTCAGCCATTTTAGTTTTGTCTGTCTCTTTATGACCCCATGTTTGGGGTTTTCTTCACAAAAATACTGGAATGATTAGCCATTTATTTCTCCAGCTCATTCTGCAGATGATGAACTCAGAAAAATAGAGTTAAGTTACTTGCCCATGGTCACATGGCCAGTAAATGCCTGAGTCCAGATTTGAACTCAGGAATATTAGACTTCCTGATTGTAAGTCTAGTGCTCTGTCCATTGTGCCACCTAGCTGTCCCTGAAATACATTAGGGCTCCATAATTTCTTCCACTGCTCCATTTTCTGATTCCTCCAGAAGTTAAGAAATAGTCCTTCTGATCTGATCTCTATCTAAAAAAGAATAACCTTGAGCTCATCCTTGGGGGTAGACTCAAAGTCCATCACCAAGCTCATATTCTTTATCGGCTTTGTGTAATCTTGCAATTTGTATGCCACTAGGATAGCCTACAAGAACTCAAGATTATCACTATGCCACCATACCAGGATGAAGCACCCAAGGAGTACTTAAGGTTCAGTTAAAAAAAAAGCACTTGCTAAGTCTTCTTTTGGAGGAAAGAATAGCAATCAATGTATGGTGGCTGGCACATAAAAAGGACTTAACAAATATTTCTTTTTCATTCACTCATACTTACCTTGGACATGGTTTGAAATGGTGTCTCTTCATCATTTAGTTACATGGCTAAAGAGTTCTCTTTCCTTGCTCTGCTATTAATCACATAGACATTGGTTCCCTTTGCTTTATAGTGTGAATTAGTCCTCGGTCCTCCGTTGACTCCAAAGACTAAACTTTCACTTTCCAGTTTTAGCCATTGCCATCATTCAGCCTTGGTTATATGCTGTTACACATTTAAGCTTTAAACATAAACCAGATGAATTTAGTACTGATGCGTTTTTCCCTAATCTGTTAAAACAGAGAGAATCATTGTCTTCTTCAAAGAGCTAATGATTTGTCAGCAGTCAGATGGGAATCTGGCTCATTTAATCTTTTTACCTGTTGGAATTTTGATTGAGACACCCTCTTTTTCAAAGGATTTCTCACTTTGACTGAAATTGTTATAGCTGTTCCTACCTCCTTTTTATTATCTTAAGATTCATAGGCTACTTCTGGAACCACTGATATGAAATTCAATATTAAAAATATGTACACGTCTTTCCCGGGAGCTATTATATTTCTTATGCAGGGCAATGCTTTGAACAATTCTGCTCCATTCCCATCTACAAGGGTGAAAGTCAAATATGAACATGAAAAGTGTGTCTAGAGCTGTTTTATTAGAGGAAAAAAAAGATGTTTTTCATCCCTAGGGTCTTATATGATTCAATTTCTTGCCTCTGCACCTTTGCATAAGCTACTCCCTACAAAAATTCAGGAACACTTCCCTTATCACAACCTCATGAAATTCCTGGCTCCTTTCAAAACTCAGCTCAATTTCTGCCTCCAACAGGAAGTCTTACCTGATTTCTGCCAGACCTCCTAATTGTCAGTGTTATTTCTCTTAAGTTGCTTTGTATTTACTTTGTGTATTTGTACATTCAGATAATTAAAAAGGAATAATGGTAAGACCCAGGTTCACATCACATAACATTTATACACCAAACAGAGCACCTTAGAGAGGTCACTCAACTTGTCAGTACCTCAGGTAAATGTCTAAGACCACATTTCAGAAAACCTGCTAACCTATTTCAATAGAGAGACATCTCACATTAATAGTTCCCTGCACCCAGGAGTCATAGGTTCATACCAAAAAGGGGGATGAAAGTATCTCCCTGATCCCAATAAAATGGATGCTTCTTGAGGACAATTTAAAAAAAAAGAATTTAGCTTTTTATCTCTAGCACCTAGTGTAACAGTAAATTTAATATATATGTATACATATA
>CM053593.1:274129645-274150526 GCA_028646575.1 Pseudocheirus occidentalis
GAATATGACTAAAATCTTCTCAGCCAAAGAAAGGTAAAGTTCTTTAAAAGTTTGCCATATTGGGTTGACTCTTAGGGAGCCTGACAATAGAGACCACGCATAATGAAAGGATTTCCTTAAGGATCTGATAGGAAAGGGGATCTGAGATAGTTAAGAGGGATGTAGAAAGAGCACAGGATTCCCAGAAATGAATGTTATTGACTTACTGATTCTTGGGTTGGGCTGGTTTTGGGATTAAGACAAGTTTAAAATGTTTTCAGTGGACTAGTTTTGAAGGTTAACAAACCACAGGTCTGTCAAATCCAGGCCAACAATGAGTTTTTCCAGGGTCTGCACTAATGGAAGAAATGGGAAGATGCTCAGTTGATCTGACTCAAAATTCAGTGTTCTAATCCAATTTACATCATGATGATGATTGGAATGTAAAGAGACTCAAAAGCATGTTATAAAAGGATCAGTTGAAAGAATTGGAATGTTTAGTCATTAAGTCCTCAAAATTGAAAAAAAAAATCAGGGCTTGAGTGTTTTGTTGTTTGTTGACTTAAGAATGTGATGGAGAAAACGTTAATAATGCCGAATGAACTTTAAAATGCATTATCAATATATGTCCTCCCAGAGAGCTGGTTGTTAAACATCTACCAGCATACCTTTCTCTTCCTCTGTTCAAACATTTGAAGGGTTATGACAAAGAAGGAAGAATAAGCTGATTCCTCTTGGTTCAAATGGATACAAGTAGGAAGTGGGTAAAAGTTACAGATTTTGGGAAAAAAAGTAATTAGAGCTATACAAAAATGGGATGATTTTCTTCAAGAAGCTGAGAATTCCTCACTAATGGAACAATTTAAGGAACTCCTGTGTGACTCCTTTTGGGTGTATCATAGAAGGGATTATTATATTTCAGGTATAGTTGTACAAGAAGACTTCTCTTTGTCAAATATTCTCAAGCATTTTTCTGTTGATTTTCTTAAAGCTTTTCCTTAAGGATTTTGGAAAATGTCATTAAGACACTTGAATGTTTGACTAAATGTGCGTGACTCATCCATTAAAATGAAAGATCTCTCTTTGTTTTCTGTGAGAGGAAGGGTGTTAACTGAATGGAAGAGTCATTGGCTTCGCTGAAGAAATGACAAAGATTTTCATCTCCTAGAAAAAACACATTGAAGATATTCATAGCAGTAGTTTTTAAAATTTTTCTTCTTTTTTTAGTCCTTTAATCCACATTCCCTGATATATTCAATTTCCTTTCTAATTTCCTAGATATCTTGATTGGATTTTCCATAGCTTCATGGACTTCTATTGTAAGACAAAGAAGTGAATGTCATAGATGTGGTATTACAGCTAAAAGAGTTCAAACTATTCCATTTCTAATAAGTAGTGTCTTTGTATGTTCTGGGTTCTGAATGTCTTGTTAATCTTATCCAGGTCTCAAGGTTATGTGATATAAAAGTGCTTTGTAGTAACAGGCATTCATCTTTTTCTTTGCCAGCTTCCTTTTGTGTCCAGCATAAACCAGGCATTCCATTTGGTGGACCTTGCCACTTCAAACTTTTGAATAAATTACATTTTTTTCCCAATAAAATGAATGAAATATTTGGGGAAGACAATCTCTGCTGATGCCTCCAAATAACCTTCTACAGACAGCTCAGGGAATGAAAGAGAGCAGTTCATGTCCTCACTGTTGCTAGGCACACTGCACATATCCTGATTTTTCTTATGTACTTTTCATTGTTATGGTCTTACACCTGATTTTTCTCCTATAGAGTCTAATTTGCAGAGTGAATTCTAGAGTTTTCAGTTGCTGTGATGATTTTTTTCTCATCAAAAACAACCCAAGTCAATAAGGGTTATGTTGTCAAGGCCTCTGCAATCCCTAGGCCAGATTCATCCATAGAAGCTCATCTGCTTCTCCTTTTTGAAAGAAATGGGGTTCTATCAGTTAAACTCAAGGATATTTCAATCTGTCATGGATGTTAATAAATATTATCAACACATGACAAGGTGGCAAATGAATATGTAATGCATACTGATAGCCCATGTAATATATCCACAATAGTTTTTTTTTTTTTGCACATGTACATCAGTTGTTTTTTTTTGTCTTTTAAGTGCAGGATACATAATAATATACCATGCAAAGTAAACCTCAACACATATAGACATATCTACACATATGTGTGTTTGGTTTTTATGGTTTTACATTCTTACAAATATATGTATACATATATTTATACATATTATGTATATATAATTATATATACATACTTATGTATTTGCATATATACCTATATACATATTACAAATATGTTTATTGTTTATTTTATTTACTAGTCATTTTTCAAAAATTGAATAATTAATGGATACTGAAATGGAAGAAGCCCTGCTTCTTAATTCCTCTTCTGCCAACGCTTCTACCCACAATGGAAATATAATAAGAAACATATTTAAATGGGGAAAAGTAGCAGAGAACAGCACTGGTAGATTTCTTATACTAGAAGTTATTAAACATTTTTTATTTTGGTCATAGAATCCTTTGGCAGTCTCATGGACCCCCTTCTCTGAATAACATTTTAAGTGCATAAAATAAAATACACTGGATTTAACTGCCACATTGCAGAGCCTTTGCTATTGGAGCCTATGATAATATTCCTACCAACTTTCCGGGAACAGGAAAAAATACTAAAGTTTCTTGAGGAATGTGAATTAGTGCTGCTATTGCTCAGATATGATTGGCTTCAACAATTTTGGAACTGTGAGTTTCAAAAACAAGTATATTAAGAGATAGCAATATCTATATCTGTCTATGTAGCTATATCCATTCCTATGTCTATATCTACACTGATATCTATCCCTTCCTTCTCTCTTTCCTTCCCTCCTTTCTTCTCTTCTTCTTATTCTCCTCTCTTGCTCTCCTATTTCCATAATTCCATTTCTCTTCCTCCTCCTCTTCCCCTTCTCTTCTTCCTTCTCCTCTTCTCCTTCTCCTTCCTCCTTCCTCCTTTCCTCTTCTTTCTTCTTCCTTCTTCTCTATGTAGTTATATATTTATCTATCTAAGTTCACAGACTACAGTAAATGACGGAAAGGATAAAAATCTTGTTAAGGTCCTTCTAGCTCTAAAAGTTCTAAAAATTCTATAACATTTTATAATATTATCCAACTAAGTAATTTTCTTTTTTTTTTAATGACAAGTAGCAGTGGCAAAACCAAAGGCCTTTTCTGAAAGGTCTTCTCTAAGTAACATCTTCAAGTGCAAAAAATAAAACATACAGACAGAATTACAAAGGAAATTAATTACATTGAAACACAGTTGTCAAAATACTTTTTTTTAAAAAGTTCAGCTACCTCAGGTTATAGACCCATGATGAAATTGTTTTAAGTTCCCCTTTAACCTCAAAAACAATGATTCCATAGCCCAATTAAGAAATTTTCCTTGTTTTCAGAGTGATAAGAGGTATTATTTTAGAAGGTCCTAATTTACCCTTGTGTGTATGTGTATGTGTGTGCATGTATAATGTATCCTTTCTGCTGAAATCCAGTGAAACCTAATTCTACCATATTCTGTTATATACATTCATACTTGAAAGAAATGCTAAATTTCAGTTAGAGGTTATTTAAAAAGGGGCAACTAAATGGCACAATGGATAGAGCATCAGGCCTGGAGACAGGAGGACCTGAGTTCAAATCTTGCCTCAAATACTTCATAGCTGTGTGACTCTAGACAAAACACTTAACTCTGTTTGCTTCCATTTCCTCATCTGTAAAATGAGTTGGAGAAAGAAATGGCAAACCACTCCAATATCTCTGCCCAGAAAACCTCAAATGCAGCTGCTAGCTCTTCCACCCAGCCTGCACTTGCCTCCCCTCTGCCTCCAGGCATGGCACAACCTCCTCTGTCTCTAAGGGTTTAAACATGCCACTTCAAAGTTCACCATGGATGATTATATTGCTGCTCTCATTGTTGACAATGACTCGAATGTGCAAAGCTGGATTTGCAGGAGAAGATGCCCCTCATGCAGTCTTCCCTTCCATTTTTGGGTGCCCCAGACATCAGGGTGTGATGGTGGGTATGGGCCAGAAAGACAGCTATGGGGGGGTGAGGCCCAGAGCAAGAGAGGCATTCTCACCTTGAAGTACTCCATTGAACATGGTATTGTCACCAACTGGGATGACATGGAGAAGAACTGGCATCATACTTTCTACAATAAGCTCCATGTGGCCCCTGAAGAGCACCCTGTGCTGCTCACAGCAGCTCCCCTGAATCCCAAAGCCAACAGAGAAAAGATGACTCAGATTATGTTTGAGACCTTCAATTCCCCAGACATGCATGTTGCTATCTAGGCTGTGCTGTCCCTGTATGCCTCTGGTTGTACCACTGGTATTGTGATGGACTCTGGTGATGGTGTGACCCACACTGTGCCCATCTATGAAGATTATGCTCTTCCCCATGCCATCCTCTGTTTGGATCTGGCTGGCTGTGATCTGACAGACTACCTCATGAAGATCCTGACTGAGAGAAGGTACAGTTTTTCCACCACAGCTGAGAGGGAAATCGTGTGTGACATCAAGGAGCATCTGAATTATGTTATCCTAGACTTGAGCAGGAGATGGCCACTGTTGCATCTAGCTCCTCTCTGGAAAAGAGCTCCCTGATGGTCAGGTTATCATCATTGGCAATGAGAGGTTCTGATGCCCAGAAGCTCTCTTCCAGCCATCTTTCTTAGGTATGGAATCTTGTGGAATCCACGAAACTACCTTCAACTCAATCACATAGTGTGATGTTGACATCTATAAGGATTTGTATGCCAACACTGTATTGTCAGTTGGTACCAATATGTACCCTAGCATTGCTGACAGGATGCAAAAGGAGATTACAGCCCTAGCTCCCAGCACAATGAAAATCAAGATCATTGCCCCACCTGAGCACAAATATTAGGTATGGATTGGAGGCTCCATACTGGTGTCTCTTTCTACCTTCCAGCAGATGTGGATCAGCAAGCAGCAATATGATGAATCTGGGCCCTGCATTGTCTACCACAAATGGCTTACAGTATGTGTATGAGGAGAATATGGGAGGAGAGGCCATGTGAGACTTGGAGGAACAAAATAGTGGTTCTTGAGTACTTCTCTGGGTCTCCCTGTTATTTCTCCATTGTCAAAGGAAGTGTTTTTTTCTTTTGTTGTTTTTAGAAGAATCTTTGCTCTCTGTGATCATATTCCCACCAACCTTGTGGGGGCAAGGAATAAATACAAAATCTTCCTTAGGAAATTGGAATTAGTGCTTGTGATTCATAAGACATGAGTGGCCTTAGTCATTTTGAAGCTGGAAAGTCAGGTAGTGCCTCTTCTGTATAAGAGAAACCCTTTAATGGAAACTATGAGGATTTTAAAGTCAAATCATGAAATTACAGGATCTCAAGATGGAAGGGACTTCAGACGCCCTCTACTTCAACAACCCCCCTCCCCATCTCTTTTTTTTTTAACAGTTAAGGAAACTGAAGCTTATGAATTCATTGGACATAGGATTAGAATCCCAGTCTTTTAACTTCAGAGCCAGTGGTCTTCATAACATTTCTAAAAGATTTCAAGTATCCACAGAGAAAGAGAATTGTTATGACTTTGATGCTAAGATTACAACTAGGAATTAAGTGTTAAGGACATACCCAAGTGAGTTTCAGGAGGTGAGAGTTGTTTTGGACTAGAAGCAAAGAGTACTGATAGAGGGTATAAGAAAGGTTAGGAATTTAAAGACTGATTTGCAGGACACTTGGTTCCCCAAAGTTTAGCAGTACTAAAAGGCCTAAAGATCTTACTTAGCAATTGTTTAAAAGAAAGAACAATGAGATCTATGGAAGAACTGGGCCAGAGACCTGTCAAAGAGAAAGGAGAAGTAATAAGTCAACCTAGATCATTTAGCTTGATTCTGAACACAAAACCTATGCAAATGAGGGAATTCTGTTAAAAGGTAGAGAAGGACAGGAAAAGTTTGGTGGCATAAGTCCCATAGCATGCTTACTCATGAGAGAAGTAGTTTGGGCTTCTATCAAGGGTTGGTACTGTTCAGATTGTGTTGATAGTTAAGGTATCAGTCTCAGAAGCTGGATATTATATGGGGAGTACTTATCCTCTCATTAACAAATTCCGTCAATAAGCAATGTTCTAGATTCTCTGCAAGATGGTAAAGATCTGAGACAAAAATCATACAATCTTTGCCCTCAATAAGCTTATAGTCTATCAAAGGAGATGATTCATACACATATAATCACACACAAACTATTTACAAAATGAATATAGGATAACTTGGGACAATAGGCAATGGCAGGCAAATATCCATGTAATGGAAGTCTATGCCCAAAGGAGTGGTGGTAGTAGAATGACAGATAACCCTTGGGAAGGGAAAGGTTCTAGTCTAGGATGAGACCATTTAATTTGTATGGAAGCCAAGAATAGTAAATCAGGGGAGCCATCTATAGAACAATTACTGGATGGTGTTTGGTTTGCCCTGGTTATAACATCACTTCTCCCTTATTGAGTAGGGAGTAGACTAGTGTAGCTTTTAAAAATAGAAACCTTCATGGAAGGTCTTGGAGATGCTCCAATAACCTCCTTCAGACTTAGTTTCCCCAATTAAAGAACAGGATGTTACCACAATCAAGGAGGCAGGTCAGTTGAGTGGTGATGGGCAGGAAGGCAGTTGCTGTTGCCAATATCTCTAATGAGGGCAAGGAGACTAACCTTTCTCCCACTCTGAGGCTGCCAGAAGGCAATGAATAGAAGTGAGAATAGCCACAACCTCTGGGCTAGTATTCCTAAGCTGATCCGTTATACTGTGGTTTAAGCGCTGAGTAACTTGACTGGAGAGAGAGAGAGGTGAGATCTCTTTGCGTCAGAGCAGTGAGGGTCCTAGATGCATTTCCCTTTGCACCTTTTATTTTGCTTTCCTTTGCTTTGTTTCCTCTGGAGAAGTCATAAGTATTATGTTGTAGGAGGCCTGAGGCATCAAGTGCAAAGGATAAAAAAGGTTTGGGCACTGATAACACCATCAAACAAGCACCACAAACAAACAACACCACAAAACAAGCAATAACAACATCCTAGACAACATATACTGACTCCTTTCTATTTCTTAGATTCATTTATGTCAGAAGTCATGCAAGGGTGACACAGAAGATCATGAGATCCTTCTATTATGGAAAACTACAAAAGTATAGTTAGGGTGGACCAGTTTTCAAATGTACCAAGATTGTGATTGCCCAGAACTTCACCTCCCTTCAGCTAGACTTATGTGTTAAATGAACATGAGAAGCAAACTTTATTAGTGTCTATTCAATAAAAACTTTGGAAGAGGCTTCATGATCAGCATTAGGGGTTCTCCTGCTCCTATTATCCAAGAAGACTTGTGTCACTGCATCAATTACCAGGGGTTCAATAAAACAACAGTCCATAATCATTACCATCTGCTTCAGATATCTTGGGAAGGGTCCAGGCACACACATTTATACTGAATTGGATTTGTGGGGAGCCTAAAAGCTTGTAAAAACCAGGGCCAAGGATAAGTAGAAGGCAACTTCCAGTACCAAATATGGAGATTATTTGAATCTATATTATTATAAATCAGTTTTACCTCTTGGATTGACCAATGCCCTTGTGACATGTTCTAGCACTGAATTAATTCTGTACTCAATTATATCCTTGGTAAATCTGCCACTGCATACCTGGATAGCATTTTGATATTGTTGTATCATGAACAGGAATGCATGTTCCAGGCATTCAATGATTTGAACATAGTTGCTTCATTTTGTATTATAAGTCAGGAAGAGGATGAAAAAAGTGCTTTCTATTAGGCCAAGGTGATATTTCTGGAATTAATATGAGAATTAATGGTCATTTGCCATTTCATTTGTCATCTCAGACTATATAGAAACAGTATGGGTTTTGTGTCACCCTCTCTGGGGTGGAAGATGCAGGGAATTTCATTTGTATGTGGGAGCCTAGTTACCATTTCTCCAGGAAAGGTGGTCAGAAATATATTTGGCATGGTTTTGCTTCAACTTACAAGTTATATTGGTCTGTGTTTATGGAATTATGATATCTGTAAAAATATAGAACATAGAAGGCAAGAACTGAATGAATAAGGGGAATGTTCCAGATTCACTCTAAGATTCATCTTTAGATGTGCAACTCTGCAACTTAAGACAACTAGAGACATGGTTGAAATCAATCAAATGACTTGATTTTTAAACAAAGAAATCACATGAAAATATTTTTTTCAAAATAACTATTTCCCTCATCTTAAAATACAGCATACACATTGATAGCTAATATTTGACTCTACACTGGCAAAATGAAACATTTTGTTCAGAAAAGCTATAAAGAACGTAGTGGATTCTACATACATAACATTTTTAGCCCAATTTGGAGAAATTCAATTTAGTTTAACCTTTTGGAGTTTTCTATTGGCCTTTGATATTTGTTTGTTTGTTTTGCACTTAAGATGATACTGATAAAGGTGTCATGATCATTTGTGGTAAAAGAGTCGACCTTATTTAAAAAAATATTAAATTAGGCAGACCATTATGTTCAAGGAAAGATATATTTTATTTACTGGTGGAGGGAAAAGGTAGAAATTTTTTTTTAAATGAGGAAGAAATTAGAATAATTTAAGTGTGTGATGACCAAATATTGTTCCAAGATGTTGAAGAACAGTAAAGATTGTTTTGTTTTGTTTTGTTTTTAGTAGAAATGGTTTTCTAGTCATGGACAAAATACATTTTCTTTTCCATCAGTTTGAAAATGCTATGGGTCACACTTGATTATAATCCTCTGGTGACAGAAGTTCTCCCTATTTGGACCAGGTCAGTATATCATATCTCTCTTACTAACATGTCCTATGATTAACTCATATGGAGCTTATAGGAGAATGAAACCCTGCAATTTTTTGTGTGTGTGTGTGTGAATTCTTATTGAGTCATATCTTTTCCATCTTATACTTCTAAAATATATTTTTGGAACCCAGTGGACTACATATTTATTCCTATTAAAATTCATTTTACTGGACTTGGTTCATTTGTTTTAGCCTATTGCAATCTTTAGAACTTGACTCGGATACACAAATTATCTTTCCTAAGGTTTTAGATATGCAACATATTTTTTTGTCATTCATTTTTCCCCACAGAAGTCCTACTGTGATACTGCACTGTAGCAGAGATGTAACTGTATATTCTGAAGACTTTTTCAATGGAGCACATGGTCTGGAAGGTTCTTCCATTCGGGAAAATCTACTGCCCAGTGACAGACATTGTCTGCTCTTTAAGGACCACACTAGATAACTACAGAGTGGGCCATGATCATCAAGAATGCTACTAGGTAATGAAGCCCATGGCCGTAGGAACTCATAAGATTAAAAAGAATTCACAATGGCCTTCAGAACTACATCTGTAGTGATAATGTCAGAGTTATAGAAAAGGAGCCAGAGAGGAGTAAGATACATAATTTTAGATCATAGACCAAAACACAAAATTGTAGATTGAGAGTTGGAAGGCACCTTCGAGGTTATGTAACCCCAGCCCTCTTTATATGGAAGAGGGAATTGAGGTCAAGAGAAATTAAATGACTGTCCCAAGGTCACACAAGTGGTAAAGCTATGATTTAAACCCAGTTCCTCAGACTCCAAATCTAGTGCTTGTTATTTTATATAATGATGCTTTGGAATACAATTATGTAGAGTACCCTGCCATAAAGAGACAGAGGATTACTATCTGTTTAGAAATCCCCTAGTGCTAATAACAATTGCAACAGTAGGGTTGCTCATAGTGTTTTAACTGAAAGATTATTTCTGCAAATGATCAATGTCAAATTGTGGTTATTTTATGGTTTACTTTGATTATGACAGGCATGATATCAGATGTTCAGCACGATATGTAGTGATCAGGAATAATAAAGCTAAATCTCATTTCTTTATTTGTTGGGTTGACATTTGACTTGTAATTTTTGTCCATAGCAAGGTATATATTATCACATAACTAAGTAATACAGTTGATAAGAATGTGATGCCTTGAGATGGGAAGATGCGAATATGAATCATGCCTCATATACTTAGAAGCTATGAGACAAAGGACAATTAATTCATCCTCCCACTGTCTCAATTTCCTTTTCTATAAAACGGGGGTGATAACCACACCTAACTCCCAGAATTGTGGTGGGGATGAAATGAGAAAATGTTTTTCTTACAGCCTTTTGCAAACCTTAAAATGATATATAAATGCTAACTTTTATTATAGGAAGAACTCAATTATATCAAGTTTGGCATTTATGCTATAAAAGACATCAGATAAAATAGGGAAATTGGCAGTTAATTTAGAAGATGGGTGGAAATTTTTCTAAACTTGCTAGATACATGAGCCTGAGTAAGTCACTCAGCCTCTTTTTGCCTTGGTTTCCTTATCTGTAAAATGGAAAAACAGCACCTATGTTCCGAGTTGTTTGGAAAATCAAATAAGTGCCTGGCACAGAATAAGCAGCAAATGAAAATTAGCTGTTATTATTATTAGTAAGAAAAGGGACAAGTTTGTGTTTGCAAAGTATGGGAAGTAAAGTAGATTTTCATTGATTGGAGAATGGATGAGAAATAACAAATAGATTAATTATAGAGGGGCATAGAAAGACTTACACAATTCATGCAAAGTTAAGGAAGAAGAAACAAGAAAGAAATACACAATGACACTTACACCAATGTAAATAAAAAGAGCAACCTTAATGGAATAATTAAAAGTGAATATTTTAGGATTACACAAATAAGAATGACAAATGATATGAAAAGATACTTCTTTATACTCCTCTGGAGAACATAGTTGTGGAAAATCATTTTAAATTTGATTAGCTTTGCTCATTTCTCCCCTTCTTTTTTTTTTAAAAAAACATATTTTTGTTATATAGCTTGGCTCTCTGGGGAAAGGACATGGGAAGAGATAATGGGAGAAATTTAAGCAATGTGAAACAGATGATATCAATAAAAATGCGTTTTAAACAGGATCACTGCAGTTGTAAAAATTAATGGAAGGTAGTGGAAAATTGTTAACCATAAAGCTTCAAAAAACAATGGGAATATGGCAGGAAAAATTAATGTGGAGAGAGCATGGTGTGTTGTGAGACCAAGTGAAGTCAGATTTTCTTCAAAGTATTTAAGACTGGAATTGTAAGGATGACAACATATAGATGAAAGTTAGAGAAACTCTCAACATTTCTGTGTTGGATTATTTTGTCAGCATCATTCATGGAGCTATCACATGTGGATCTTAACAACTATGGAAGAAAAACAAAAATGGGAAAAGCATCATTTGATTCAGTAGAGTGAAAGGTCACTTTTAAGATTTTTCCTGTAACAAAGTAACCCTCATTAATATTTTGGTATTAGAAAAGATACTTTGAAAGATGCAACTAGAATAATTTTGATTAATGATACTCTAAGCAAAACAAAATAGAGAAATGCATTCAATTAAGATATTTGTTACTATCATGGAGAATATCTAGTACAGTGTATAAGAGGAAAAGGAATTCTCTATAAGTGGTGATGTCTTCCAGATAGTCCTGTTTGTAAATAACCTTTTTTAGATTGCATCAGGCTTTGAAATATTGCAAAGACTCCTAAATCAGACCCACAATTATTCACAGTAACTTGCAATAATAACCTAACCATTAAAAAAGTGGGTGAAAAATGACTCTGAAATGGCTAAACCATGGGTTGACAAACTATTGCCCATGAGCTAGATCCAGTCGCCTGAGTGTTTTGCGTGGCCCATGAACAAAAATTATTTTAACAGGGGCCATATTTTGCCAGCCTCTGACCTAGACTATAAAATCCAGATTGGTCAGCAGCTAAGACATGGTACATCACATAATTAGCCGACCAATAAATATTTATTAAACATAAACTTATATGCCAGGCACTCTAGTACAAATACAAAAGTGAGATAGTATCCACCCTAGTGAAGATTACATAACTGCTTTTACTTCAAACAAACTTTGATGAAGGAAGATGGTGCTCACTCCAGAATGGAATAAGAGAAAGAAATCTATCTGGAATCTTGTTTATAATGATGCATCACTTTCAATAATGCTAATTTTCTCCCCCAAACAAACAAAAACGTCATCTATTATGCATATATTTCTCCAGTGGTATATGGTTACATTAAAGAATATAATAGACTCTGAATAACTAGGGATGAATAAAAATTAATGAAGAGGTATGTGATGGGCATGAGTAGGTTGAAACATGGCACCAATGAAGAATTATACAGAAGTGACCAAAAGATGCCACCAGAGAGATCTAGGACCAGAAAAGAAGAGCCAGTCCCCAAATTAACTACAAAGGACCTAAGAATTAAGATATTATATGCACCCAGAAAAAGAATTGATAAATAGAAGTATGTGTAAAATGATTTTACATATATGTATATAGATACATATGTACATAAATGTATATAAATATATGCGTGTATTTATATATAAGTGCATATACACACATACATATTGCATATACATCCACACATATATGTAGTGGGAGAGGGAAGAATAAAAGTTACATGAAATTGTGATATACTTAAAAGAATAACAAGTTATACAGAAAAGATTTTCAGTTTCATACACAATCTTCTTTTTTTCTATTCTATTGTGCTATAGAAATGCTTGTTTTTTTCCCTTAAGTTCAGAATAAAATAAATAAAATTTATTAAAAAAAGAGTAAAGGATCACTGATGGATGGTGCATATGTAGAACCATTATCATCCACACCATATTAAGCAAGCTAAAAGAAAGCCACCAGTACATTAGGTGAAAGCCCTGTAGACAATTCATGAGAGAATATTAAGTCACATGGGAAGAAAAGCCACGAAAAGGTTGTGATCTCCCTATTTTTCAGAGACTAGTGATACAGAGGACATCATGAATTCATTCTATTTTTGAGGTATCAAAATATTAGATTTTCAAAAATCATCAAACTCTCTTCCCTCAGAGCAAAGGATCTCTACAGTATATAAAATGAAACAATGTTGTTTATTTTCTTTTTTCTCTCAGTTTCTGCTCTATGTACATGGGGCTATGACTTCATGTAAGTAGTTCCATCTGTTATATAAAGGAATGAAAAGTTAAGGAAGTAATATCATGCCTTCTTCATCATCCAGACCATGTTTCCCTAGAGAGCTTGAGGACTGATATGCCTGGGAAGAGTTTATAGCCTTCTACATTTTGAAAATAATCATCTCTTCTTCTCACAGAATTTGTCTCTTTGGAAACTACAGATGGATCCAGGGTCCATATTTGGAAAAGCATATAGTATCTATGTATCTTTAAAATGGACAATAAGGATCTCTGTAGGCTGGATCCTATTGCAAATACATCTAGCACGTGCAAAGAGAATGCTAATTATAAGGCAACAGCAAAAAGATCATATATTGGCTTCGTCTCTGCATTAGACACCAAGGAACAATGCTAGATGTGTAAATCCTGAGGCCCCAAGAAAACATTTCTTTGTTTTCTTTACAAAATAAATAAATCTCAAACATACATGCACAGAAGTCTCTCTCCTTTGGTGGTCCTCTTGGCAGTGCAGTTGCTATTGGAGCAATATTTACCTCCATGTCTAAGAACCATTTTCACATTTGACTGTGCTTAAGTCACTCCCAAACATCTGGATGAAGAGCAATCCCAATCAGTCATTCAGACGCACTGTGTACATGATACAAAATCAGAGTGTTTTCTCAGCATTTCAACTGAAGGTCAGTAATCTTTTTAGCTTCTTTACCCAACAGGAATATGGGCAGTAGGCTTGAAAAATTATGGTGAAATACAAAAGGAATGGAATAAAAAGGAGAGAAAGAAAAGAGGCCTTCAAAGAAGATAGAAGAGAGAGCGAGAGAAAGAGAGGAGTGAGAAAGGAAAGATGGTAGCTGGAGTCAAATGTGGTACACTGTCACCAAAATTTTCTTTGGGACCATTATCTTGCAATTGTGTCATGGTTTCCCTGAAACAACGGTACATTTTTTCTTTGGAAGTAGAAAATAGTCCTGTCTTTGTCTAGCCATTCTGGAAACATTTCTCAAACTGACCTCAAAATGTGTTACTTCTTAAAATTATATATGAATCTATGATTAATGTTCACATTATATTCAATAGTTCAACTGCAAAGGCGTCCCAAGATGCAAAGATTTTTACTATAAAAACTGCTCAGTATAAAATTGACCCCTATATAAATTATGAGAAACAGACAGACCATGGAATGGTGCTAGTTAGACTATGCTCCCTAATGTCAGAGCCATAATTAATGTGGAGATTTGCTCTAGAGCCCCAGATTTAGTGGGCAGTGAAAGCACTTATGATTCTTTAATAGAAGGACAAAAAAGGCATCTTCATACAGAGGTAGCACATAGAATTATTTAAAATAGGCAACTTCCATGAAGAAGAACCATCCTTGTTGACTTTTGCCATGCTGTTGCTCTGCCCTGCACTGCTTCCTTTTCCTCCATAATAACCTCACTATCAGTGTTCTGGCAATGTCGTGACTACCTACAGGGCATTAGTAACTTTATTTAATTTGTTTTTTTGCAAACTTCCTATACCTATACATTTTTAGTCCATGGAATTGCCTCTCCTTTTTCTGAAACTTTTGAAATCTGTTCTCAAATTTAGAGTGTCAGATTATGTTTAGTTCTCCTCTTCTTTATAACAAGTTTTAAGATGGAGTATTCATTTCTCCCCAAGGTACTTATTATTTTGATTCCAATAATCACTTCTGCTTTGTTGGAGAGAATCAGATCCACCTCTCAATTTCCCCTTGATTGTCATTCTGTCTTTTAGAGGGTAAAATTACCCTTGAGACAAGTCATGGAAGTACTAGGTATTCTTGTTCTGACAGAGATAGCTTGGGTGTATTTCCCTCCTTGATCATTTTATCATGAATAGCTTCATCTATCTCCTCTTTCTGTCTAGGTGGTTTGTAGTATATTCCAAAGACCATATTTTTTTCTCTTTCAACATCATTTATCCATATCTAAATGTCTTCCACTATGATTGACCTTTCTAGCTCCTGAATTTCTTTACAGAATTAGGTCTCTCCTCTCCCACTACTCCTTTACTCCCTCTCCCAATTATTTTCTTTTGACAAGCTTTTTGAAAGGTACAGCCATTCATATTTATGTTTACATCTATGGGCCTCAACCCATCCAATTTCAGTAATGCCTGTTAGGTTAAAAACAATGTCCTCATGTTATCTTCTCTAGGTTCATTGTGCTTATGGGTAGAGATCTAAGGCTGGGTGCTCTTGTCTATTCTCTATGGTATTGAGCTATTTGATTTAGTCAATTTTCTCTCTTTTCATTCCAACACTCCCTTTCTTCCCCACATGTGTCTTTTAAAAAAACCAGATTTCCAGAACTCTAGATTTCTAGAACTCTAAATACTACAGTATTTGCAAATGTTCTTAAATGTGCTCCAAATCAGGCCAGTAGTCTATCATTTATAGTTTTAACTTTAATCCATAAATCAAAATCTTGTGAAATAACTGTTCATTTCTATTTCTTTCAATTCAATTTCTTTTACTTCAGGTTTCTTTGCTTTTGCTGAATGACAGTGAAGGAAACTCTACTTGTGTTTTCAATTTGGTCTTCTATTTCTTGGCTAAGATTTGATAATTTTTGCTGTTTTTTAAAATACAATAAGACCATCATCGAACCTCTGAAGTTGATTCCAGGCAGAATTAACTAGACCCTCATATGACATATCTTTTGTTCTCATATCCAGTCACAGTCTCAACAAGAACACTGAGTGAGGGGCTTTTCCATATGGTAGAATTAGAGATGTTAATCTGGAAATATCCTTGGGATTGTTTTAGAAAAAAAGTACCTTCATTTTGTAGATGAGGAAACAGAAGAACAAGGTCACACAACTATCAAGTAGCAGAACTAGGTTTCAAATCTATGTCCTCTTGTTTTCAGAACCAGCAATCTTTTTGTTATACCTTGTCACTTTCAGGGGCTTGGATCACTGTGAAAATTCTTACCTTATGAACAAATTTTCCTTTATCTGAGGAATCCAATTTTAGAATTAATTTTCTTCTTCCTGTACTTGATTATGAAAAGATATTTTGTGATGCCAAGCCAAAAAAAAAAGGTTGAATATTTTGACAGCTAAGAAAATCCCACGTGGATGAATGGCTCACCTTCCTTTGGTGTTTGTTTTTTCAATAGGATGAAAGAGAATCAACTCTTGCTAAAATATTTTCCAAATCCAGTACATTTCCAGTGCGAATGAATCTTATTAGGGTGGCTTATTCACATTCAGGCAATATGCTGCCACTAACATACTTGAAGGAATGGATGCAGAATGGTTTTGCTTTACAGGGATATCAGGTTGACATAACAGAAAAATAAAAGAATCCCTCTGCATAGTCTCTAAAACATTGCTAGACACAATTGACCAGTATTAGGTTGAACTCGTGTTTTTTTTTTGTTATTAGTCACTGACAGATAATTATTAATGTATTGATAATGTCCCAAAGGTTTTCCACTAGAGGAGGAAATGTATTGATTATGTTCTTCTCAATCACATGCCATGAAGAATCCCTAGACTCTAGCTAATTTTCTAGGATTTCTAGGATACAGGTCTAAAGAAACCAAATTGAAAAATGACATTAGTTAGTTTCGTTGCAGCTTTCCTTCTTGCCATAGTAGAAGTGCTAACCTATGGCCCTCAGAATGGTGTATTCACCATGCAAATCATCAGTCTGCATGCATTTTCTATGTACTTCCTATATATCAAGTGATTTTTTTAGACACTAGGGAAACAGCATTCTCTCTCCATCAAGGACCTTACTACTATGGATTATTTAGCCAGGACACACCAGAGCAATAGTTTTGGTTTCCACACCAGATGTGCTAGTCAGGTACTTAGTCTATTATTGTGACTGCCTGAGGCTAACCAGCCAGTTATCAGTTGAAGTATTTACATGGTGCTCTGCTTATTCTATATGATATTAAAGTATCTAGATGACTGACTCAAGTTGCTTCTTTCAGAAGTTTGGTCTTAGCTAGATAAAGCCTGAATATCAATTAAGTCATTCTACAGGTCTTATCTAAACATGCAACCACAGAATGGATGTTTTTAATGTCCTCCCTCTCCCCCAGGAGACTCTGCATCATAATATCATAATCCTGAAGAACTAGAAGGTCAGTAAGAAGATAAATTTGAATTTACTGCAAAGGCAACCAAAATTTTTATGAATATCATTTTCCAGTACAGTGTTTTTCATAATATATATAGTGGCTCCATCACAGTAACATGATAGGGCTTTTACAGACTCTGAGATGTTGTCTATCTGCCTCTGTCTCTATCTCTGTTTCTCTCTCTCACACACACACGTGTTTGTATATTCATTGATATGTGCGCATATGTGCATGTAGGATATACATGTGTGTACATGCATGCACACACATATGCATGTATGTATATACATATGTGTATGTATATAGAAATACATACCTATCTTTATCTATCTATAAACTTTTTCACTAACTCTTTAGTTCTTTCTGTGTTGTTAGAAACCAATGATGTGGAAACTGACACAATGATCTTTATAACTCAGCAGCAGAATAATTTCCTATTTTATCAGCTTTTGTGTAGCATCTCCACTACTGATGAAAAATTATACAAAGGTCCATTGTACTCCAGGTAAACAATGGGAAATGTTAGATCTCCCAGCATTATAACACTAAAATGGAGGAGAGTGAGGATACAGGGGGAAAAACAAACTATTTTGCACATATACTTATTCTTATGTAAATGCATAGAGTTAGTAAGCCTTAAGAAGGGTGGGATGGAAATGGTGAGAGGTGCAAAAAGGTGTCACATGTGAATTTTGTAGCACTGAAGGTGCTCAAGACAGATTTGTTGGGGGCACATTAGTGAAGGGAAATTTGGTAATTGAAGCTTAGGAAAGGTAGCTTACCCTAGATAGCAATCTCAACTCTTTCTTCTTATGATAAGAGTCTAATAACACTTCCATGTACTTAGAATTTATGGTATACCAAACTCTATGGTAAATAATAGCAAAATGTAAGGAAAAACAATTCTTCCCTGCCCATATCAGTCTGTGAGTAATATTACTAGACCAACAAAGATTGTAAAATCATATCTAAATGCACCATTAAAGATCTCATTGCAGAAGATCTAAAAAGGACTTAACAGGCCATCTAGTTCAAGCCCTTTATTTCATGATGAGGAACTGAGGTCTGGAGAGGTTAAATGACTTGCCTGAGAACATGCAGGCAGTAAGTATCAAAGCCAGAACTAAACTCAAGTCTTCTGAAGCTGAATCCATTGTGTTTTCTACTGTACCATGTTTATTGCATGTCTTGGGGGGGGGAATATGATCTTTGTAATGTAACTATTAAGAGTAGTAGTATTCTGGATTGCATTCATTCATTGTATAAGGGATTGTATTTTAGAAGTGAATTCAGGCTTTGGGAGAGATGAATATTGGTTGAGTCAGAATTAACAACACCATACGACTATTGTAGAAAGGTGGTCAAAGTTGCTTTGGTATTATCCATCTTATCTAGCTATGCTTGAGGACATTATAAAAGTCCCAAAGGCAGATGTTATAACATTATTTGCTCCTTAAGAAACCCATCCAGCTCAAAGCGTTCTGGGTCTCATCAAAAGGCTTTGTTAAAGAACTATTCACTGTCAGTATGGGTAAACAAGATATCTATGATGCTGGAGGAGATTATAGTGAGTTACTACATAGACATGGGGCTCATGTTGAATCTGAAGAAGATTCATCTTTCCTTATCCATTTGTACCAAGGCAATCTGACAGTCAGCTGTAGATTATCATAAGAGAGAGAGGTAAAAGCTGTTACTACCTTCTTTAATGCTAGGTACATGGACAAATGATGGTCT
This sequence comes from Pseudocheirus occidentalis, assembly GCA_028646575.1. NCBI lineage: Eukaryota > Metazoa > Chordata > Mammalia > Diprotodontia > Pseudocheiridae > Pseudocheirus > Pseudocheirus occidentalis. The sequence goes on from CM053593.1 coordinate 274,148,588, forward strand.
GGCAGGTAAAGAACAGCAAATCAATACAATGTACACATCTAGTGGAGATGGAATGACAATAGTCTAAGTTTCAGATGAAAGTAACTCATGATATCCCACTCAAATGTTGATGAGTCTGCGAAACTTGGGCAAATCAGAAGCACCGCACTTTGATTGCTAAACAAAGTGATAGAGAATGACATTTCCACAGGGATAAGCAAGAGGGAGTATGACTCAGTGGAAAGACCTCAGGATTTGGTGCAAGAAGAGTTAGGCATGAGTCCCAGTTGTGATACTAGTTGTGCGAGCTTGGATTAGTCAACCTCTCTGAGGGTTAGAGTAAGTATTGTACAAATTTTATAGATGAGAAAATTGTATTATAAGGTTGTGAAATAGTGCTTGGTAAAATTTAACATTATATAAATACAGTTTTATTCTTGTTGAGCAACAAGATATTAGTAGCAAGCATGACTTTGAACACAAATAGACCACCAGAATCAAAGCATTAAATTCAAGGATCATTTATTAAGAACCTCCTATGTGCTAGTCACTGGGCTAGGTGCTAGAGACTAAAAAGCCCCAAATCAAACAAATTGTACTTTTATTGAACTTACAGTCACATATATAAGTGATTATTTAATATCAACAAAGATATTTCCAGGGGGTGGAGTAGGGCCTAGAGAGTCTTAATAATGGGGAAGGATCAAAAAAGACTTTATGTAAGTGGGGGAACTTAATTTAAGTCTTGAATGGAGCTACCAAGAGATAGAGCTACCAAAAGATGGATCATCATTATGACCATGAAGGAAAGCCTGTGAAAGGCATAAAATGTTGTGCTTGGACCTATAAGTAGGTCAGTGAGCCTGAATGTATTATTTGGGGGGCATAATGTCTGAGAAAAAGAAACAATTTGGAACCAAACAGTGAAGGGCATGACATGATAAAGAGAGGAATGTATATTTTTTCCTTAAGGCAATAGGAAACCATTGAAATGCTTTTAGCAAGGGAGTGCTTTTAAAATATATGTGCATGTATGGCATGTGTGTGTTTGTGTGTATGTGTGTGTGTGTGTGCATGTAGTACTTTAAGGTTTACAAAGTAAAAGCAATGCTAACCATATTGCAGTTATCTAGAAGCACGTATATATGAAGGATTAGTGGGATTTTAGGGAAGTTTGTGCCTTCATCTTTAAGCAAATACAAATTATAAAATTTTAAAAAATGTAGTGGTCTACTTCAAGTTGTGCCTTCTCTTCCTGGCAACATTATGTGAGTACCCTTTGAACTTCTCACTGTAGGAGTGGCATTGGGCTTTGCTACCCTTCCCATGTGATAACTTCTCCCACGTAGCTTAGTGGGAGTTAGACCAGTGTAATTTAATTAGGTGAGCCTGAGCCTCTGAATGTCTCTTTGCTTCTTGTTGCCTAATAATAAACAACTGAATAGTGATCTTGAGATATATAAATACAGTGCTAGAGTCACTATCTTGAATTTCAGGTTTGGGAAACACTAATTCTATCCTTTAGAGACAACTAGGGTCAAGAGAAGTTTCTGCTCTTGGAGAATATGAGTGAAAGCTAGAGGGTGAGGCCGATGCCAGGCCTGGTCTGAAACCCAACAATGCCTAGTAAGCAGTCTTGAAAACTGCTCTTGGACTCAGACAACACCAAATCTCTTCAGTCTACTACTGGTTTATTACTTTACTAATTTTCTCATGGAGTTCAAAGACCATTGAGGAGGTATGATTGAGAATGAAGTAAAAAATATTTAAAATGATACACCAATATCTAACGCCATACACCAAAGTCAAGTCTAAACGGATACATGATCTAGATATAAAGGCTGATACTGTAAATAATCTGGAGAAGCAAGGAATAGTTTACCTGTCAGATTTATGGTGCAGGGAAGAATTTATGACCAAAGAAGATTTGGAAAGCATTATAAAATGCAAAATAGATAAT
>CM053593.1:274151026-274227956 GCA_028646575.1 Pseudocheirus occidentalis
TTACTTTGCTTCCTTTTCCTCATGTTGGCCTCTGTGGAACTCTGCTTCCTGGGGGTTGGGGGGAAGCTCTGCTCTAAATCCCTGGGGCCTTCACAGCTGCTGGAGCTATTTGTGGGGTGCTGCAGCCCCCCCACTCTGGTTCACTGAAAGCACACCCCAGGACCACCACTCAAGACCCCGATCCAGATCCAGGCCGCTCAACGCAAGAGCCTTTGGCCCTGTTGAATAGCCTCATCCCCCCTGCTATCTGCAGGCTGGGGACTCTGAAGCAGCCCAGTGGAGGCCGCTGCTGCTTTCAGCCATTCCTGCTGCCACAGCCGCCTCCCTCTGCTTCCTTGCCCTGGGAGCAGTTTGGCGAGACCACTCTTCTCTCCCAAATTTAGCAAAATCCACTGACCTTTCTCTCAGCCTTTTTTTCTTCTGGCCTGATAAATGTGGTAACTGTGCCTCCAGTACCACTGATCTGCTCTCCTATAGACGCGGCTCCCACCCGATGCCCCAGGGCCTGTGCCGGCTGAACTGGCCGCGGCTCCCAGACTACTGCGATGAGCCCCACCTGCTGAGCTGCCTGTGGCAACAAATGTGTTTTCTGTATTTTGGAGAGTTTTGGGGCTCAAAAACTTGTTTAGAGTCCCATTTTCTGGGTTTTTAGGGTGGTTTTGTGGGAGCTGCGGGGTTTTGCTGCCTCTACGCTGCCATCTATGTTTGAATTTTTTAAAAATCAACTGTGTAAATATAGAATGAGGAAAATCTATGGATGTTATTAAGACAACAACAATAATAATAATAAGTAGCATTTATAGAATACATGAAGGTTTGTAAAGTACTTTACAAATATTAATTTAAGCTTCACAACAACCCAGGAAGGTTGATCCTATTATTAGATCCATTTTACTGATGAGAAAACTGAGGTAAACAGAAATTAAATAAGTTTCCAGGGTCACAAAGCTAGTGCTGGAAATTAGATTTGATCTCAGGTCTTCCTGATTCTAAGTTCAGTGTTCTATTTACTGATCCATCTAAAGTTATAGTGGACAGCAAACAAAATGTAAGTCAGTGGCTTCACATGACAATCAAAAAAACTAATGTGAACTTAGACTTCTGAAAAAGAAATATAATGACCCAATGAAGGGGTCTGGTTCTTTTATTCCTCTCCGGTCAGACATGTATTGTGCACATTATTTCTACAGGCCTCATTCTGGCCAAAACTTTAACAATACGAAGTATATCCAGAAGATAGCAGTCAGGTTATCTAGGGGACCTAAAACCTAGTCTCAAAAGAATTTAAATACTACATAAGAGAAGTCTTCAAATATATGGAAGACGATTCCATGCAAGAAGAATTAGATTTATTCTGCTTCACTCACAACCAGAATTAGAAGCAGCGGGTAAAAGATACAGAAAAACTGATTCTGGCTTAACATGAAGTGAGAGAGAAGAAGAGGGAGGAATCTATCTAACAGCTAACGTTGTCTCAATGAGGAATGACCTGACCTATGAGACAGAGTTTTGATCATTGGAGGTCTTTAATCAGAGACTACATGAACATGTGTCTGGGATGTTATAGACCAGAATCCTATGGGCTGGATTCTCAGATTGTATGATCATATATCATAGATTCAGAGGTGGAAGACACTAGCATGAAGCAGATCTGTGGGATCCATTTGATCATTCATCTGTTCTGTGACTACGTTCCCAGATTATGTCATAGGTTCATTGAATTACTTTAAAAAATAATTAAATGTATGTGTTCAAACACAGCAAATTGATTGAAGAATAAGCAGCGGAGCTTAGGATTTTTGAATGAATTTCAATTATTGGATTATCCATTTTACTTGTAAATGTAAAGCCATTATTACAATCAATGCAAATGTAGGGTATTCAGGAGATTGATGCCATGTTTATTTGAAAGAAACAATAGCCTTCAGGAGCTCTTGTATGCTTCAGCAGATTTCAGTATAGGGGTTTAAAAAGTATGTTAGAAATCTTGGGAATGGGAGACAGAAGAGACACAGAAGGGCAGTTACCTAGAGAAGCTGGGCAAGGAGAGGGTTACTAGCAGAGAAGGATACAGTGATCAAAGACCAGGGGCCAAAGTGAAACTAACCAGAGCATAGAAAGAAAACTACATTTGCACTCCTCAGTTAGGAATAGCAAACAAAAGTTCCAGAAATCTAGTGAACCTGAGGGAGAGAAGGGTAGGGCAGGGAGGGGGGGGGGCTGAGATTGGGCCATGTTCAGAAGGGTCCCAGAGGATTACAGAAAATATTGCATATCAGAATTGCTTCTATAATGGATCAATGAAAACCATAAATAATAATGCATAAATAACCTGGCATATAATTCAGTACAGGTTATACCTTATCTAGCACAAAAAAGCACTTTTGTGACTTTGGCTCTGAAATCTAATTTTATAGAGTTTATTGTTACCATGTATCACTGCTGTTCCAGTAACCTAAAATCATGCTTAATTTGTCCTCCATTCAGTCATCTGTGGAGCTTGAATGAACCATTTGCCAGCATTTCAAACTCTGGCAAAGATCTCTCTCAAAGCCCCCCATACAAAATGGAAGCTTCCCTCCCCCATGTTGTATTTACCAACTAGGCATTGTTCCAACAGCAATTCACTGGGGCTTTCAGTCTACTTGGAACTGAGTAAGTAGATTTTAAATTTAATCCTGAAGTAATTATCACTATTTTTATTCATTTAATGTCTGAATTGGCAGCACCCAATTAAACCCTTCCAGTTTAATAATTATCTTTCTTTGTTGACCAAAGGCAGGGCTGAGTTGTTTATTGCACAACTTTATATCCCTCACCTGTGTCTATTTTATCACCCTGATCTCACTCAATGGGTCTCCTTTCCCCACCTCTTTAGACACCTAGTGTCCTCATTCCATCTTTCTGCCATCCAGGCACATCTAATATGTCCCTCTAACCAGGCAGATTACTATGCTCTTACCTATTCTTCCCTTCTCTCTGATAGTATTATTCTTATTATATATGTGTGGGGAGAGAGAGAGAAAGAGAGAAAGAGAGAGAGAGAGAGAGAGAGAGAGAGAGAGAGAGAGAGAGAGAGAGAGAGAGAGAAAGGCAATGATATATAGTAGACACAGAATGACTTGCCCCAAAAGATCCTTCTTCTATGACGTGAACTAAGGGGAGTAACTTTCATTTCACTGTTAGTTTAGAACCTTTGGCTTGTCTGATATTCTTACCTTCTTGACTTCCTCTCCTTCTAACTTCTTCCTGTCTCTAGGACTCATGTTGGACACAACTTACACCTACTGACTCTACAACATTAATTCCTCAGTCTTCTAGTTGTCCATCAGTTGTCACACAATAAATCACTTTGATAAACATTTTGAAACTAAAATGCTGCTGAATGATGAGCTTCAGAACTATCTGTCCATTTTCTTTGACTGCTTATCCAATATCTAAACTTTTATGTTTGCATTAGTTTACTAAATGTGTTGGAATATTTATCCTAGATACATAATTTTCCTAATCAACAGCCTTTTTTCTTTTCATAGCTACATTTTGTCAATCACTGAAAAAACATTTTTTTAATTCCACATAACTAAAATTGTTTTATCTGTTGTGATCATCTCTGTCCAGAACTTAATACCTGGAATATATTATTAGGTTCTTAATAAATTTTTATTGATTGATTGACTCTCTTTTTGTTAAAAACTCTTCTATCTTTTAATATCCTTGTTGGAATATCACTAGAGTTCACTTAGTTTTGCTTCAAATGTCATTCCTCTTTCCACTCCAGATAAAGGAAGAGAGAAAAGAAGGGTAACATGGAATGTTGTTACTAATGTTGGCTTTCTTTATCTCTCTGCAGATTATGTATAGCTGCAAAAAAAAAGTTCAAGGAGTGGTGTGTTTAGAAGCACTCTAGGACAACAGAAGGAATTATGCAGACTATACAGTAACAGTAGGGTAAGAGTGGGAGGAAGGTAGTGAGATATGCAAGGATAAGATGAGCAACACTAGAATGAGTCTGAGGTTTAACACAGTTAGAGTAGTTAGAGTAGTTTCCTCCGGAAATCAGGCAAGAGTACTCTATTAAATGCTTACCAACTGACTTTCTATAGAAAAAATAAAAATAAAAGAACCTACAATACACTTATAAGTTTCATTTATATTATTAGCATTTTCTCCATTACTTACATTTTCTACATTTTGTAAATCAAGAAAATCAACCAAACAATAATTCAAGCTGTGATTTGTAGTGTTTGCTGATTTCTGAGGTATAAATTGCTTACAAAGAAAACTTAACAATCAGTCAACCATTTGGAGCACACTCCTCTATGCAAGGTTTCTTCTTGGCAGTGCTTTCAATTGAAATCCAACTGAAAGGAGCAGAGTAATGAGCAGAGGAGGCAGCTAGGTGGCACAGTGGATGGAGGGCTGAGCCTGAAGTCAGAATGATCTCTCTTCCCGAGTTCAAATTTGGTCTTAGACTCACAAACTGTGTGATACTGGGCAAGTCACTTAACCTTTTTTGCTTCCATTTCCTCATGTGTAAAATAAGCTGGAGAAGGAAATGGCAAACCACTCTTGTATCTTTGTCAAAAAAAATAGGATCACAAAGAAAACTCCAAATGGGGTTTCAGAGAGTCTGACAGTTCTATAAAATGACTGAACAACAAACAACAGTAAGTGGAAGGAAATTAATTCCCAGTAAAATTATAGAAAATAAAAGAACAGTGTTTAATAAGTAACTAAATGCCAGTGACAGCTGACAGATCTCAGGGTTGTATATCCATAAATTACCCATTTCCAGGATTGAATACAAGAGAGTCAAAACAAGTTTAGCCTGACAATTTTATGTTCATTGATGGACTTTAGCCTTGATGTAAATAGAAGCATTTATATTAGGGAGCATGTGGTGGGGATAGGATTATGTGTATGTTGGTCTAGGAGTTGAGGGGAGGGGATCTAGTCAGAGCTCCTATAAATATTATGAATAAATGTTAGGTAAACTGTAGGCAATTGTTGCTTATCTATTCCCAATGGTTTAGAACACTAGTGGTGATTGGGGGAGGAGGTAACCCAAAGTGAAAAAAAAAAGCTAATTTGTATCCTTTGGGACTAGACAATGTTCTTGATACTGGGGTCCCACTGCTGGTTACCAGTTGAGTGGAAAAGCCTCTAATTGGGTAAGAATTTCATTATAAATCGCTTCATTCATGAAAGGCTCATTTGAAGCTCAGCAATGAAGGATTTATAGCCTGAAAGGAACTGAGAAGTGTTCTAGTCCAACCTCCTAATTTTGCAAATGGGGAAATTGACACAGAAAAACTTTAAATGACTTGTTCAAGGTCACACAGCAATTAAGCAGAAGATAGAGATTGGAAGTCAGGATTTCTAGACACTAAATCAAAACACTATTTTTACTGTACCCAAAGGTTACTAGCTGTGTGATCCTGGGCAAGTCACTTAACTCTGTTTGCCTCAGTTCTCCATTTGTAAAATGAGCCAAAGAGGTAGAAGGGCAAACCACTCCATTATCATTGCCAAGAAATCCCAAATGGAGTCACAAAGAATTGAACACAACTGAAATGATTCAGCAACAACAACAAATACCAAATGATGGAAAAACATCTTTTATTCCCTCAGATTTCTGCTGTCTTTTCTGAATTGAGCTTGATGCTTGATCTTTTTAAAATGCATGGGACTCTGTCTGGTATTTAAAAAAAAACTTATCAGAATCATCTTCCCTTATATTACCAAATTCCATCAATCAGCCATCAACAAGCATTTATTAATTATGTATATGCCCAGCATTTTATGAGACCTTGAAGATATCATAATATTTAAATATAAAAGTGAGACAAGTGGTCCCTGTCCTTTAGGAACTTTTATTCTAATTAGAACAAGGGTTCTTAACCTGTACTATGTTTTAGAGCCCTTTGGCAGTCAAACAAAGCCCCTTCTCAGAATAATATTTTAAAATGCCTAACAGAAAATACAGAGAATTACAAAGAAAATCAATTATACTGAAACTTCAAAAAAAATTAAGTTCACATACCCTAAGTTAAGAACACTAGCACTAGAGTATACAACACGTTCACAAATGAATTAATATAAACATGCAAAATAAAAACAGTGACTGAGAGAGTAAAGGGATAACAATTCAGAGACCCTAGAGAGATCTCTTGAAGGATATGGTACTAGAGATAATGTTTGAAGGGAACTGGGGGCGGGGGGTCCAAGGAATGGAATCACACTTTAGAGCTGCAGGTTGTCAACATTTTTATTCTAAAATTCAGATTGAATGGCAAAAGGGTTAGGCAGAGAGAATATATATATATATATATATATATATATATATATATATATATGGAATTTTTTTCATTTAAATCTTTAAATCTCAAATAGTGTGGTTTTACCAAATGAATTACACAATCAGAAAAAAGCCCTATCTTTTAATGAAAGTTTTGTCAATTAAATATCTCTCTAGACCAATGATGTCAAACACAAATAGAAACAGATCCATGGAAGCCACATACTGACTCAGAAAACCATAAATTAACTTTATCTCTACTGTATAATATTTTAATTTATTTTGTGAAACATTTCCAAATCGCATTTTGGTCATTCTCAGAAGCTTTACATGTTATGAGTTTGACACATTTCTGATTAGGCTAGTGTCCTCAACACATTTGTTAATCAGCTGCAGTAGAAGAGGTGCTAGTTAAGAGTACCTTCACAGAACTAAGTCAGAAAGCAAAATAAAACAATTCCATACTTAGAACATTAATCAACAAGCAGATCTAAGATGGATAATTAATGAATGGATATTAACTCAAAAGGAGGTCTCTAGTGGCCTGCCCTCTTCTGTTGAACATTTTTATCAATGAGTCAGACAAAGACATAGAAAAGCAAGCTTATTAAATTTCCTATTGATTTAGGTGTAGAAATTTCTTACTATATAAGAAGGTAGGAAGGGAGAGGTATAAGAGAAGGATGGTGCTGATAGAAGTGGGAACAGTTTGGGTTAGGTAAAAGTCACAAGCAAAATATTTTTGAGAATGGACAGGGTAATAGGAGAGAGGGAGTAGGATAAAGGGGGTGGAAATAGGATGGATATGGTACAACCAACATAGTTGGTTAACATTACTGTGGAAAAGAATTACAGGAAATTTCTCTTATAAAGACTTCATTCCTCAAACATAGAAAATTGAGTCAAGTTTATAAAAATAAGAGCCATTCCCCAATTAACAAAGGGACAAAGGCAGTTTTCAGATAAAACAAAGTTTGCTATGGTTGTATAAAAAAAATGCTCTAAATTACTATTGATGAGAGAAATGCAAATTAAAACAACTCTGATCTACCATGTCACACCTGTCAGGTTGGCTAATATGACAGAAAAGGAAAATGCCACAGGGGACGTGGGAAAATTAAAACACTAATGTACTGTTGGTGAAGTTGTATACTGATTCAACCTTTCTGGAGAGCAATCTGGAACTATGCCCAAAGGGCTATAAAAGCATGCATATCCTTTGATCAAGCAATACCACTGCTACATCTATATCCCTAAGAGAAAAACAAATCTTTTTTCAAGGAATGTATTTTATTTTTTGAGATTTAAAAAAAATTTTATCTATGCAAGGAATCACTGATATAAAAATTTCCTTCCCAGAGGCAGATTGCTGACTGATCTATAATTATAATCTTACAGATATTAAGTGACTCAGTATCATAGATTTTGAAATGGAAAAAATCTTAGAGACCAACGAATACAATCCTCTCAAAAACGGACACTTCAAAATTTGACCACCATCACCGAGATAGTAGTGGAGTCATCATTTAAACTTATGTCTTTTACCTCCTAAGCTCTTTTGAATGCAGAGCTTAACTGATTCTCAGGTCAGTCATCTATCCACTAAACCAATCTCAGGCTACAATAATCAAAGAATAGTGACTAGAGTAAGCAAGATCAATAGTGTCATTGGACTTCCTCCATGTCAGAACATACGTAAGACTGGATCAAGTCATGGTTGCTACATTTTAAAACAAATATTAAAAGGCTGAGTTGCTTGTTCATCTGTACAGCTATTTTGGCCAGGCACTGCAACTCAATAATTAGTTGTACCTGATAAATATCTCAGGGCTAAGTAATCCCACTGTTACAACATGGAACTGAATCTCTAAAGGTCACTTGATCTCAGCAGATTTAGTAGGAATTCATATCCTCATTTCTTGAGGTATTTACATGAAAATGTTACCTTCTCCACCATGAGATATCAACTTCTGAAAGAGCCATATAATTCATTGTGAATTACGTTAATGTGCTACACTACTTTGATATTGACATTATTCTAATTGGATTGGCTGGTGGCCATACTACTATTCCCCATCCTGAGCATGAAGTGACTGGCAGAGGGGGTTGCTTAAAAGGAGTAAAGAAGGGCAACCAGTCAAGATGCAGAAAGAACTGATGATATTTACAGCTAAGAGACTCATTTCACAGCTATTAATACCAAGGCCTCAATAGTACTTAGTACAGCCTGAGCTCTACACAGTCTCACAGCACAGGGTCTTTGACAGCAGAGGAATGAATCATTTTTATCCCCTTGGTTGCCATAGGATCCCATTTACCCTTAGAGACCCTTCCCACAAGAGCTGTAAGTACCAGCAATGAGCCTCTTTAACTGCTTGGATGAATCCCTAGAGCAAAAGGTGCCATTTTGACCCCTCTGTAACCTCTTTTCTGAATGGTAAAGGGTCATCCCTGTGGTGGCTAAGTGGGTTCACTATTTTCCATAAATGACGTTTCCAATTTTTGCTTTTAACCTCGTGCTGTCAAAAATTCTATTCTAAAGGTTTAACTGACTTCTTAATGGATCACACTTCAAATAGATCACCATGCCAACTTTCCCCGCCCTACTCCACCAATGTAAAGATTATAGAATGTCAACATGAACCTTATTAAATTAGAGGCGAGGCTCTGACAGGCTGCTATGATTAGGAGGGGGAAAAAACAGTAAAATTCATAAAAACAGCTCAAATAATGGATTACCAATTTATCTTCACACCACAGATTCAACATGTAGTAAAATACCTGAAATGAGTGTGTGATTTATGCATTTGTGGCACCTCAGTTGAATAACTGTTAATTTGGAGTTTGTGATCACTCCAACATAGTCTGCACAAAAATGTTCCTTTCTGTTTCCTGTAAAGAACTTGTATCAGATTGACAAGGAGATACATAATGTTTCGACTAAAGGAAAAAACTCCTTTTCAAAGATCTATTTCCGTACAATTTTATTTTTTAAATCATCGGTTTACAGATCTTAAGCTAGAAGAGAATCAAGCAAATATCTAGTCCAACCTCTTCATTTCACAGATGAGGAAAGAGTCCAAGAGAAGTTAAGCGATTTGCCCAAGGTCACGTAGGATAGAAAACATTAGAGGCAGGATTCGACCTGGAGCTCTCTGACTCTAAAACTAGTCTTCTTTCCACTCAGTCACACACTTTTTTTTTCCTTTCTCATTTTTATTTGTTCAGTTATTGCTATTCAGTCATTTTGCATTTGTGTCTTACTCTTCATGACCCTGTTTTGGGTTTTGTTAGTAAAAATACTGGTGTGGCTTGCCATTTCCTTCTCCATTCCATTTTATACATGAGGGAATGGTGGTAACCAGAGTTAAGTGACTTGCCTAAGGTCACAAAGCTAATAAGCTTGTCTAGGGTCAGATTTGAAGTCAGGAAGAGGAGTCTTCCTCTTTCCAAGCCCGGTCCTCTGTCCACTGTGCCACCTAGCTGCATTTTTTGTCCAGCAAATGGTAATAAGAGTATCATTAGGGAACATTTGTTAGGCTCATTTGATTCAATATAGGTATTTGAAAGAAATGAAATGGCAATTCCTCTATATATTATAATTCATACTCTTTTTTTGCTAATTCATATTGGTTTTCTCCCAGGAAGTCTTCTTTAGTGAAGTGTGATCTAACAAGGTAGAACAATTAGCACATTTAAGCACTATGACTCTTTTTTTTCCTTTTTATAGATCAATGGTGTGGGTTGGTTTTGTGATGATTTAAGAAATGCAGTTCATCTGATCCAACCATTCTGGAGAGCAATCTGGAACTATGCCCAAAGGGCTATAAAAATGTGCATACCCTTTGACCCAGCAATATCACTTCTAGGGCTATATCCCAAAGAGATCATACAAGTGGGAAAAGACCTGTATGTACAAAAATATTTTAGCAGCTCTTTTTGTTGTGGCAAAGAACTGGAAATCAAAGGGGATTACTACTGTGCTATAAGAAATGAGGAGCAGACAGACTTCATAATAACCTGGAGGGACTTATATAAATTGATGCTGAGTGAGGAGAGCAGAAGCAGGAAAACTTTGTACACTATTACAGACACAGCGTATGTGTGATGACTAACTTTGATAGACTGGATTCATCTCAGTGATGCAGGTTATAAAAGAACTCCAAAGAACTTATGATGGAAAAGGCTAGCCACATCCAGAGAAAGAATTACAGTCTGAATGCAAATTGAAGCAAACTACTTGCTCTCTCTCTTTTTCATTTTGTTTTGTTTTGTTTCTTATTATCCATTCCATTTGTCATACTTCTTTACAACCTGACTAATGTTTGATGTGAAGGTATATGTAGTACCTATTTTGGATTGCATGCTGCCATGGGGGAGGGCATAATTTGGAACTCAAAAACTTGTGGAACTGAATATTGTAAATTGATAGTATTTTAAATTTAAATTAAACACAGTTCATAATGCAAACTGAGGTGAACAAAACTAGGAGAACAATTCATATAATAACAAGAATATAATAAAGATAATCAGCTTTGAAAAACATGGCGATTTCAGTCAAAACAATGCCCAACCACAATTCTAAAACACACATGATGAAACACATGTTACACAGTTCTTCACAGAGAGCTAATAGACTCAAAGAGTAGATTAAAGCATATTTTCTTATTTTTCTTTTTCTTTTTGACATGACTAATGTGGGAATTTGGTTTGCATGACTCTCTCTCTCTCTCTCTCTCTCTCTCCCTCTCCCTCTCTCTCTCCCCCCCTCTTTATCTCTCTGTCTCTCTATCTGTATGTATGTATATATGTATGTATGTATGTATGTGTGTGTGTGTGTAATGAGTTTTGTTTTTCTTGCCTTCTCAATGGGTGAGGGAGAGGGAAGAGGAGAGGAAAGAATTCAGAACTTCAAATAAAATTGACTAATAATTTTTTAAAATGTTCAATAGATACTGATTGTTGCTAAAGCAATATTGCTATTACTGTATACAGAGTTCTCTTGGTTCTGCTTATTTCACTCTTCATTATTTCTTTATTATTATTAAATATAAGTAAAGTTTCCATAGATCTGTATTAATTTCAAACATCTTCTATTTTATACTAGAAATGTAGGCTTAGCCACTTGGGAGGCAACATGGTGCCTCCCACAACACCTTCTCCCTGCTTCTTCCTTCTTCTAAGCCTCTATCTACAAGGGGTGGGGGGAAGAAATAAACAGTAGAAGATGAAAGAGGAAAGTGGAGGGAGACTTAAGAATTCTTGGGGTTTCATTGCAGTTACTGCTCTCACTACAATGCCTCATAGGTCTACTAAAGATCATAGATAATTTTATACAGTGGAAACAGCAGAGAACATGAATGAAAATTCTCTGTCATTTAGTGACCTTTAGTAAATCCCAACTTCTCTGGACCTCAGCTTTTCAGCTTTCTCATCTGTAAAATGAAGGGGGGCAGGATTAAACAATTTCTATGATCTCTTTTAGTTCTAAAGGTATGATTCTCTTGTCCTTTGAAATAAAAAAAATATTTGCTAGATCAAGCCCAAATTAACCCAATAGGATTAGTAATAGATTTGCTAACAAAAATAGAAATTCAGTTTGTAATGATTATTTCCTGATGTAGGTTTTCTACCTGTATTTTCAATTTATATATAACATACATTTATAGACAAGCAATATGTAGTATTTATGTTTATGTGTGTATATAATTAAGCTTTTCCTATATGCCAGGCATTATCATTATGTACATATATATATATAAACTCTCACAGAGTGTATATATAACACAATCAGCACCATTAACTTCCTAATATAATTAAGGGCTAATAAGAAACAACATATCAATGGATTATACCTGCATTAGTAGTCCTTTCTCTAATACATACTTGAGATATGAGCAGTCAGCACTTAGTCAATGTGCCAGAAACTGTATTAAGATACAAAAAAACCCTACAAAAATATTTATTTTTTAAAATTATTTTATTTATTTTCTTGTTTACATCATTCATTTCCACAAGATTTTGAGTTACAAATTTTCTCCCCACCTTTCCCCTACCCACAATCCCAAAACAGTGATCCCACTGTAAAGCCCCTCCCCCAATCTGCTCTCTCCTATGTCCTCTAACACCTCTCTAACTTTCTGTTAGGGCAGTGCCAGTGCCTGCATATCTTAATTCCCAGTTGCATGCAGTTAATAATAATAATAATGATAATAATAATAATAATATTCTTTCAGTTCCTCCATCATCACTCACCCCCACTGGAAGGACAAGCAATTCCATACAGGCAGTACATGTGTAATTATGCAGGACATCTCCACAGTGGACATATTGTGAGAGACTGATTATATGTCCCTCCTTCCTATCCTGCTCCCCTCCCCTTATGCTATTCTATACCCTGTCCTTGTCCCTTTACTAAAGTGTGTATTTCCAGCAACCTTCCCCGCCCTTGCCCTCCCCTCCATCATCCCACCTCTCATCCCCATCGCCCCCACTCTCCTGTGTGGCAAGATACCCAGTTTAGAGTTTATGTCATTCCTTCCCTAAGCCAAATTCAATGAGAGTAATTGAAAGTAAAGTTGTAACAGTTATCCCTTGCCTCTTCTATATGGGATGGTTAACTGCATTCTGTCTCTCCATGTTTCCTCTCATTCTAATCCTTTCCCACCTCAGAATTTCACCTTTTCAAGTATCATCCCTTCCTATTCAATTGATCTTGTGCCCTCCATGAACTCATATGCACACATACTCAGATATGTATTCATACACATATATACCCTGCTGGATAGATGTATGTATATGTATATGTATATATACATTTGTATTCCCTTCACCTAACCTTATACTGAGAAAAGTTTCATTTTACTATTATCGTTTTCAATATTGGCATGTAAACAGTTCAACTTTGATAAGTTCCTTATGATTTCTTTCCCATGTTTACCTTCTCATGCTTCTTGTGTTTGAATGTCAAATTTTCTGTTCAGTTCTGGTTTTTTCAGCAAAAATGCTTAAAAGTCCTCCACCTCATTGAATGACCATATTTTCCTCTTGAACATTATAGACAATTTTGCTGGGTAGATGATTCTTGGTTTTAATCCCAGCTCCCTTGATCTCTGGAATATCATATTCCAGGCCTTTCAATCCCTCAGTGTAGAAGCTGCCAGATCCTAGATTATCCTAATTGTGTTTTCTCGGTATTCAAATTGCTTCCTATTGGCAGCCTGTAATATTTTCTCCTTTATCTGAGGACTCCAGAGCGTGGCTATAACATTTCTAGGAGTTTCTTGGGGGGGATCTTTTTCAAGAGGTGATCCATGAATTCTTTCAAGTTCTATTTTGCTCTCTGGTTCTAAAATATCAGGGCAATTTTCCTTGAGAATATCTTGAAGGATGCTTCCTAAGT
Organism: Pseudocheirus occidentalis; assembly: GCA_028646575.1. Classification (NCBI taxonomy): domain Eukaryota; kingdom Metazoa; phylum Chordata; class Mammalia; order Diprotodontia; family Pseudocheiridae; genus Pseudocheirus; species Pseudocheirus occidentalis. Next base: position 274,164,727 of record CM053593.1, read on the forward strand.
TCTTTTTTTGATCCTGGTTTTCAGGTAGTCAAATAATTTTTAAATTGTTTCTTCTGGATCTATTTTCCCAGTCAGTGGTTTTTTCAAGGAGATATTTCACATTACTTTCTATTTTTTCATTTGTCTGGATCTGTTTAACAGTGTCTTGATTTCTCATAAAGTTATTTGCTTCCACTTGCTCCACTCTAATTGTGAAGGAATTATTCTCTTCAGAGTGCTTTTGAGATTCTTTTTCCATCTGAAAAATTCGACTTTTTAAGGCATTCTTCTCCTCATTGGCTTTTTGGGCCTCTTTGGCCATTTGAGTTAATCTGTTCTTTAAGGTGGTATTTTCTTCTGTCAAGTTGTTGACTCTCTATTCATGATTTTCTTGCATCATTCTCATTTCTCTTCCCAATTTTTCCTCCCCTTCTCTTATTTGGTTTTCAAAGTCCTTTTTAAGCTTATCTATGGCTTGTAGGAAATCTTTATGTCTCTTGGAAGCATTTGGTATGGGAGTTCTGACTGTGTTGTCTTCCTCCTATTCCATGCTTTGATCCTTTTTTGTCCCCAAAAAAGGATTCTAGAGTTTGATTACTGTTCTTACTTTGCTTCCTTTTCCTACTCATGTTGGCTAGTCAATTAATTGCTTGACTTTTTAGTTCTTTGGAATTCTGCTTCTAGGGAGGAAAGCTCTGTCCCAAATTGCTGGGGTTTTCACACCTGCCAGATCTATTAAGGGGTACTGCATCCCCCACCACCTTTGGCTCACTGAAAATGCACCCCAGGTCCACCACCCAAGACAACAATCCAGATCCAGGCCATTCAATGCAAGAGCACTTGATCCCTGAACAATCGCTTCCCCCCCCCCCCCCGGCAGTCCGCAGGCTGGGAGCTCTAAAGCAGCTAGGTGGAGGCGGCTGCTATTTCTTCCACTACTGCTGCTTCTGCTGCTTCCTTTCCCTAGGGTCAGTTCAGCCACACAGCTTTTCTCCCCCAAATTTAACTGAATTACACTGACCTTTAACTTAGTCCTTGTTTTTCCTGCCTTGATAAATACAGAAACTGCTACCGCTGTCACTGATCTGCTCTCCTGAAGGCTAAAGCTGTAGCTCCTCCTGAGCACTGCAGAGCCAGGACATGGTTTCAGGATGGACAGGTTTCATCTCCCAGCCTGCTGCGATGAGCCCTTCTTGCTGAGCTGACTTCAGCAAGAGATGTGTTTTCTATATTTTTATGAGTTTTGGAGCCCTAAAATTTGTTTAGAGTCATATTTTATGGGTATCGGAGGTGGCTATGAGGGAACTGTGAAAACTTATTGCTTCTATGCCACCATCTTGGCTCCACCCCCCACAAAAATATTTCTGTCAGTGAAAGATAAGCAAAAAAAAAACTATGTACATATAGGGTATACACAGTGCAAATTGAACATACTCTAACCAACAAAGCCCAGTAGCAAGAGATAGAAAAAGAAATTCCATTTAAAATAACTGAAAACAATATAAAATACTTAAGATTCTAGCTGCCAAGACAAACTCAGGAATTATATGAATACAATTACAAAGCACTTTTCATACAAATAAAGTTAGATCTAAACAACAGGAACATATTGATTACTCATGGTTAGGCTGAGCCAATATAATCAAAATGACAATTCTACCTAAGTTGATTTACTTATTCAGTGTTATACCAATCAAACTACCAAAAATTATTTTAGAGAGCTAGAAAAAATAATAATAACATTCATCTGGAAAAACAAAAGTTCAAGAATATCAAGGGAATTAGCAACAACACCAAAAAATAAAAAAATACAAAGGAAGGTAGCCTAGCAATACCAGATCTCAAACTATATTCAAAATAATAATCATCAAAACTATCTGGTACTGTCTAAGAAATAGAGTGGTAGATCATAAGACATAGCAGTAAATGATCATAGTAACCTAACATCTGATAAATCCAAAGACCCTACCCAGGCTTTGGGATAAGAACTCACTGCTTGACAAAAACTTTTGGGAAAACTGCAAAGCAATAGGGCCAACTGGCCCTATTGATCTATGCCAACAGGCATAGATCAACATCTCACACTTTATACCAAAATAAGCTCAAAATGAGTATATGATTTAGACATAAAGGATGATACTATAAGCAAATTAGAAGAGCAAGAGACATTCTACCTGCCAGATCTATACAGAAAGGAAGAATTCATGACCAAACACCAGATAGAGAGGATTTCAAAATGTAAAAGAGATCATTTTGATTATATTAAATTAAAAAGCTTTTGCACAAACAAAATACTAGGAAACAATTTTTACAGCAAGTGTCTTTCATAAAGGCCTCATTTCTAAAATACATAGAGAACTGAGTAAAAATTATACAAATATAAAATATTCCCCATTGATAAATGTTCAAATGATATGAACCAGCAATTTTGAGATGAAGAAATCAAAGCTATCTATGGGCATATGCAGAAGGGCTCTAAATCATTTTTGATTAGATAAATGCAAATTAAAACACCTATGAGATACCAGGTACCAATTCACACCTATCAGATTGGTTAACATGACCAAAAAAAAAAGGAAAGTGATAAATGGTGGAGAAGATGTGGAAAAATTGGGACACTATTGACCTTTTGGTGGGGGTGTGAAATGATCTAACAATTCTGGAAAGCAATTTGGATCTATGTCCAAAGGGCAGCCAAACTTTCTATAGCCTTTGATCCAACAAGACCACTACAAGGTATGTATCCAAAAGAGATCATACAAGTGGGAAAAGGACTTGTATATACAAAAAAATATTTATAGCACCTCTTTTAGTGGTGTTAAAATATTAGAAATTTAGGGGATGCCTGTCAATTGGAGAATGGATAAACCAGTTGTGATATATGAATGTAATGAAACACTATTGTGCAATAAGATTGATAAACAGGCAGATTTCAGAAAAATCTGGAAAGACTTGTATGGACTGAAGCAAAGTGAAATGAGCAGAACCAGGAAAACATTGTACATAGTATCCACAACACTGTGTGACAATTGAGTATGAATGACTCAGCTCTTGTTCGCAACTCAATGATTCAAGACAAGTCCAAAGGACTCAGGAAGAAAAATGCTCTCCACATTTAGATAAAGAACTGATGGAATCTGAATGCAGATTGAAGCATGCTTTTTTTCCACTTTATTTTTTGGTGTTTTTTTTTCCTCTTGATCTTTTTTTTAAAATTCATAACTGTGAATAATAGAAGTATGTTTTACATGATAGCACATGTATAATCTGTATCAAATTGCCTACCATTTTCATGAGAGGAGAGGAGAGGGGAGGTACAGAGGAAGAAAAAAATGGTAACACAAAATGAATGCTATAAATTGTCTTGACATGAAATTGGGAAAAAATAAAATATTATTAAAATTAAAATAAAAACACCTTACATTAAGAATTACCTAGACTAATGAAATCGCAGATGTGGAAAGTCTCCCTCAAAACAAATAAAACTTGAACCCTCTGTTAGATACTTATATTCAAAACTTATTGAGAGTTTATTGTTTTTATTTTCTAACAATGACTTTAATTGGATAATTATTGGGATTGGAAATAAAATGGCAAACATACAAAACTTACCACTTTGCAAGATGAAAGTGAATTTCAATAAGCATCATTCTGCTATGCTAATAGTCCTTGACAAGGACACCAATGTTAAAAAGCAGGTTAGAAGGGAGAGAGTAGAAGTATGGGACAGAGGATACACAAGATCCTCTGCTTTGTCTAAAATCCAAAACTATTATATCCACAGCTGGATGATTGCCCTTTATTTACTCTCTTTCTTTCCATTTCCACACTGGTCCTATTCCATTATAAAAGTCTTAAGTAGGCAGATGGATGTCCACAAAGAGAACTCCCCAGAGAGGTTTCTAGGTCTCCAAAGTAGTTGTTAACCTGACTCCAAGCACATATGGCAGGGTACACAATATCACAATCCATGAAGAGCCCTTGAGGTGGAGTTCAAGACCCTCTGAATAAATCATGCTCCCTGACTTTATTCTGCCTCTCACTGGAGCCTCAGTAGACTAGCTGTTTTCCCTCACCTTGCCCCAAGCGCTTCATCCCATGCAGCAAAAAGAATTGTTAATGATCAGCCCTTTAAGACTAACCTATAAGTGAAGGTTTGGCCTATGTAACTTATAAGTCTATGCAAAGAATCCAAAATTTTTGATTATGTCACGATTCTTCAAAGCAGGCAGGCTTCCCACCTGCCCCTCTGTGAAAGTGTGCCTGAGCATAGTTACAATGAGCATCACTTCTGAGGAGGCATCTCCTGGGAGCTGGGGCCCCTCTCAGACTGCAGGTGCAGGATTATCCCCTGACCTTTGCTTCCAGGAGCATACATTGAGGACAGGCGTTGGAGGCAGTCAGGAGGAAAGCTGAGGCTCATTTGTCTTTTAGAATGACTGTGTGACTTCTGCTATTCATGACTGGCCCTGGGTTTAGCTCCATCTCTCAGTATCAACAGAAGTGGACTGGCGGCTTCTTCTGTATGCTTGCTTCTTGAACCCTTCCAGACTGGCACCTGCTTTTATTTGGTGGGTGCTGCCGGCTGATTCCCAAAGAAAACAAATTCCTGAATGAATGTATTTCAGGAGAACAAAAACATAATAGGAAAAACACAGGTGGCTAGAGGCAGGCTGGCAGGCATGAACTTATGCATAATACCCTTGGACAAGGCCCCTCTGTTTCCAAACTGCAACATTTGGCTGGCACTATGAGCTTGGGGCCTGCTTTGTTGTGAGGTGCACAAATCAATATTCACTTGGATAGTTAGGCCTCCACCACCTTCCCTCCCTCCTTTCAAATACTACAGGTGGTATAGTCTATGATTGGAAGTGATTTCTAGCTATATGCCTCTGGGTCTCATTTCATATTCATCAATAAAAGAGGGGAAAAAAGCACCCACCAACCACACACACACACACACACACACACACACACACTCACACACACACACCTACCCTACCCTCCCAGTCCAAACCTCAGCTTAAGCCATTTATTCTTCAGGAAGAATGTTAAATACTGTTGGGGTTTTTTTTCAATGATGTATATTTAAAGGTTTGGGGATTCGTGATAAATCTAAAATACAATGTGCAGTTCCTGCCACTATACCCAGTATGTGGTAAGTGTTATTTTTTTCCTTTAAAAAACAATTGGGGACAATCTGGGTTAAATGACTTGACCAAGGTCATACAGCTATTAAATGTGTTGTTTCTTCCTAATTTTTAATCCACAATAAATCAAAAGTGTTGTTTCCTCAATGCTCCTAAGGCATATCTAATGATCATCTCCTTCAGTGAAGTTCTATGCTTCTCTTGATGGTATTTGGAAAGCGACTCTGGCACATAATGATTTCCTGCAAACCTTAATCAAGTTTAACAGGGTTTTCGTATGAACTGGACCTAGGGATGAGCCCAGTAGTTGCCCTTCAAGGCTCCAGTCTGGTCAGTTTTGGAGAAAGTTGTCCACAGAAGATTCAATAACAAGTGACAGATTTTTCTTGTGACAACAGGGGGGAAGGGGAAGGTAGGCAGAATAAGCTTTCATATATCAGCTACTATGTGCCTGAAACTGTGCCTAATGCTTTACAAATACTTTCTCATTTGATTCTCACAGCAACCCTGAGAGGTGAGGAGTATTATAATCCCATTTTATAGCTGAGGAAACTCAGGTTAAGTGACCTGTTCAGGGTTACACAACTGGTATCTAATGCTGGATTTGGACTCAAGTCTACCTGACTCTAGGCCCAGAGCTCCATCTACTTCACCACCCAGCTGCCCTGTTGCCATGCACATATACATACAAACATACATCCATATATCCATACATGTGTGTTAAAATTTTTTAAACAAATCTAAATTTTAAGTAATTCATAGCTCCATATTTTTCTTCTTGAGGTTTTTTCCTTATATATTCGTATTTGTGACTTCAATATTCATACACACAAACAGATCTATGAAAAGACACATATGTAAACTTTTTTGTTTTCAAATATGCATATTTAAAAAGTAATGTATCTATCTAGCTTGCACATAGGAAACCAAAACCAAAACAAACAATAATCAGACAGATGAACTAGAGGTTTGTTCAAGGAAGCCACCTTTAGTCCAACAGACCAAAATAACAAATGGATATTGCGTGACCATGATTTGAAAGCAAAAGTATCCGTGTGAGACCACAGGCTTTATGTTATTTCATCCCTACAATATCTTACACAGTGGCACTCAATAATTGCTTGTTAGATGACATTTATTCATAGCTAGCAGCTCTGAGCTGTCTAACTGTAGTCAAGTGTTTCATTATAAAGATAATCAATTTGAGGTCTATCATGTGGGGCTGAATTAAAAGAAATAAAGTGGAATTTTAGAAAGGAAAATTTTGGTTGAATATAAGACAAGTTTCATAATAATCAGAAATAATCATTAGGAAAATTATTTCTAGAACAAAGATTGACTTCTTGCTTCTTATTGGTCAGTCGTGTCTGACTCTTCATGACCCTGTGAACCACAGCACACTGAAGCTGCCTATCCATAAGGTTTTCTTCACCAAGATACTGGAATAGTTGGTCATTTCCTTCTTTAGTGAATCCTTAGGCAAGCAGAGATTAAGTGACTTATCCAGGGTCACACAGCTAGGAAGTATCTGAGACTAGTTTTGAACTCAGGTTCCTGAACCCAGACCCGATGCTCTATCCACAAGTTACCTCAATCATGAGCTACCTCTAACTGTATAATGACAACTTCCTGGCCAAAGGTGGAATATACCTGAAAGGCTGGTAAGAATCTACTTACCTGACATTAATAAATTGGTGGAGTAATGGATAGGTCCCAGCATCACAGAAAGAAATTTAGAATAATTTAAAGAAAATTACTAAAAATGGCCATGGCCATTAACCCTGATAATGAACTACTAGATATATACCCCAAGAAGACCAAAGACAGAAAGGGCTAATATACATACAAATACACAATACAGCTATGGGTTAGATGACCATCAGTTGGGCAATGGCTGAGTAAATCTGTTACTGAAACATGATGAAACAACAACTTCAGTTGTTGTTGTTCAGTCTGTTTTCAGCTGTGTCCTGCACTTTATGACCCCATTTGGGGGTTTTCTTGGTAGAGATACTGAAGCGGTTTTCCATTTCCTTCTCCAGCTCTTTTTACACATGAGGAAACTGAGGCAACCAGGGTTAAGTGATTTGCCCAGGGTCACACAGCTAGTAAGTGTTTGAGGCCAGATGTGAACTGAGGAAGATGAGTCTTCCTGACTCTAGGCCTGGCTCTCTATCTACTTACTGCATTACCTAGCTGCACCATATCATACCATAAGAAATCACAAATATGAAGACCTCAGAACCATACAGATCAGTGAAATTAATTAACAGCAACAAAATCTGAGAATATATTCAATGTTTCACGACCACAGTCCTTACATATTCCCCAGTTAGACTGATGTAGTCATCCTATGGATTTTACTGCTTTTGCTTAACTCACTCTGAGGATGATATAAAAAGTGTATTATACGACAGAGTCAGGATGTAAGGACCTCTTGACAATGTAAAATAGGAGTATAAACTATTGCCCAAGGGCCAAAATCAGGTATTTCTTTTAAATCGAGTTGTCTTAAATTTTTAAATGTAAATATAGTTTTTAGCTCCAAGAGTCAAAAAACGACCTGTGGTCTGAATTTGGCCTTCATGGCATAGTTTGCTGATCTAAAATTTTGGGTCGTATCTAAAAAGATGAAATTTAATTATTCATATATTTACATGTATTTATGTGTGTATATACATATTTAAGGAGTAATCTACCTAGCTATGACAACACAGAATGTATACATGCATGCACGCATATATAAATAGTCATACGAAAATGCATATACATGCATATATGCATGCATACATACATACAGTCTTACATTCTGGTTCAAAAAATTCAAAATAAAAGAATGAGGAAGGGGTCACTAGATAGTAATTTTTATAATCTCGGGATTTTATTGGACTTCAGGATCTATATGAATAAGGTATGTGAGATGACAGTTGAAAGGGAAAATGCAGCTTTATACTCCTTTAAAGAAGGACAATGTCTGTGACCAGGGAATCAATAGTCCCATAATATTCTATAATTTGTGTGCCAATGTTTAATAAAATATTGATAAACCAGAGAGTGTACAAAGGGGTACAATCCAGAAGAATGAAAGACCTTCAGTTGATGCTATGTGAAAAAAGGTTTGAAGGAAAAGGTATTTAGCCTGGAGAAGAAAAGCCTAAGGGAGGGCATCATAGGTATAGCATAGCTATTAGAAGGTCCGTATTGTGAACAGGGACTCAACATGTTCTGCTTGATTCATAGGGCAGAACTTGGAACAATAGGTGGTAGTTATGAACAGGTAAATTCAAATTATATATAAAGAAAAACTTCCAAGCAATTAGAACTATCCAAAAGTGAAACATGCTGCCTTTGAAGTCATTGGATTCCACTACACTGAAAGCCTACAAGCAAAGCCTAGATGACCTTAGAATGTGTTTTTGTTTTGGTCTAGTTTGAACTAAATGGTATCTGAAGTCCCTCCCAACCCTGACATTCTGTGATTGCATAAATTTCTGCAATGGATCTCCTACAGGAGGTAGTGATTTTTCAAGAGAAGTCTAAATAACCATTTATAAAGCTATTATAGAAAGGATTCTTGTTACAAAATTAACTAGAGAGTTTCCATGACCCTTTCCATCTCTAAGACTCTAAGACATAGAGCTTTCTAGTTTACTTAATGCTTTCCTTACCAACACTTCCAATCACTTTAACAAATGAGAAAACTAAGATTTAGCTAACTGAAGTGACTTATCTATAGTCAAAGGGATAAGTAGAACCTTAACATGAACACAGTTACCCAGGTAGACTGACTCTTAAGTTCAGAACTTTTTTCACCATACTCCAATAGCAGAACCATGAAAAACAAAAAATGATAATTAAAATCATAGTTAAAGTGCTTCTATAAAATATGTTAGGCATATTCCCATGGTATAAACACATCAAATAACTGCTGTTCCAACTCATTGGAGAAATACAGGTTAAAATTCAGGGAAAATTCCTAATCAACCTCGGGAGATGAAGACAAAAGGGTGAAGTGGGGAGGCAGCAGAAAAAGCACCCTTGGGAACATGTTAAAAAACATGTACTTGCCTATTCCCAACTGTCAGAAAGCATTTTTGTATGTTCAGAGATGGTAGTTGATCACAGAAGTGGGTAAAATTCCACACATGGAAGTGTCTGGATGATTATAAATTGCCATTAAAAAAATTGTAATTTAATCAGAGAATGGAAAACCAAGTACCTAACCACACAGGTGACTGTATTATACCTATCCAAGGGAGGAGAGGTCACTCTTCCTAAACATAGAAGTAATATAAGCAATTATAAGATCCTCTCATGAAAATGAAAAAGAGAAGGCATAGAAAAGCAAAGGGTCAAGAAAAGAAGGATGAGATTAGATTTAGACATGGAAATAAAAGTTGTTGAGATACCCAATAGGTCTAAAATTTTTCCTAGGACTAGGCGATTAAAAAATAATAATTAAAATAAAGTTTTGTAAGTGTGTATTGTTTTAATAAATAAAAATGGTGATTGTACCTTTTTTAATGGACGCTAAAGATGGAGAATAAATTAGAACCAGAACTGAAGAAGAAGAAGAGAGGAATCTGAATAGAGTTAGGAAAACTGTAATGCTTTTAATGATCCTAGCCTTCTATCCAAAACAAAGGCCTATATTTTCTAATATTAGTATTCTTCCAGTGATAATATACGGCCCTAAATCAGTGAGAAGTAGTGCACTCCAGTGGACAGCATTTTAGGCTTGAAGTCAGAAAGTATTGGATTCAAATACTGCCCATGTCACTTACTAGCTTTGTTACTTTGGGAAAATCATTTAATCTCTCTGAGTCTCAGTTTCCTCCTTGGTAAAGGGTATAGGCAGATAGGTGGTGCGGTAGACAGAGTACGTTGACTCAAGTCAAGAAGACTTAAGTTCAAATCTAGCTTCAGACACTAGCTATGTGACCCCGGGCAAGTCACATAACCCTGTTTGCTACAGTTTTCTCATTTGTAAAATGAGCTAGAGAAGGAAATGACAAACTACTCCAGTATCTTTGCTAAGAAAATCCCGAATGAGGTCACAAAGAGCAGAATGCAACTGAAAAAATGACGACAAAATGGGTATAATAATAATGGCAAAAGTTGAGCGTAATAATAAATGAGCCACCATTACAGGGCTCTTGTGTGGATAAAAAGAAATACTATATAAAACTGCTTTTCAAAGCCTGTCAGGGAATATTATTAATGATAAAATCATTGTGAAGAATAATGTAACTACAAGGAATTCCAACAATCCATAAACACTAAAGATAAAGAAAATGGTCAGTGTGGAACTCTTTTGGAACAAAGGAACAGAAGAGCACAGTCCAGCCCCTGCCTTCAGGGTAAGAAGTGGCAGAGGCATGGCAGCAGATGCAACTGCAGCCTCGTGGCTGCTTCCATAAGCTCCTGGCCTGCACATTGTAGGTGGACCTAGCAACCATTCAGAGGTAATCATTCTTGCTTTAACCTCCTTGAATCTGGATCATGATCTTGGGTAGTGGTCCTGGGGTATGTGGCCAGTGTGCCAGAGATTGTGGGGGCTGTAGAGTGGGTCACCCTCCTAGCAGCTCTGGCAGCTGTGAAAACCCCAGCAATTTGGAACAAAGTTCTGTCCATTCTGGAAGCAGAGTTCTACCATGACAAAGTGCTCAAAAATCAAGTAATTGGCTGGCAATATGAACAAGCAGAGGAAGCACAATCAGTCCATACAATCTTTTTGGTGGACAAAAAGGATCAAAGCATGGAACTGGAGGAGGACAACGAAGTCAGAACTCCTGCATCAAAAGCTTCCCAGAAAACTATGAATTGGTCACAGGCCAGGAAGGAGCTCAAGAAGGATTTTGAAAGTCAAATAAGAAAAGTAGGGGAAAAATTGGGAAGAAATATGAGAATGATGCAAGAAAATCATGAAAAGTGAGGCAACAGACTGCTAAAGGAGACCCCCCCAAAAATACTGAAGAAAATAACACTTTAAAAAATAGACTAACTCAAATGGCAAAAAAGGCCCAAAAAACCAATGAGGAAAAGAATGCCTTAAAAATTCAAATTTTCCAAATGGAAAAGGAATTTTGAAAACCCACTCAAGGGAATAATTCATTCAAAATTATATTGGAGTAATTGGAAGCTAATGACTTGATGAGAAATCAAGATACTATAAAATAAGTCCAAACAAATGAAAAAAGAGAAGGCAATATGAAATATCTCATTGGAAAAAAATTGATCTGGAAAATAGATCCAGGAGAAATAATTTAAAAATGATTAAGCTACCTGAAAGCCATGATCAAAAAAAGAGCTTAGACACCATCTTTTAAGAAATTATCAAGCAAAATTGCCATGATATCAGAGGGCAACATAGAAATTGAAAGAATTCACTGATTGCCTCTTGAAAAATATCCCCCCAAAAAAGAAAACTCCTAGGAATATCATAGCCAAATTCCAGAGTTCCCAGGTCAAGGAGAAAATAATGCAAGCAGTCAGGAAAAAACAATTTAAGTATTGTGGAAACACAATCAGGATAACACAAGAGCTAGCAGCTTCTACATTAAGGGATTGAAGAGCTTGAAATCTGATTTTCTGGAGATCAAAGGAGTTAGGACTAAAGCCAAGAATCACTTACCCAGAAAAACTGAGTATAATGTTTCAGGGGAAAATATGGTCATTCAATGAAATAGAGTATTTTCAAGCATTCTTGCTGAAAATCCAGAGCTGAACAGAAAATTTGACTTTCAAATACAAGAAGCAAGAGAAGCATGAAAAGGTAAACAGGAAAGAGAAATCATAAGGAACTCATTAAAGTTAAACTATTTACATTCCTACATGGAAAAATGATCATTGTAACTCATAAGACTTTTCTCAGTATGAGGATATTTGAAGGGAATAAGTGCGTGTGTATACACATACATATATATGTATGTATGTTTGTTTGTATGTGTGTATGTACGTATAGGAGGGTGTGTGTATAAATACATACAAAATAAAATTAAGAGGTGAGAGAGGAATTTGTTGGTAGAAGGAGAAAGGAAAAGATAGATTAGGGTATATTATCTTGTATAAAAGAGGCAAAAAAACTGTTACAATGCAGGGGAAGAGTATAAAGGTGAAAGGGAATGGGACAACCTTATTCTTATTGAATCTGGCTTACAGAGCAAATAACATACACACTCAATGGAGTATCTTATCCTACTGGAAAATAGAGGGGAAGAGGATAAGGGGGGAATGATAGAAGGGAGGGCAGATTAGGGGAAAGGGTAGTAAGAAGCAAACATGTTTGAAAAGGGATAGGGTCAGAGGAGAAAACAGAATAACTGGGGCAGGGGGATAGGTTGGAGGGAAATACAGTTAGTCTTTCACAATATAATAACCATGGAAATGTTTTGCATAACTACACATGTACAATCTATATTGAGGTGCTTATCTTTCCAGTGGGTTTGGGTGAGGAGGGTAGAAGGGGAAAAATCAGAAACTCGAAGTTTTAAAAACAAATTGAAAAACAATTTTATAAGCAACTGGGAAATAAGTTATACAGGCACTGAATTATGGAAATCCATCTTGCCCTACTAGAAAGTTAGGGGATAAAGGGGGAGGATAAAAGAGAGAACAGATTGGGGGAAGGGGTATTCAATAGGCTTGTTATTTTGGGGGTAGGATAAGGGAAAGAGGGAGAAAAATTTATAACTCAAAATCTGGTGGAAATTAATTTTGAAAACTAAAAATAAATAATCAAATTGGAAAAAATATTAAACCATTTCAGAAACTAATATTCAAGTGTCTCTGACTAACCTAACCAGAAGAATAGTTCTAACTAAACCCTTAAAAGGGAATTACATGGAGAGGGCTGGTTAGAGAATAGCCTCTGTCTCTTCCCTTCCTCATTTCCTTGACTTTGTTAACTTGAAATATCAGATTTCAAATTTCCCATGAGTGTCCTAGACGTATACATTGAACAGCTGATGGCAGGGACTTCACTGGGAGCCAAGGACAAACACAATGCACTGAAGAATAATGGTATCAGAACTGGCCAGAGACAAGTAGGAAGCTATGTCATGCCTAAGGATACTTTGTGAGAACACCAGAAAAAAGGATAAAACTATGTCCTGGCTTTCAGGAGCTGTTGGCCCATTTGCCCAAAGACTATTTTGCCTTAATTAATAATTAACAGCTTTTAAATTTTAGAAAACTATAAATTTTAAGTTATATCTATTATTTAATTTCAATTAGCTATACATTTGAGACCCTGATACTTGGCTTCCATTTGCTCCTATTCCATTTGTTTCCAGTGAGGGTTATTTTTTTGGGTTAAACTGGAACTAGATGGGTTGGACTAAAAGTCCACCTTTAAAATCTGTGATTGTGTAATCAATCATTGTTAATGGCAAAGCAAATAGCCTTCCTTCTTTTAACAACCAGTACATTTACAAAACAAAAACAAAAATGAGATTACCCAGGACATTGGCACCAATTCAACACTTCAAAGCACACAGTTCATGGTGCTACAAAAGAAGATTCTTGTAAGCAAAACAAATAACAAAAATTTCAAAAAGTCAGTAACCGTTAGTCATCCAAATGTCATAATGGAAATTTTATGTTGTCATTTATAGTCCTAAACATGAAAGTTCCCCTTCATGAGGTCTCCCCTGAGGCTGGTATTCTCACCTGCTGATTCCTTAGTATCAAGGCCAAGTGGGTGGGGCACCGAGTTAAGAGTTCTGAGTTACAACTTTGGACAAGAATCAGAGAGTGGTCTGTCAAGGGAACCTGATTGAAAAGTACTGAGGAAGAAGTGCAGCAGAGGCATGAACTCATCAAGCAAAATCCAAAAGTCAGTGTATGCTCTGAATGACTATCAGCTGACACCAAGACCCTGGGATCCTCTTTGATTCCAGAGCACTACTCTCCCTCCATCTCTACAAAGTAAAGAAGGGAATAAAATTAAAAACAAAAAAAAATATTTATCTTATCTCATGGGAATTAGAGCCCTCATACCCAAGCTCTCACAGTACCAATGATGAACAGAGGCAAAGTGATACAGTGAGTATATACTAGCTCTGAAGTCAAAGGTCCTAGATTGAAATTTTGTCTCTTACTCTGTTACTTTGAGCAAGTTAGTTGACTTCCCTGAAACTCAGTTTCTCCCTCTTCAAAATAAGGAAGTTGGAGTTGATTAGAGACCTCTAGAAGCACAAAAGCATAGAATTGTAGATTTACAGTCTGGAGGACTTGACTTAAAATTCTGCCTCATATAATGAATGATTATATGACTCTGGGCAATTCACTTAACTTCTCTCAGACTGTTTCCATATCTGTGGAATGAAAGGGATGGGACTCAGAGGGCTTTAAGTTCCCTTCTGACTTTAAACCTAAGATCCTATGACTAGATGGAACTCTTTGGGTCCCTTCTAAGTGGCATGTTGTAATACTAGAAAAAAGACTCCCTTTTATTGAGGCAGTTTCCAATATAAATGTTTCAACCAGCTTCTGTGCACACAGGGACAGATTATTCTTGCCAGAGCAAGGTCTTAGTATGACAGTGCCAAAGAGAGGACCTTGAATTTCTCATGAAGATGCCAGACTCACAATCTTGCTGAGGTAATCTTTATTATTTGAGCATTCAAATCTCACCCTCCAGAGTCCAGAAGTAGTAGACCCTCATATAACAGTTCCTGTACCTAAGCTGAACAGTTAAAGAAGCTATCAGCTCTAAAAGGGAAAAGTGAGGAGGGAGAAGATTCCAGACATGGGGGAAGTCTAATACAGTGCATAAAGGTAGCAGACAGAACTTTGTGCAAAAATGGAGGTCTGAGTAGTCTATGGAATACATGGGAGTAACATGAACTGTCTGGAAACATAGACTGAAGTGAACTAATGCAGGGCTTTAAATGCCAGAGAAATTAATATTTTATCCTAGAATTGATAGTGAACACATAGGAACTGATGAGATCACCAAGAGAGTATAAAAAAGCATGTGGGGGGATCCTAGAAAGAGTCTTGGGAAGCAGGGGGTATTACATGCTATATAGTATAACATTACATATTACAGTGGGTAGTATGGCATTATATATATTTATCTATCTGTTTATTTATTCATTTAGTTATTCATTCATTCATTTGTTTGTTTATATATATATTTATTTATTTATAGATGGAGAATTGGTACATATATGAGGGGCCACAAAGAAGTCTGAAATGAAATAGTCTGATAGATAGGAATAGAACCAGGTGAGAACAATCAAGCAATGTGTCAATAAACATCTATTTGGTACCTTCTATGTGCCAATCACCATGTTAAGTACTGTAAATATTCAATGGCTATGCTGTTCTGCTGGTCTCCTTTGCAGATTGATGAGGCTTTGCAGCTGAGTGGACAACATATAATTTATAGACTTGGCTATGCAGAGTAACATCTGTCAGAATTTAAACAGCCCTAAGCAGTTAAGGATTATGTTTCCCTGATCTTTAAGAGTTGTTGGCATGTAGTGTTTTATTGTTGTTCCTTCCCCTCGAAAAAATAAATAAATGAATGGATGGATGGATGGATGGATGGATGGATGGATGGATGGATGGGTGGATGAATCAATAAATAAACTTCTGTTTACTTTTAAGGAAAAATCTAGATATAAAAACAAAGAATGAAACAATCTCTACTACCAAGGAACTCTTCTCAGGGAGAGAAGTAATACATATACATATATATAAAGATAATAAACCCCCAAAGACAGTGTAGATTGTTGCAATGGAGTCCTATTTGGTCTCATTGCCTCATATTCCAGTCCAACCTCAATACCGGCAATCAAAGTTATTTGCTGGAAGATCAGATTTCACTATGTCATTTCTCAACTCAGTAAATTCCAATGGTTCCCTCTTTCCTCTAGATTAAAATGTAAAACCCTCTTTAGCTTTTACAACCCTTCACAGCCTGTCTCCAACCTAACTTTTCAAGCTCATTGTGCATGCTTCACTTTGCCATCCAGCCAAACTGACCTTCTTCTCTATTCCTCATGTAAAGAATTCTAGCTTTGTTTCTTTGCTTTTATACTGCCTGTCCCTTATGCCTGGAAGGCATTCCCTTTTCATCTCTACCCCATAGAATCCCTTTCTTCCTTCAAGACACAGCTTAAACATCACTTTTTCATGATTTTTCTGATTCCCCCAACTCCTAGTTTCTTTCTTTGACACTATCTTATATTTAATTACTTTGTATTTGTGTGTTTATTATCTTTATATGTCTTGGTATCTTGTATTTGGAATCAGAAGATTTAGTTCTAGTTCCAGTTCTGTCCTTTTATTGTGTGGCACTAGCAATTCATTTAACTTCAGAGGGCCTTGAGTATGTTTCTTATTGCCAAAATGAGGACTTCAGAGTAGTTGGACATTAACATACATTCCAGCTCTATGATCCTGGGTTCCTAGAGAATATGTGATGAACAAATGAATGTATACTGGGTCTCTCTAACCCCTTCCTTGACACAGAACATGTACACATCTCAACTTCCTGCTTCTGTAGAACATATGGGTCTTAGGAGTGGGGGGGTGTAGGGATAAAGAGTAGGGAGGGGAGTTTCTGGCTATGTATGACTCATTTCTTTAAGTCCCCTAATTAGTTGCTGATCTCTACAAACATATAACACAGCTGTGCCACATGTATTTGAAAAAGAGATAGTTATTGGCCAGGGTTATCCTGGATACATCACTCCCAGGAGACAAGATGCAGTTCCAGCAGGGATAGAGGTCATCCTTCTCTACCTTGATATAACAGTGATGGGAGTTTCTGTTTCCCATGAGGTGTGTGGACTCAAATAACCTTGTTGGTTATGTGGAAGGAAGAGGATAACATGACTGGTTTTTTTCTCTCTCTTTTCTCTTCTTCGCTAAATAGATGACAGAACAGAAATTTTGAGATAAAAAATCAGAAGTTATCAGAAGATGTCTGAATGTGGGTACTTTCAGTATCTCTGAACTCAAAAGTGATTGCATCAGAGAAAGCCAGACAGATATACTGACTCTTTTTTAAACAGGTGTGACATCCCTGTGTCATCATTCTTCCAGTTCAGAAACCAATCAGCAGATTCTAAGTGATGAGCCATACTTGGTAGGGAGCCAGTCTGCCAGAGCTCCCATGTGGTCTGCAGGAAACAAAGAGAGCATATCCATGAATGCTCTCTGGGGGAGGGTAGAATAAAGACTCCAGCTAGGCATCAAACAATAGATTAGTAAATTAAGAGAAGAGAATTTATTAATTCTGTGAATTAAACATTGTGCTAAATGTTGGATAGTCCCTGCTCTCAAGGAGCTTATATACAAATGAGGGGAAAACAAATCTAGGAAGAAAGGTTCTGTCACAGCACAAATGGGAAGGCCCATGGTCCTTAAAGTACAACCTAGGTGGTGCAGTGAATAGAGCATGGGCCCTGGAGTCAGGCGGACATGAGTTCAAATATGGCCTCAGACATTTAACACTTACTGCCTGTGTGACCTTGGGCAAGTCACTTAACTCCAGTTGCCCCTCAAAAAATAAAAGTACAATGGGAGGGCTAATGATAGTAAGCCTTTTTTTAGCATCATTACAATCCATAAAATCATATTCATATCTGATGTTGAACTATTTGACAATGCCAACGACTTTGATGGAAAGAACTTTCTTTTGTAGGTCTTCAGGTGCTATCTTTGATGAGAAGGTAGTTATTGTCATAGTTGCTTTCTCTACAGAGCTTAAGGTTGAATCTCACTGTTGGACACTGAAAGTGATTGACTGAAGTAACTACCTCATCAGTCTATTATTATAAAATATGGGTGTTTCTGGGCAGTTCTCTCAGCTATAAGATGAAAAAAGAATAAAACAAAACAAAACAAAGATATCATTTAAAAGCATGGTCATATTCTCAAGCTTTTTTGCAGAAGTCATATTTTAAATGTCATATCAATACTCTTACCTTATCATTTCATTTGCCAAGGGACTTAAAAGAAAATCAAAATGTATAATAACTTGCTGACTGGCCTCAAAAAGAAAGCATCTGAGAAATTTGGATGGGATGAACTTTGGTCAGCAGGGCTAAAGTTGATCTCTTTATAATATTTATTTTTCTTTTTGCCATTCCAGAACAATTCTAGGTTTCAAAAAACAAATCAGAATAAGCTCTGCAGGATAATTCTCCATCAAATATCAGACTGGAACCAAGGAAGAAATTTCTCAAGTCTAATTACCGTAACTGGATTAGCTTCCTACTGCAGCCTTTGACCTTATCAACATCCAGTCTCACAATCTGGGGTTCATCCTTACCCTTTCCCTTTCTTTGCTCCTTTATGAAATCACTTGCCAGTTTGTGTACATCCTGCCTCCACATCTCTCACATTCATTACTTCTCTACTGCCACAGTCACCACTCTTCTTCAGATCATCATCTATCCCGTTAATTGTACGCGGCAATAAACTCCTAACTATTTTCCCTCCTTCCAGTCTCTCCCTTATATAATATATCCTGCACATAGCTGCCAAGACAACTTTTCTAAAGTACTAATCTGACCTGTGCAGCTAGGTGGTACATTGGGTAAAACACCGGGCTTGTAATCAGCAACACGAATCTTTATGAATTCAAATCTGGCTTTAGACACTAGCTATATGACTCTGGGCAAGTCACTTAAATGTGTTTGCCTCAGTTTCCTCATATGTAAAATGATCTGGTGATGGAAATGGCAAAGTATTTCAATAAATTTGCCAAGAAAAGCCCAAAATGGGGTCACAAAAATTTGGACATGACTAAAATGAACCAATAACAAAAAATCTGACCTGCTCAAGAATTTTTGGCAGCTACCACTTTCCTTTAGAATAAGATTGTTCTTATTTGAGGTTTAAAGCTCTTTACTATTTGGCTCTAGCCATGTGTTCCAGAAATATTTCATACCAGAACCCCTTTTCACATTCTTTTTTCATATAACTGGTGTACTTGATGTTCCCCAAACCTACATTTCCATCCCCTTCCTCTATTATTTTGTAACGTCTCTTCCCTTCTTTCCTCTATGTCCTAAAAACCCTAGCCTCCTACAAAATTCAACTCAGGCCATTTCCAAAGGAAACCTTCTTTCTGATCCTCCTAAATATTATTCTCTATCTTCTCAAATTATATTATCAGCTTACATACTGTATCTTTCCAGTAAAATGAGGACAAGGTATGTTTTTCATTTTGGTTCTGTAACCTTAGAACCTAGAATCTATTGTTTGTTTTTTTAAAAAATCAGACTTATGATTTCATTGATAAAAGAAACTCCCAATTAGGAATCTTCCTTTCCTTTTTTAAATAATAAAACAAATATATTTATATTACATAGAAATAAAATTATAAATATAAAATAAAAATAAAAGTACTATTTTTAGTTTATGGAATCTTCCTTTTCAAAGTTGCTGTGGGACCAAGAGGTTTACCCAAAATCACAGGGCCTCTGATGTGTGTCCTTGTTGCTGTTTGACCTTCATTCTCAAAGAGGATCAGGAAGGTGATACCTTGACTTGTAAGTGAATTGGATTTAAGTGAGGGAGAGCTATAGAAAAGTACCACCCTCACTCTCTCATCCAGAGTCATTTGGATCCAAAAGCAAAACATAGAGCAGGATGACTGGAGATGGCCCCAGGACTGTGTTTCATAGGCAAGACTTGGATCCAGGTCTTCTTGATTCTGATGACAGTTTCCTATCCATTTTGTCACATTGTTTCTCACCTAGCACATAGTAGGTACTCAATACATACTTATGGAATATAAATGGAAAGAACAAAAAAAGTGCTTAATCTTAATGATTAATCAAAGGAGAAAGTAACCCTCTCTCTCTTCTTTGCATGGTAGAGAGGGTGTAGGTCGGACTCAGTTAATATGCTGATTAGTTTTGCTGAACTGTTTTCTTTTTTTTCCCTACATTTTTCTTAAAATCTCTGTTGCCAGAAGTGGTTCTCTGAGGAAAAGAGAAGAGAAGACTATTCATGGAAACATATCACCTAGATGGTATAGTGGATAGAATGAAGGACTTTGAGTCAGAGAGACCTGAGTTCAAGTCTTACCTTATTAGCTTACTAGAGGCATTATCCTGGGCAACTCACTTTACCTGTGTCTGCCTTTGTTTCCTTCTCAAAATGGGGATAATAAGAGTACCTACCTCCAATCAAATGACATCCATGTCTAAAGTGCTTTGCAAACCTTAAAGTAGTTCATAAATGCTAGCTATTATTATTTTACTATTATTATAAATAAAGTAATAAAAACAAAAATTATCAAGCAATTCTAAAAAATAAATATATACTTATTGAATTGAATTGCATTGTGAGCTTTCATTTCTCCATTTTTATGTGAAGGCTTTCCTCCTTCAAGAAGATTTACACTCAGTAAATTTCAGTTACAGCTTCTGACTCTACTTTTTTTTTAATGTCTGAGTATTAGGCTAAGTAGCAATTGTCTTTTTCAATTAGAGAAGACAGTGGGCAGAAATTGAGCTAAGATAGAATCACAGAATCAATTAGACAAAGCCAAGATAGGGTTAGCTGTGATTTGAGGGGGATGACTCTGTTCAGCCCCTTTCTGTCTTATAACAGTACTCAGTGTAAAATAAACCCAGAGATTAGAAATGGGTCATAAAAGCCCCTCGTGCATACTTAATGGTTATTTAGCCACTCTGCTTGAGTAGCTGTTGAAGAAAGCACATTCATCTGTAAAAACAAATTACCTTCTGGGTCTCAAGTATTCTAGAGGGACAATGTACCAAAGCCCAACGAGCTTCAAAGACTATAAGGTTTTAAAAAGAAAAAAAAAACCATTATCTCCTAGAGGCCCAAAAAGTGGACACATGATACCCAGACAAGGGGAACAAGGGAATACTTTGAAACCTAAGTTGTTTATTGGGGACAACTGTAAAAAAAAAAATATCCGTTGATTCACCTAGTGTTCTAGTTAAAGTTCTGGGGTGTGACAGAAAGTGAAACTTAATGAATGAGCTGACAATCCCATTGTTAGGAAATAAAAGATTGTAGAAAATGGGAGGGCAAAACAGCTATACTAATGTATCCTATTTCATTGTCTAAAACTTGCTCATTCAAAACAAATGTGACTTCATTTTTAATAACCTGTGTTTCATTTTTTTGTATGTGTTTTGCCATACAAAAATTTATTATTATGGTTCTCTTGGTACCCTAATTGGAATGCAAAGGAAGAGCTGTTTTTCTATAGAGAATATTAATTGACATTGAATGCATTTAGTGTATGAGAAAGCATTGATTAAGCAGTTAACTGAGGTCAGGAACTGTGTTGAGTGGTAGGGATATAGATTTGAAAAGCAAAGAAAGTCCCTGCCCTCAAAGAGCTTGCATTCTAGTAATGAGAAAGAATACATACATACACACACACACGTGTATACATACATATATATATATATTATGTGTATATGCATGGCAATGGAGAGAGAAGGTTAGATAAAGATAGGAATAAATCTTGATAGGGATATAGATAAATATAGTTATAGATATTGATACATATACAAGATATATAGATATTGATAGTTATAGATGTGGATATATAGTTACAAATATAAATATAGATAGCTATATGGATATAGATAAAAATGGATATAGGTATGGATATGGATATACTCATAGAGAGATGAATATGGATACACATATAATTATGGAAAGGGATTTAAATAGATGTAGTTATAGTTGTTTGTAGGGAGATTTTATATATATGCATATATACAGAGATGGATATACAATAGTTACAGATAGAAATGGATATAGATATAGATATATAGATATGGATGTAGTTATAAATATGAATATATATATGGATATAGATGTAAATATAGATATACATGTAGGGTAATCCTGGCCAAGGAGGGATATTGTGGTTTGGAAATTTTCATGTGAAATGAATGGAGTCATAAGAGAGATACATCCATTTCAAAAATAATGACAGAGTTAATACCGATTATATTTCCAGAACTGAAAAAGGGAAAGGGAAGGAGGATGTAATGTGGAAGAAATGTGCTCCAGCAGTCATAGCAGTTGGGGAGGAGATGGCTGGGGAGTGAATTGAGATTGCTAGAGCCAGGTCTAAATGTAGTGGCTAATAGAAACAACTGCAGAACAATAGGGCCTCAGAATGGGAATTCTGGGAATGACAAGGCAAGGACTTCTAAGGAATAGGTCTGGCCAGCATGGTGGCTAGCAAGGAAATGGACAAGGGAAATGAGCAAAAGAAAATATTTATTAATCCTTTTCAATTACTTAAAATTCTTTTTACTAATAGATCTCCCCCTTTGTCTTCATTGCATTCTACTTTGTATCATATTTATTTCTCTGGGTCTCATCCTTTCTCTTCTGTAACAATAATAATAATTGACACATATACTGCTTTTAAGTTTATGCAGAGTTTTAATATATGTCTTTGAGTCTCAAAATGACTGCTAGATTATTATTATGTTATTAATATTATGTTAATATATAATATTATAATATTATAATATTATTAAAATAGTGTCATCAGCATAGTGTGTATCATCAGAACCTAGCAAAATCCCTCAAATAAAATAAGTGGCTAATAACTGTTATTAGGGCACTGAGTTGGAACATACGATAGAGCACTAGGCTTGGAATCAGGAAGACTCATCTTCATGAGCTCAAATCTGACTTCATACAAATACTAGTTCGGTGGCCTTGGGCAAGTCACTTACCCCTGTTTGCCTCAGTTCCTCACCTATAAAGTGAGCTGAATAAGAAAATTGAGAACCATTCCAGAAAAAAACCCATTTGGGGTTTTCAAAAAGTTGGATATAACTGAAATGACTGAACAGAAGCAGCAATAACAATGTATTAAGATTGTACTAAATCATTTCTTCAGTGACCTTTCATATTGTCCATTGCTTGAAAAAGGGTTTATTCATAGGCCCAAGATGTAGAATGTCACATACATTTTTGGACATAGCAAGTATGTGGTCATATTAGCGTGACTGACTACTAGTTGCAAGAATTGTGGTTTTCCCCTTTGGGGGAAGAAAAAGGAAGGAGAGAGGGGGGGAGGGGAGAGAAAGAGAGGGAGGGAGGAGAGAGAGAGAGAGAGAGAGAGAGAGAGAGAGAGAGAGAGAGAGAGAGAGAGAGAGAGAGAGAGAAACAAGAACAAGAACAAGAAAAGAGTCATTGGAGCATTTTAGAATGGTTTATAAGGGAATGTAAAGTTCAGAGAGAAACACAGATAACCTAGAAAGCTTTGAAAGTAACATGTTGAGTAATGAATAACTAATAATGATTCCATCAGATCAGTGGTGAAACATGCTCCTTACTTGCCAATAGAGGTAGAATGAGACATGAAAAATAAACAAATTTGTTTTGTTGGACTATACATATTTTTGCATGCTTTTTAAAATGTATTTTTCTTCATTCAAGGTAGGGGATAGGAATATGTTGAATATTAAATTATTTTAATAAAATAACATGTTGAATTATGTTTTAAAGCAGTGGTTCTCAACCTTCCTAATGCCATGACCTTTTAATACAGTTCCTCATGTTGTGGTGACCCCCCCAACCATTAAAATTATTTTCGTTGCTACTTCATAACTATAATTTTACTGCTGTTATGAATCGTAATGTAAATATCTGATATGCCGGATGTATTTTCATTGTTACAAACTGAACATAACCCACAGGTTGAGAACCGCTGTAAAGCAAGCTATATGTAATAAAGATTTGTGGTTTCACACGTATAATTTTCCCCTTTCTGTATTACTTTGTCAAAATATTATTTCTCTTTTAATGCTCATTAGATTCAAATTTTTTTAATTCATTTTTTCCCAGAAGATAGTCAATAGAAAATGAGGGAATCACAGGATTAGATTCAGTAAATATAGAATCAAAATGGTTCCTGAAGACCTGAGTATAACATTAGGGTGTCTTAAAAGTATGCCATGAAGTGGAAGAATTTGAGAAAGACTAGTAAAATGCTCTAACTTATGCCATTATACACTAAAGGTCATGGCCACTGAGGTAGGAAAGTATAGGCTACATTTTTGATCCTCAGATATGAAATCACATTAAAATACATTGGGAGCTGCATTTCAATTTTAGTGCATTTTTAGTATTTAGTTTAGATTATCTACCTTCCAGGAGATACAGAAGGGACACCATGACTACTATTAGTCAGTAACAGGTACTATAAGTGATGGTAAAGACACAGTAGGAGCAAAGAGAAGCCTCCAAAACTCAAGGAGCAGAGTGGTAGCAGAGAGCAAATTGTATCTAAGCAACTATGTCATTAATTCAACAACTGCCAGGCATTTGAGACCCTCTATAATCTGGTGCTCCTCTATCTTTGAACCTTTTAGTCAGATCAAGCTGAATTCTGTCCCCAAACACTTCCTTTGCTACAGTTTCCTGTGCCTGAAATGTCTTCCCTTCAATGCTTGGCACAAGGAATCTTTACTCATCCTTCAAATACAAACTCAAAGACTGCCTTCGCTGTGAAGCCTATCCTGACATTGGTAACAATGTTCCCTTTGGCCTTCATAAAGCATTACATTTTGAACTTCCTAATAAACTTCTCAGCCAACACCGTGTTTTTTAAGTATCTGTGTTTTTTTTTTCCCCATAGACTACATTCCAGGAGGGTTAGAACTATATCTTAGCCCAACATTGTTCTTCCTCTAATGTTTGCACACAGTAGGCACTTAATGAATGCTTCAGGGGGAAAAAGAGATTGAATAAATGGCATACAGACGTATCAGCTCTAAATTAAATATACAATTGCTTGACCTATGCCTCCATATTCTTCCCAAAAGTAATGGAATATTTATTTTTTTATTTTGTTCAGAAGTCTTTATATAATTATTTCCTTCCATTGTTCTTTTGGGAAGGGGGGAAACAAGGAAGGACAGGAAGGAAGGAAGGAAGGAAGGAAGGAAGGAAGGAAGGAAGGAAGGAAGGAAGGAAGGAAGGAAGGAAGGAAGGAAGGAAGGAAGGATGGAAGGAAGGAAGGAAGGAAGGAAAGAAAAGAAGGAGGGAGGGAGGAAGGGAGGGAGAGAGGGAGAGAGAGAGGAGCAACCAAATGCAGAAGTTAAGAATGAGATGGAAAGAGCAACCCTCTCCTCTAAGAACAAACAAAAATGTACTTTTTCGGAGGTATTTTTTATTCATGTGCAAGGCAGAGTGATTCACAACACAAATGAATATTGGACCCAAGATGATCAAACAGACTTTTTCTAACAGGCTTTCATATGGTTTCCATGTAGTTCACAAACTCTATTACTAACAAACAAACAAAAACAAATGAGGTCCGTTAATCTTGTGGTGCTCTGTATAAAGGGTTCATGGAATGTAAAGTCATAGTCCATGAGGAAGATGAGACTGAACATGAAAACATCTTTCTTTTTAAACAGATGCATGACTAGAATTAGAGTGAGAAGAATTAACCTAAAATTGTGGAAGTGAATAGAATCAAATCATCTCTAAGCATTCTTCAAGTTCTATGATACTTTTACGTGGTACAGACGAATGGTAGAAAGAGGATTTGACCTGAGTTTGAATCCTGCCTCTGATGATTATAGGCTGTGTGACCACAGATAGAACATCTGACATCTCTTAGCCTTGCTAATAGCTCTCATTTATGTAGCTTTTTAAGGTTTACAAGTCATTTTCCTCAAAGCAAGCTTGTCAAGTACGTAACTGATATATTATTATTATTATCAATCCCATTTTAGAAATGAAAAAATCAAAGCCAAAAAGCATTCAATGACTGGAGTAGACATGTAACAACTAAGTATCGATGCCAAAGATTCAAACCTAGTTCATCTAACTCCAGATCCCTGAACTTTATACTACACCACAATGACTTAGTTTTTTTTTTTTAATCTGGAGGGCAATATTTGCATGATCAACCTCACAAGATTGCTTCAGAAAATAGTCTTGTAAACCTAAAAATGTTATAAAAATGTGAGTTATTTATATGGAGACACAGGAAAAGGATTTGATCAATACTCTATGGCTGGTGGACTTGGAAGAAATGTCCAGAAATTCAAACCCAGAACTAAAATTTTCTGACTTGAATATCAGATCTATGATGTCAGGTTGGTAGATTGGGTTCTCTAATGTATGAGGAATCCATAAATTATTGAAAAAATATAAATTAAGATCAGAAAGTTGGCTACCTGATACCAAAGATTATACATTACTATTTATTAGAATGTGGTTTGTGTACAAGTCAGGTTGATGCTATTTTCCATTACTCTGACACAAATTATTTTCAGATATAGTCAGCCTGTTTGTTCCCTCTGGCCCTTGAAACTAAGATGTGGCCATGAAAGGTCATGCATTGACTGCAATGGCACCAGCTGTTGCTACTTATGTTTAAAGACAGGGACATATTCTATTTAAAGGAATTCTCTCAAGAATGAAGCTTTACTTTGACCAAAGGAATGTCCTGGGAGCAAAAGAACTTTTGGGAAGTCAAACACTTTAATTTCATGCTTTATTTTCAATATAGGTGACGCAATCAATATGATGCCATAGTCTGATTCCCCTGATGCTAGTTACCACCCACTCTCTCTGCTGTGGGGGGGGGGGGGAGATAAAGGGGGGGAAAGAGAGAGAGAGAGAGAGAGAGAGAGAGAGAGAACACGGTGGGATCAGTTGATGAATCCAAATTTAGTCTTACATTGAGGAATATAAACAATATAAAGGACTATTGTATTATATTATTAGCTTCTGTTGATATATCTTTCTCTTTTTTTGAAGAAAATGATATGTAGCTTTACATAAAAAAACAGAAGAGCTAGCTCTCAGTCACTTGGACCCTTTACATATTATAATGATCAATGGCTATACATAGGAGAGCAGCCACAAAATTCTGCAATATGCATTATAGAAGGGTACTTTCTTCAGTGCCACATATATGGAATTGGAATAAAAGGTGAAGAAAAGCATGATCCCTGGACAACAATGACACGAAAATCTATGAAATGTTTCGTATTTTTGAATTATCATATAAACTAAACAGGGATAAGCTGCTTATATCTAAATATGGGGAAAAGATATGTGTCACCTCTGAATCCTATCAACATCAGGGGTCAGAGAGGGAGTCTAATTAGACAGAAGACCTAGGAGTGGTTCTATTATGTTTTGATTATCTTAAAAGAAGAATGGAAAAAGAGGGAAAGAAGGATCTATTGAGAGGGGAAGGGAAAATAAGGGAATATTGTCTAAGATAATCATGGTATGCAAGTAAAACTCTATACACACAGAAATACACACATAATTGAATACAGAAACACATTTGACTTAATGGTGAAAAGGAAGCAAAGGAGAGAAGAGAGAAAAGGGGTTAGAGAGTAGATTGAGGAAAGGATTAATCTTCAGTGAAACAAATTCTAACTAAGAATATACAAAGATACATATAGGTCTTTTTGAGGCAACAAAGACTGGAAATCTGATGGGTTCCCATAAATTAGGGAATGGATAAACAAGTTATGGCATATAAATGCAATGGAATCCTACTGTTCTGTAAGAAATTAAGAGGATTATTTCAGAAAAGCCTAGTGAGACCTATATGAACTAATGCAAAGCGAAATGAATAAAATCGGGAGAATAATTTATATAATGACAAGGTAAAGACTATTTACTTTGAAAAATTTAGGATGGTCAACATATTGACCATCTCCTATGATTCCAAAGGATTGATGATGAAACAAATATGCTATCTACCACCTGATAGAGATGTTAAAGACTCAGAATACCAAATGAGACATACAAACATAAATATGCACACACATACATATACAGGTTTTTAGATATTCTCTTTGTGGGTATGACCAACATGGAAATTTTTTTACTTGCCTATATATAATTGTAACAGGTTTGGTTTGGGAGTTTTGTTTGTTTGTTTTCTTTTCCCTTCATTCTCAACTGGAAGAAGATAAGAAAGATGGAATTTTCTGATTGAAAAATAATTTTAAAATAATCATTAGAAGATAGCTCAGTGAACTGAAAAGAAAACGTAGTACTTGGGAATCAGGACACATAGGTTCATATTCTGCTCTATCACTTATCAATTTTTAACAAATAAGCCATTATAATCACAGGCCCTAAAGGCTTCTTTCCATTTGACTCATTCTGTGATCAAATAGAAATAGAATAACTAGCCAAGTTAATGAGTTTATCATGCCCCTCTATAATTTGCTCATTTCTGACTCTGAGCATTGGCATGTGTCATTCACTCTCAAGAATGTTTTGTCTATTCTCTATTCTAAGAGTTAAGTTGGAGCCCAGGTATTTTTAAAAAATTGTATTTTCATCATTGTATTTCAATATGAATAGTTTCCTTTGCAACTTATATATTTTATTTTATGCATTTAAAAATATTATTCCAAGGAATCCACAGGTTTCACCAAACTGACAAAAAGATATATGATTTTTTAAAAAGGCCAGGAAGCCCCCTACACTACTTGGGATCTTAGGCCTCTTCTGTCTCTGAGTTTCTGTCATTCCATGATTACATAAATGTGTTCTTAAGGAAATGGAGACCCTTTTCCTAAAAGAAAGTTTATGATTATCTCTGTGACTCTCTCTTCTCTTTTATCTTTAGCTATGCATAATATGACATGCAATCTAACAGAAGGACTTCATGAATGTATATAGTAGGTATTGACAACTGACATCTTGAATAGAGTACAGGTGCAAGTACACATACTCTAAACAAGAGAAGTAGCATGCATGAGAAGGTTACATTTGCTGACTTGTGCCTTGACACATGCTGACTGTGGGATCCTAGACATTTAGCTCTCAGGGCCCTACAGGCTTTAAAATATAGGGCAGTTTTTTATTAGTGGGAATCTTCTCAGTGAGAGTTCCCCTATACAGATGAAATCACAGGTCTAATCTCCTATTTCAGGAGATTTTAGAGTAGCTGACACTCATTCTATTAAAAGTTTATGGGACTCTTCTCGAATTTGGAGAGAAAATACCAGTTAGTAGGATTGGCCAATTTATTCAGATTAAATAAGGATGCTGATGTAAAACTAACCTTAAACTGAACTCTGGTGGACTTCAGGAATGTGTCTGCAGTAATTTTGGATTTCAGCTTCAATTTCTGTCTAAAAATCAGAAATGTTGAAATACTCAAAGTCAGAGGCTGTTCTCATTGAATTTCCATCTGGAGGAAGAAACCATAGAGTTTTTGGAAGAAATCCAACTCATTTCTGCAGATTCAAAAGGGGAGCAGTTCTAGGTAAATTTATGCCAAGGGCTAGATATCCTAGCCTTTCCTACCTGACACGCTTTTGATGAAGATCATTTGTCGTTGTATTCTAGGCCTTTCTGATCATTCCCACCCCCTTTTTTTCAGCTGAGAAATGAGAACAGGGCAGGTAGAAATACCTTCACGTGATAGATGGAAAAAATGTTAGGTCCTTCTGAAGAAAGTAATGATCATTAAAGGAATGGGTCGCAGGAAAGGCCTTTCCCCTTAGTTAACAATTATGACTTTCAGTGGATAGGGAGCAGAGCTTTGGGGAAAGTGCAAGGATCATACCATGCAATTTGCAGACACACAATGATTCATTTTCACTTTTTTACTATTGCAAAGATGGGGACTCAGAACAAAAACATTAGGCAACCATTTCCCAATAATAATAATAGTTCATCCCCAGGTGTCTGCTTCCTCTATATTGTCTGCACAGGATAATGGCTATAAATTCTGGTTCTTTCACTACTCTGATCACTGTTTTCTGTCATTTTTGGTGACTGATTATTCCACAAATACTGTGAATTATATTTCTAAAGAAAATAATAAAACCAGGCCAGCTAGGTGGTGCAGTGAATAGAGCACTGGCTTTGGAGTCAGGAGGACCTGAGTTCAAATCCGCTTTTGACACTTAGCACAAAAACAACTAGACATGTGACCTTGGGCAAGTCACTTAACCCCAATTGCCCTACCTTCCCCCTTCCTAAAAGAAAAGGGAGAGAGACAGAGACAGACAGAGACAGAGACAGAGAGAGAGAGAGAGAGAGAGAGAGAGAGAGAGAGAGAGAGGGAGAGACAGAGAGCAAAGAATGAAACTAATGAAATAAAATGTAAATAATAGAGATAAGATCATCTCTGTCTGAAGGTATTATACCTCTAAGAATGCACATATTTTTATGTCTACATAGAATATTCAAGAAATGCATTATAATCTTTCTTTATATCCAATTGATGTCCATCTAGTTATATGATATGAGCATTTGTTTTTCTGTTACAAGCCTTCTGTGTTTCCCAGCTACTTCTCTTAAAATGTGAATTGTTAAAAAACTATATTATATGTAGTAGAGCCTACTTTCCTCATTAAATGGCTACTAAAACTATTCTTCTACAAGTCCAAATGAGTTTGGTGAAATTTTTAATTATAAATAAGAGGCCATGTGACTTATTGAGTCAAAATCTGGCCATTAATGAGGAAAATCTGAGTTCCTTTCCTTGCCCTGACATATACTAACTGTGAGGCCTGGGGAAAGTCACTTAATCTCTCGGTAACACAAGGAACTTTCTCTCTTTTTAAAAGTATTTGTTTATTTATTTTTAGTTTTCAACATTCACTTCCATAAGATTTTGAATTTTAAATTTTCTTCTCCTCTCTCCCCTCCCCTCCCCACCCCAAGATGGCATGCAATGTGATATAGGCTCTACTTATACATTGGTATTATACATATTTTCACATTAGTCATGATGTAAAGAATTAGAATCAATGGGGAGAATCATGAAAAAGAAGAAACAAAAAAACAACAACAAAATAATAAGAGAGTAAATAATATGGTTCCATCTGCATTCAGACTCCAAAGTTCTTTCTCTGGATGTGAAGAGCATTTTACATTGTGAGTCTTTTGAAGTTGTCTTGGATCCTTGCATGGCTGAGAAGAGCTAAGTCCATCAAAGTCAGTCACAATATGACTGTAACTGTGTACAACGTTCTATGGGTTCTGCTCATTTCACTCAGCAACAGTTCATATAAGGCTTGCCAGGTTTTTTCTGAAGTTTTTTTATAGCACAATAATATTCTATTACATTAATATACCACAACTTGCTCAGCCATTCCTCAAATGATGAGCATCCCCTCAATTTCCAATTCTTTGCCTCCACAAAAAGAGCTGCTATAAATATTTTTGTACATGTGGGGTCTTTTCCCATTTTTATGATCTCTTTGAGATACAAATATAGAAGTGGTATTGCTGGGTCAAAGGGTATGCACAGTTTTACAGCCCTTTGGGCATAGGAACTTTCTTAAGATATAAATCGCAAGACTGTTATTGACATGCCTTGGTAGAGGGTGGTTCCTTACAGGAATTTACTGCAATAATGGAACAATATTTAGAGACTAATTTTATATGTATATGTGTGTGTGTATATACATACACAAAACTGGTTTTATTTCTAGTATACATATTATGAAGTGTAACTTGAATGATATTATTAATTGTTTTGGTTTCATATATGTAGATCCCAGTCCAAATCAAAATGGGACCAGCAAGACCAACTTGGAGAACATTTGTGTAAGTGAATAAAAAATACCAATAGATAGATAAAGAAAAGGTTTGATCGTGGGTAGCCTTGTGAGTGAGGCAAAGAAACTTGCAATTTATTTTGAAGGAAGAGGAAACCGTTGAAGGTTTAGGCACACCTGAAAGGGAGGCTCCACACTTTGGTTTTTAGCAAGGAGTGAATATTGTTTTCTCATTTTTTGGAACCCTGGAATATTCCCTCTGATTTCAACGAATATCCTCTCACTACCAAGAAATCATTTAGTTTTGTGGGTTTTTTTTCCATCATATAACTGGCTCACAATAATAAAAATTCTTTTCAAGATTAAGGAGGAGAGTATTTGGGGAAAAAAAGAGGCTTTTTTCTGAATTAATTTGAGAGGTTATAGAGAAGAAAAGCAATTAAATTCACCCATCCTTGGAAACAGCAACTTTTTTTAGGTTTTAATAAGAGAGTTATTGGGTGGTAAATGCTAATGCACCAGTAAGAATGAAGAATTAAGGCAATATTTACAGCGAGGGTAGTAAAGACTTCCAAAAAACAATCAGACATTTAAACTTTTCTGACCTCTGTCTTTCTAGAAACTCTTCCAACTGTATTTTGGAATGGTTACTTAATAGCCTCAAAGATTCTTCAGCATGTCCTTCCAGTTTGTTTGCTAATCAGGGATTTGTGGAATGAGAGTCTGTTTTCTCAGTGACCAACCAGTGGGCAGACACATCTCTCTGTCTCTAGTTATGAGAACAGTGATACTCTAAACAGAATGTGAAAATTTGAAGCAGTACTTTTCAATATAGGCCAGGCAACATTGTGGCTTTAGAAATGTGGTGTGTTGCAGCCAGTTTGTGTGTGTGTGTGTGTGTGTGTGTGTGAAGTAGACAATGTCCATTCAATACTGATATTTCTTGTACTTTACTAGCTTATTGTAGTGGGAATCTGAAGATCTTCCCTGCTCCTTAACCCCTTGATAGGCTTAAGTGAATCTGAGAACCTTCCCTGATTTGAAAATATATTCTGCCCCCTAATAGGCTGAATGTGGTCACATGGAGTCTGTGATGGAAGGCTTGTTTTTCAGGAAGGCCTACACCTTGTTACTTTGTAATTGGGCAGTAGGTCAAGAGAGCTGTGACATTCTCTGACCCAGGAGAATGCTATATATACCTTGATGTGAGGTTTTGCTTTGGGGCTCCCTTTGGGAAGAGTTGTGGGATTTGGCCAGATGAGACTTTGGGCAATCATTGAGCCCCCCTCCCCTGCCTGGCTTTGAAAATCCACGTGTTGGTGCTTCCTTCTCTGGTAACTAACTAGGTATAGATATAATGGTCAGACAGCTGGAAGCCCTGTCTGCTGGTCTGTTTCTCTCTCCATATTTATTTTTTGATTGCTTAAAACTTCTGTTTGTATTCTTTGAAGTTCAAGGTGCTAACTTTTTCCCCTGAACTAGGTAAATGATATGTGT
This sequence comes from Pseudocheirus occidentalis, assembly GCA_028646575.1. NCBI lineage: Eukaryota > Metazoa > Chordata > Mammalia > Diprotodontia > Pseudocheiridae > Pseudocheirus > Pseudocheirus occidentalis. The sequence continues at coordinate 274,197,851 of CM053593.1, forward strand.
TTGATTGATTAAAGTAAGATTGTTAACCCATTTTGAGTTGCTTTCCTTTAGAAAAGCAGATCTAAGAATTTGTGCTACCAACCATCCTGGATATGCTAGGGTACTTGCTGCTGCATTAATGAAGCTGAAACATGTGTCAGCTGAAATATATAATGTATATATATATATATATATATATATATATATATATATGCATATATATGTGTCTGCGTGCGTGTGTGTGTTTGTGTATATATAAAACGTCTGTAAATGTCTGTTTTTGGAAGTCTTTACTACCCTCACTGTAAATATTGCCTTAATTCTTCATATATATATATATATATATATAAAATGCCTCTTAACTGATCTTTCTCCCTCCTGCATTTCCCTTTCTCTACAGTCTTAAATAATGCTCTCATAGTAATCTTTTTAGTGTTATTCTCCCCACCTCAATGTTCAATGGGTCCCTATCACTTATAAAACATTAGGCTAAGCACCTCTTCTTGACAATTAAGAATCACTGTGAATCAATCTTACTTATAAGATTATATATACTACTATCCCCCTACCAGAGTGTGGAACCTGCAGGCTTGAGGTCACATGTGACCCTCTAGGTCCTCAAGTGCATGCCTTAGAATGAATCCAAACTTCATAGAAGTCAAAGGGCTGCATTTGAGGACCTGAAGGGTCACATGTGGCCCTGAAGCCACAGGTTCCCCATCTCTTCTGAGTACTCTATTCTTGCTAAGTTGTTCTCCCTGACACCTAAACAATACTATACACTTGTTTGGAAGTTGTAGGTTCAAATACTACAAGTGACAATTACTACCTGTGCCACCTTGGGTAATTGACTTCATCTCTGTGGGCCTCAGTTTCCTCAGCTGTGAACTGAGGGTGTTAGAATCCATAGCCTCTGAGTTATCTTCCCTCTCTAAGTCTTTGCTAATGCTGCCTGCCCAAAAGCTCAGGATTAGGTCCATCTTTTCCATGAAACATAGTATAGTGGGGGGGGGGGGTTTTCTCCAAGCTCCTTTAAAAGTTATCAGCCTCACTTTATTCTTCATTAATCATATACTCACAGAAACCTTAAGCCATAGATTCCCAGGACCCAGTATATTTGAGAAGATTTCCCATGTACTTCTCTCTGTTCATAGAGATCTCTACCCAGGAAACCTAGAGACATCTCACAATAGGATCAGCATACAGAAAGTGGCTTGAAAATGTAATCCAGTTTTTTGTGTGAAGGGCATAGTAGGCAAGAGTGATTTGTAAAATAGAGATATTCTTTGTTCCTGCTTCAAGAGAAGGCTCTCTCTTCAGCTAGAGACCTGTGGATAGACATAAAAAACTCTGGGGGACAACAGATGTATAAAAGCTTCTTTTGGTAACTTGCCCTTTCCCTGCTGCTAGAGCAGCAATGGGTGACTCTTGTCTTGATAATACTTGTATCTTGTCAGTCTGAGCAAGCAAAGTTAGTGCACTGGGTAGGTATGTGTAGTGGCCTCCATTCCTGCTATCATTGTAGCCAGGGGGAGAAAAGCAGCACTCAGTTAATAATTGTGACTAGAAGCTCTGCCAGATCCTTCGTTCAAACTCAGTTCCTGTTACTGCAAGGCACTATTATTATCTCTATTTTACAAATGAAGAAACTAAAACAGACAAAAGAAGTTCAATGACTTGGCTGAGGTCACAAAGCTGAGACCAGGTTTTCTTGGCAAAGATACTGGAGTGGTTTGCAATTTCTTTGTCCAGTTCATTTTACAGATAGGAAAACTGAGGCAAACTCTTACATGACTCGCCCAGTGTACCACACCTAGTAAGTGTCTGAGATCAGGTTTAAATTCAGGTCTTCCTGACTCTAGGTCTGTCCTTTATAAGCCCCTTTCATCACCATCACTTATAAGGGTTCCTTCAACTGAAGTCTAGTTTTTCCCATTGTTTTCTTTTGATGATACTGGGGGTAGGGATAACTTTCCCCTTCTCTCTAGGTCTTCTTGCAGACTCAGGGATGTGATAGTAAATGTTTAACAACAAGATCCTGGTGATAAGAAATGTATTCCTGCCAGGGTCTTACATTTAATCTGCCTTATTTACACTTTCTACATCACTTTCTTAAATCTAGTGTCAGACCATCAATAAATCAAGCCTTAATTTGTAGCGTTTGCCATTTACCAAAGGGTAAATAATCACATTGCAAACTTAATAATTGGATCTCAGGAGCCAGCTCCAGCACACCACTATTGCTCAATTTTCTCTCTCAAGTTTAGCAAAATAGGTGCCCTAATCTCTCAGGTTTGTAACCCTAGTCCCAAAGCCCATTAGTATAGGATTCTATCCTCATTGGTAGAGATCACTGCCCTGTAATGGTAATGGACTTTAAAGATTCCCCCTGTATTGGCTTGGTTTGGGGGTTGTGTTAAAACCCAAAGCTTGTGAATCCCAGTTATGGGATGAACTTGTTTACATGAAGAGAGAGGGCTGAACTAGGAGGATCTGTGGATTTAGTGGGAAGCCCACGTAGAGTGAAGGCCCAAGCAGAGGAGGCCAGAGTTGCTGAGAGAAAGACTGCTGAGGGCCATTTGTAGCTGCCCAGGACTTTCGAGAACTGCCAACTGGAGCTGTTAAGGACTGAGGAGGCATGGCTGTGATGCTGGTATTTTGTCTGTCTGTTTTGATGTTATTTTGCCAGATTCACCTGCTGGTGAAAGACAGTACTGCTGTTGTAGAGGTCCTGGAACCTTGCTGTTGGTTCAGAAGCCCTGAAGGAGGATTTTCTTGTTGCATGTTTACAGAAATCCTGGAAGAGGGCTTTTCTGATGTTTTCAGGGGTTCTGGGACTGTTCTGCAGTCAGAGAGTGACTTGATGAGGACATTGGCAATGTATATTGTGGCTTTGTTGAGCTTTGTCTCTCCAGGAACAGAGATTGCTGAGAATTTTCCTTGTGTCAAGCTGAAGGAAGAGCTTTTCCTTGGGTTTTCAATGCTGTGATGATATCTTAACCTTGTTGTAGTTTAAGGGTAGATGGCCTTTTGTACTCTCCTGCCCCTTTTGAGAAAGTGCATGGTGTTAATGGATATTGTAATTCAGTTGTGATCCAGGGGTGGGAAACCTTTGACTTTTTTGTGCTCTGTGATTGACAAAATGAGTGTATTTTGTTTATGATTGGAAACTAATGTCCATTTCAGAAGAGACTAAATGAATGTATTTCCCAGGAGTGGGCTACTTTGACTACTGGCCAGGAGTGGGATACTTGGACCTTGGTACTTTACAATTGAATTGAGAACTTATTTGCTAAATGAATGAGTTACACTGTATTTTGATTTTCTCTGTTCTGTGAATGTTTTGCCTTAATCTGTCAGTGAATAAATAGTTTGCTATGCTAGTAATCTGAACCTTGGAAGTTGCCTTTGCTTGGCATTACATGCCCCCATATTCTTACACATGGGGTATGGTTGATTTGGCGAGAGCAGGAACGAGCTTCAGTCCCATCTTCTATGAGTTTTCTACAAGTGGGTAAGTTTCTTTGGATTTCAGGAATTCTAACTACTCGGGGCTTCCATGGTAGTCTGGCTGGCTGATGCACCATCCTACCCACAATCCTGGCTCCAAGGTCATCATGGCTTGAACTCCCAGGTCCCCTAAGGATCACTTCCAGTACCTAAAACTAGAAGTAAGCAAGGGAATGCAAGTCACTCCCCTCTCACCTGTCCACACTGGGCCCAGCAGATAGGAATCTCTGAAAAGAGGAGCATCTGCAGAGAAACCTGGAAAGACATATATGAACTGATGCTGAGTGAGGGGAATAGAGCCAGGAAACCATTGTACACAGTAATAGCCACCGTTTGTGAGGACTGATTTTGATAGACTTAACCCTTTTCAGCAATGCAAGAATTTAAAACATTTCCAAAGGACACATGATGGGACCTGCCAGCCACATCCAGAGAAGGAGCTATGGAGTTGGAATGCTGAGCAAAGCAGACTGTTTCTTTTTTGTTTTATTTTTTTCTTTCTCATGGTTTTTGCTATTTGTTATAATTCTTCTATGTAACATGACTAAAGTGAAAATGTGTTTAATAGGAATGTATATGTGCAATATCAGATTACCAGTCATCTTGGTGAGAGAGTAAGGAGAAAGGGGGAGAAAACTTCAAACTTGTGGAGATGAATGATGAAAACTAAAAATAATTTAATAAATTGGGGAAAAAATACCTAGTGACAAAGTTAAACTGGGATTAAAATGTTAAAAAAAAAAACAGGAGCATCTGAAAAAGGCAAACAGCTCAGTTTTGTCAGTTTTAAAGACTCAGGCATCCAATCAAAGGAGGCTACTCAACCCACATGGCAACGAACTCCACAGCTTCCTTGTTAGACAAGCTGAACATACTAAAAGGCACTTCAAGGCCAAGTTACAAGATCATGAGACCTTGAATCAAAAACTGGAAAGGACCTCAGAGACTTTCTAATCCAACTCCTACTGACCCATTTAACAGATGATGGAAATGAAGCTAAAGGAAGTTAGTAAGTTGCTCAAGGTCACATAAGTAATAAATAAGCATTTTAAAAAAAGAATTTCAACTGTGGTTCTCTGATTACAGTACCAGATATCTTCCAACTATATACATATGATTTGTCAGGCATTCAGGGGACAGAATCCTATCTTGATAATTTTAGTCTTTCTGTGTTCTCTCCTGGGCAAGATGAGGAACAAAACCTTTAGACATCTTTTCTTATGGCCATTTGGTTCCCTCTTCCTGACTTTTACTTTTTAATTTCTTTCCCTCCATCAAACACCATCTTTTTGTAGAGACATTTCCCTAAGTGTGAAGAGAAAAGGAAGATCAATTTCAGCAATGCTACACTCTCTTCTTTTGTTTTTTATTTGCATGTGTTTATATGTCATATACCTACTAGATTACAAACTCCCTGAGGGTAAGAATTAAATGGAATGCATCTTTAAATACCCTCTGTATTGAGCACAGGGCTTTAGCCTTGTATTTAACACCTATCCTTAAAATTAATTTTTAGTCATTCAACTAGAAAAATACTTATATCTAGTGGTCAAAATTTAAGGCAATTAGTCCAAAATATATCTTGACTATATCTTCCTATCCTTAGGAAATATAAATGAAACCAAAGGCAGTCCCTATCCTCAGGGAGTTCATGACTTATCTGCTCTGGAGGGATATTTGCATATAAGGGTTAAAAAAATCTTACAAATAACTAAAAAGAAAAAAATGAACTTGAAATTACTGTAACCCAGAAGTGCTGAGAGCAGCATTAAAAAGCCAAATTTTATGCCTAAAAAAAAAGAAAATTTTTTAAGTCCTTTGATTTTTTATTGGCCCATAAATAATTTTATTTAGCACAATGCAAATGAAATTTTGCAGAGGTTTGGCTGATTAGTGGCATTAAACTCAGAACTTTTGACATGATTCCACAGGTAAGAAGGTTCTTTAAAAAAAAAAAAAAAAGCTCAAATGTTAGTAGTAAAAAAGTGCCTACACTAACTCAAATGTTGGAAATGGAATGTTCAAAATAACATCATGCTTGAACCCTGGTGGAGTGATCCCTGAACAGAATCCTCATTTGGAATTACTGTTTCTCATACAATGTGATATTTCTCTCCTGTTTTAGAGAAGTCAAAGAAGAAAGAATAGGTTGCAAAAAAGTAACTAGACATGGAAACAAAGCTAATCTGTTTAATTTTTCCCAGATGTATGAAGGTAATCTCATAGAGAAGGCTGGTGGAAAGGAATGAAATCATACTCCAAGCAGAGTTGGGTTGGACTTATTTATTAGGCATCAGGGACACTGGTGCACAAAGATCTTGGAGTAATACAAGATCTAAAATTTGGGTTTTTCCCCCAAAATGATGAGGAGTTTGCACTACAACAGTCACATACTTTGTGTCCCTTTCCCTATTTGTCACAAAGGCAACATGGATTCAGACACTGAGTTGACAATACCCAGTTGGCTGTGCAATTTTCTGGATGCCTGATTCTACATCTAGGAACATGAAATCATTTTTTAAAAATAGAACACTGCAGCAAAGTGCCATAAGAATTTAGAGAAGGCTGTGTACTCATGAGCCATGGCATTGACAAATAGATAGCTTTTCTTCAGGGAGCTCTATATTGAGCTCCCCCCCCCCAAAAAAAAAATATGAAACTCTTCTCAGAATCAGCTTTGGCTCTTACAGATATGGTATTTGGAGTTGACTGACCAGTAAAGGTTATTGGAGCCATGGTCCCCCCAAAATATTGTGTTTTTTTGCATTTTTCTTTTACAAACTTTTTATAAGGACAGGCAGTGATTGACTAGTATAAGTCTGGGTAGGCTAGATTTCACTGGAAGTGCTAAATCAATGACACACCTCTTTGCTTTGTGTTCTCTCCCTTATCTCTTGGATGACTGGAGAATTCTTTCTACTCCTCCCTTCAGATGACCTCCAGATACAGGCTGATGATTTTTTTACCCCTCAGTCAGACAAAGCCAAGTTGGAAATGCTTGTTTTGGCTTGATGGCTGAAGTATACCCATGATGCAGTGCTTCTCTTTGGAGAGGTAAGTGATCAGAGTCAGTTATTCCAAGGCACTTAGTCTTAAAGGGACAAGTTACTGAAAGTTGATTGCCTTTTCTCTATGGGGCTAAAACATGAGTAATATCCCCTTGTGGAAAGGCTCCTGGCTCCTATCTAATCCATAACACACCTGGCTGCCAGATATGCATAGTGGTATGTGAGTTGTTATCAATTTATCTGCCGCACATCTAGTCTTTGGACTTTGTGAGGCCTCAGGGTGGAATCCTTAGCATTTAAAAAAAATCATATCCAACCCCTTTTCACTACATAATGATTATCAGAGAATAGTAGATTCAACATAAGTCAATCATTTCCCTGGGCATTCTTTCCAATCTGTGATAAATACTTATCTGACTCCAGGCACACTAAACATATCAGGTTTCTGAAGGACTCATCAAAACTTTACTGTCTGCCAGATGTGACTTCCCCAGGTAAATATATGCAACTCCTACTCAGCTGTGAGAAGCAGCATTCTTGCTAGGTTTGATGCAATTCATTATGGTACCAGGAGGGAGTGTTTATATGCTTAAGTAATGACGGCTGGAGATTTCTTAATGAGGCTCAGTTGCCTTCAGCTGCTTCCCAAGAATGCATTATGGTTCTAATTCAAACCAGACTGAACTCATGAGCACATGTTTCTTTGATGAATTATTATTTACGTGAACTGACAAAGGAGGGTAATTTTTCCATCAGTCATTGAGACTGAGCTTTTCACGGTCAGCAATAAATGCCTGCTCTTCTCTGTAGGGGTGATATGAACAAACAAGTAACCTGAAAGAATGAAGGATGTCAATTATGATGTTTTTTCTTGAATTAATGGTCACTACTTTCTCTGTACAGTTCCCCATTAAAACTGGAGTTCTTAACCTTTTTTGTATGTGTTATGGGAACCCTTTGGTGGCCTGGAGAAGCCTACGAACTCTTTCTTAAAAATAACATTTTAAAATGCATGGGAATATATGTATGTATTCATACAGAATGTCCCAAAATATATATTTGTACATTTAAATTTATGTGTCTATATATATATATATATATATATATATATATATACACACACATGTATTTCTATGCATAGGGGTATGCATGTGTATGCTTTAAATTATGCACATGCATAGTCCTTCTGAAATATCACAGATTGCAAATCACTATGTTAGAATGCAAGCTTCCTTCAAGTAAGGATTATTTCGTTCTTTGTACTTATATCTCCATCCCCTAGCATAACAGCTACTACATATTAAGTGTTTAATAAATGTTTTTTGATTGACTCTTCTTGATTCTTCAAGAAGATCTCTGATGCAGATATTATACAACCTAATCAGTATCTTGGAAGCTGAGAAAGGCAAGTCTTTCTCCAAGTTTCATACTTAAATAGAAGCTAAATAATGAATATTGGCCTTGTTGGATAACTTAAGGTTTCAAAATGAAAAAGCAAGCAGAACATTGAGCCACAAAGGTAGAATAGAAGAAATGAATATAATGCCCCTTCTCCTTCCCAAATGTTCCAACAATGATATGAGAATGCCAAACTAGATAGTAATTGGTAAGTCAAAGAGAAACTATCAGAAGTCATCTTTCCAGCCCAAAATAAAAAATGTGACCCTCAGGCAAGTGACCTGGGCAGGAACTGTGGGCCAGGGGTATAGCTTAATCCAAGCATCTGGTCACTCTGAGCAGACTTTGAACTCAGTCCCCAGCATTCTTTGTTATGCTAGCAATGCAGGATTGCCAAAATCAGAGTTCTTAAAAAAATGAGTAAACAAACAAAGATAAAAAGCTATTATGATACTAGGAATTCCAAAGACACAAAGCCAGAAGAGAAGAAAAACACCCATAAGCAAAGCTTCAAGGAAAAAAATGCAAATTTGCTCAGAAGAATTTCTAGAAGAAATGATGCAAATTATTTTTTGAGGGGGGGTTAAATTGATACTTAAATGAAATGAGAGTGATAGATGAAAGAAGTTAAAAATTAATGAAAGCTATAGAAGAGACACTTAGAAGAAGAACTAAAAATCTAGTAAAAGAGGAAAAAACCTTAGGCAAGCAACAAAGTCCCTGAAAATTAAAATGTACCAAAGAGAAATTAGTGACTTCATGAAACAACAGGGAATATTAAAAACCAGATCAAAAGATTGAAAAATAGAAGACAATGTAAAATACCTCATGACAGAAACATTTTATTTAAATAATAGATCAAAGAGAGATCACTTGAGGTTACTTGAATGCTATAAACAGAAAGATAGATGGACAAAACAGAGAAAGACAGAGAAAGTCTAAGTTTCAAGATTTCAGAAATCATGAAAGAAAACTGCCTAGATCTCTTGGAATCAGAAGGCAAAGTGAAAATGAAAAGAATCCACCAGTAACCTCCTACAAGAAATACCAAAATGAAAACTCCCAGGAACATTTTAGCCAAAATCCAGAACAGCAAAGTTAAAGGAAAAATGTTGCAAGTAGCAAGAAAGAAAAAATATATCAACTACCAAGGAACCATAATAAGTATCACATTAGGTTTAGCAGCTACCTTATAAAGGAACAGAAAGTATGGAATGTAATTTTGCAAAAGACATAAGCATAGACCCATAACAGAGAAAATGTGCCCCACAAAATGGCATAATACTACAAGTAGAAAAATGATTTTTCATGAAATAGAAAACATCAAAAAATTTCTGAAAAAAAGGAAAATTTGAAATACATGAACAAGCATTAAGAGGAGCATAAAAAAGCAAATGCAATTGAGCAACCAAAAAAAGACATTTTAAAGATGTAGAATTTGTTTTCTTATGGGGAAGAGGAATACAAAATGTCCTCTAAGTGCTACAATGTCATCAAGAGTCATAGAGGGGATGGAGGGAATGAGAGTAAATTTTTGTTATGTTTAGATGTTCTTAAAAGAATAAAGAAAAGTGAGATGGAAGGGAAGACAGTGGAAGTAATGAGAAAGACTAATTATTTTAAATAACTGGGGATAAAAGTAAAAATCTGTACAAAATAGGAAGAAGGACTTGAATTTTACTTTCATCTAAACTAATGTAAAGAAAGAATAAAACACACACACACACACACACACACACACACTTCTAAAAAGTTTGGTATAGACATCCATTCAGCTCCTCAGGGAAACAAGAGAACAGGGACAGGGAAAGAGTGAAAGAAGAGTAAAACTAGAGAGGGATTGGTCTCAAACAAAAGAAACCCCAAGTTCAGAGAGGGGATCAAAAAAGGAGGCACTTAAAAGAAAGAAATGATAAGAACCTGTGATTGGCTCTGAGTGAGGGGAAGAGAAAAAAGAGAGACAGAGGAAATGCATTAAGCACTGATTACTGAACATATTCTTTTTTCAATTCCCCTTTTATGGGGAGAGCAGTGAGAAAGTAGAGGAAAAGTATGGCAGAACAGGATGGAAAGAAATCCATAAAATTAAAGTTTTCAGACAAACAAATCCAATGGGGCTAATATTAAATAAAAATATATTTTTTAAATCTTTGTATTAAGTTTCTTTGATAAAGGTCTAGTTTCTGAGTTGTATTAAGAAATGAATGAAATTATAAAACTAAAAACCCATTCCCCAATAAATGGTCAAAGAATAGGAACAAAGAAGAAACACAAGCTATTAATACTCATATAAAAATGCTCTAAATCACTAATACCAAGAGAAATACATATTAAAAACAACTTTGAGGTTACTCTTCATACCTACAAAATTTGAAAAACTGACATAAAGGGAAACAATAAATATTGGAGACTCTGTTAGGGAACAGGAACTCTGAGATATTATTGATAGCACTGTGAACTTCTAAATCTATTTTAGAAATTTGTAACTACTCCTAAAAAGTTACTAAAGTGTCCTTTAGCCCAGAAATACCTCTACTAGACTCATACCCCAAAACAGATCAAAGAAAGAAAAAAAAAGTCCTATATGTAAAAGATATTTTTTGTGTAATGTTTTGTGAAGTGAACTAGAAGAAGTAGAAACCAAGGTGGTGCTTACCAATTGGAGAATGGCTTGACAGATTTTCATCTATGGATGAAATGGGAAATTACTATAAAATAATAAATAAAAAATATGATTTCAGAGAAAATATTTAAAAATTATATGGAGTGATATAGAGTGAAGAATTTATGCAGGAGATAACTTTATACTATAACATCAATACTTGAAAACAAATCATTTTGAAAGATAAGATATAAGATCACTGAAATGATCAATTCAGAAGACCAGTGATGGAGAATGTTACCCACCTCCAGACAGAGAGCTGATGAACTAATTGGCAGAATGAGAAAAGCATTTTAGGGGCATGGCCAATCGTGGCAGCAAGCACCCTAGCATGCCTAAGGATGGCTGCTAGCACAGGTTCTTAGATCTGCTTTTCTAAAGGAAAGCAACTCAAAATGGGTTAACAGTCTTACTTTAATCAAACATATATCATTTACCTAGTTGAAGGGGAAAAGTCAGCACCTTGAACTTCAGAGAATTCGAACAGAAGTTAAGAGCAGACAAAAAAAAATTACAGACAGAAAAACAGACCAACAGACAGGGTTTCCAGCTGTCTGACCATTACAGCCATACCTACTTACTTACCAGAGAGGGAAACACCAACATTTGGGTTTTCAAAGCCTGGGGACTCAACAGCTGGTCAAATCATACAACTCTTCCCAAAGTGAGCCCTAAAGCAAAACCTCACATCAGGGTATATATAGCCTTCTGGCTCAGAGAATGTCACAATCTTCTTGACCCGCTGCCCAATCACAAAGTAACAAGATGTGGGCATTCCTGAAAAACAAGCCTCCCACCACAGGCTTCGTGTGACGACATTCAGTCTATTAGGGGCCAGAGTATATTTTCAAATCAGGGAAGGTTCTCAGATTCACTTAAGCCTATCAAGGGGCCAAGGGGCAGGGAAGATCTTCAGATTCCCATTTTACCATTACACCAACATGAGGATTTGTTTTCCTTGACCATGCTCATTTGTTACAAGGGCTGTTTTCATTTTCATTTTTCAATGGGAGAAGAGTGAAAGGGGAGAAAAAAATAAATGTTTGATAATTGAAACAAATTCATTCATTTTTTTAAATTAAAAAACTGATCAGAAAAAATGATATAGATAAGGAAAAAGAACATCAATGAATCCCATTATTTATTTCTGATGGTTTAAAAACAAATGTACAAACCATTTGGCTTCATGATGTCTAAGTAGGTTGGGATGAACTCCTCTGTGCTAGATCATAACATAGCATCAATATTAGTACATTGATGTCTTGGGTATATGTTATCATGATGGTGACAATGATACTAACATTTAATTAAAATGCTAGCTACAAGTAAATTTTGTACTTAGTAGGTTTCTGGATGATACAGGGACTATCGAAGAAGCATTAGCCTATGCCTAGCTCTGGTCTCTACTTCTACCAGTAAATGACAAATGGAGTATCACAATAATTAATTAATTAATCATTGAAAGATATCTTTCTCCCTGTAGGCATACCACTCCAATGAATCAAACCTCAGAGTTGGAAAAAGACTAAACAAGAAGGAAGTTCTCACTGATCTGTATTTTAAACTCTAACAACATGACAATTTAATATTCCGAATATTGGGAATCCATAAATACAATCACCTTCTGAATCATAAACACCTGCATTTTATAATTATAGGGGAAATCATCTTTGTGAAACCATAAACTAATTATTAAACAAACACAACTTTAAGATCTTTGTTAAGCATTTTCATCTTGAGCATTGAGTGCCACTGCCTTCCAAAGACTTTTACTCATCCTACTCTTTGAATTCATAGTAATGATCAAGGAAGTAATTTTGGATATGAAGCCTGATTAGGTCAGATTTGCTAGGGGAAGGGGGAAGAGAAGGGGCAGGAGGTGGGGGATATATAGGGAACTCAATGATCTTGTAGCCTTTTCAACAGTCACTAAGATTTTACAAAAGCTGTCATTCCTGTCCTTTATTTCATGCCATCTTTGTTATTGCACTCACTTATACTCAATATACTTGTTATTATACTCAAATCTTTGTCTCTGGGGTCAGTAGGCTATGTCTACTGCATCACAGGCATGAACAGACAGGGTCACGGGCCTCATCCTGCTTCTGGAACTTTGGGTATTTTGCAGCAACAAACGCTCAGCAGTGAGTACCATTCTCTCTGTCCTTCTTTCACTTCCTTACCTGAACAGGCCGTCTTGTTTGAAAGATTAAAGATCTGACTTTCAATAGTGAAGAGAAAGAAGTAAAAGCATCTAATCCAGTATACATATGCAATATGGATGAATTCTAGTCTCTCTTTCTCTGAGGGCCACATAGTCTTTGAGTGTGTTATATTTTACCCCTCCCCAAGGACTCTCTAAGATCTTAATGGAGCTGGAGGAAGGAGATCTTTTTTTTCTTCTATTGTCTTGACCTCCCATTGGCTGTGTTCCCACAATTGTAGAGGCCACTGGGTAGCATCTCAGTTCCATGTAAATACTTCACATCAGATTAGTTTGTATAAATGTATGTTTACTCAAAGGTATAGAAACAATAAACAAACATTTTCCTTCAACACTTTGGGAGTAAAACCCTCTCCCATATTCAATCTCAGTCTGTGGGGAGGAGATTTAGAAAAGTTCCTATATAGCACTAATCCCTCTAAGTCCAAGTCCAAAGCTGAATTTACCCATCCAGCTTTCCAGAAATTTGGCTTCTAAGGGTTTCCTTGCTGAGTTGACTGCAATATCTAGTCTGGAATCCTGGCCTCCAGGGTCCGCAAGGTTTCCTGGGTCTGGGACTACATTCTTTACTCTTAAAACTAAATAGAAGAAAGGAAAGAGATCAAAACCTCATGCCTATTTCTTGGAGACATGTGTCCAAAGAAGAAGAGGCTGTAGCCTTCAGTATTTTCCTCTTGAATACTGCCTGGTACAACCTTCTGTGAGTGAATCATTCCTTTAATCCTGGGTGTAACTGGGTAGACAGAGACAGAGAGACAGAGAGAGACAGAGAGAGATTGTCCTAGCCAGTCAATAAATATTTATTAAGTCCCTACTAGGTGAAAGTAAATGTGCTAAGCACTAGGGATACAAAAAGAGACAAAAAAAAATAGTCCATGTCCTCAAGGAGTTCACAATCTTATAGGGGAGACAACAAGCAATCAAAGGTGTATACAAGATGGTGATTAGCAATAATATCTGATAGTTTTTAAAGTATAGCTAGTTACAGCTAAACAGTCAATAGAAAGAGGTTACTTCCAACCATGTAACAGGTCAACACAGAATCTCCATGTTTTCACCAATCCTCCTTTCTTCCAGGAGCAGTTCCCCAGTACTTCACTCATTGGTGATGTCATTTTAGGTGGTCTGGGTATTCACAAAATCCTTGCTAAATCTGCATGAGTTCAGTATGGCTTCATCCTCTAGCCATCTGTTACCCCTCTCCAGATGGCAAGAAATCCATAGGCAATGGTTACATAATGCTTACACTTTAAAATCTACAAGTCCTCACAACAATGTTATGGGGTAGGGATTATTTAAGGGTTAAGAACCAATTATTAATGGATAAACAAGAAATAGTATTTCACCTTTCTAAGGACTAGATAGAATAATTGAAGAAAGGGATACTTAGGTGTTCAGTGAGGTAGCATATGGCAGAGAGGATTTTTTTTTACTTGTTTTCTAGTTCTTGAGTTACTAAGCTCTAGGAAACACTTGCTATGGATATAATAATGTAATTGAAAACAGCAGTAAAAGGCAGTCAAATTAATTAATTATAATTACCAATCTTGATTCTGGAAATGATGAAGCACACCTTCCTATTCTCAATAGGTGGGAAATTATGGGTGTGGAATGTCACATATTAAGTCCCTTATAGTCATTGTACTGGTAGGATTGGCTTAATTTTTTCTTTGTTACAAAGGAGTAGTCAATGTGAGGGTAAGGGGTGTACATAACCAGGAAACAATAGATATTAATAAAATTTAAAGAGAGGATAAGGGAAAGAAAGCAGTAAGGGAGTGAAAGAGACAGACAGAAAAAAAAGAGGAGAGTTACTATTTAAGTGCCTAAGAATATCCATCAATAAGTTCTGCCTAGACTAGGAATAGAAATAGAGTGGAACAAGAAAAAGAATGTAGGCTCTTGGGAGCTTTTGGAAAACCGAATCAAGGGAGCAGAACCAATAAAACAAATTATGTATTAAAAACAACATTGTAAAACCCAATAATTTTGACAGACTTGGGAAACAACCATCATTCCAAAAGGCCAATAGGATCTATTATGAAGCATGCTACCTACCTCCTGGCAGAGGGTTGATTGAATCAAAATGCCAAATGAGATTTATATTTTTGGACGTTGTCAATGCGAGAACTTGTTTTGCTTGACTGTAAATATATGAAAAGAGTTTTGTTTTTCTCTTTTCTTTTTCCCCCATTGGGTACAGACATAGAAGAGAGAGGAAATTAATGTTTATAAATTGAAAGAAAATTAAACAAAAAGTCAGCTGATCTCTATTAATCCCTTAAATTCAGAGATGATACCCTGTTCAATATATGGAGATATAAATATCTATACATACCGATATCTATATCTATCTATTTATCTATCTATCATCTATAATCTATCTATCTATCTGTCTGTCTGTCTATTTTTTCCTCTCTATCCCAGTTATTCTTCCTGACTGAGGAAACAGAAATAAGATAGGATTCAGCAGCCTATCTTTTCATTACTCTTACATTCACCTAAATAATGGAAAAGGAGAAAATTAAAATAACTCTTTTACAATTTTCAAACAATTATTGCCTTCTTGATACTATGCAGTATTTCACCTTACAATTGATCTAGTGATTGTTTCTTCTCTTGTACATTTTTTTCAAAATCTGAGTTTCTTAAGTTCCTTATGTAACCATATAGCTCTTTCAGACTCCTTCCCCCTTTTTCTGTGTCAATGGAAATGATTGTGTGGACTTCACCAGAATTTTGTATTGAGTAGAATAATATCCCTCTTGAGACTGAGTCCTTGCTCAGAGAACAGCTAGGTGCAACAGTGGATAGTGCTGAACCTGGAGGTGGGAAGATCTAAGTTCAAATAGAACCTTAGACACTACAATAGCTAAGTGACCCTGGCCAAATCACTTAACCTCTGTTTGTCTCAGATTCCTCAACTGTAAAGATGGTAACATCTAACTCCCAGGAGTATGCTAAGAATCAACTGAGGAGGTATTTGTAAAGCACTTGGCACAGTCCCCAACATATCGGAAGCACTAAATAAATATTTATTGAATTAAAATTGTTTTCAAAAGGATACACTATCATTCTGGCCTATATATTTGATATGGGATAGAGAAGCTCCAACATTTCTCAGATGCTCTAACCACAGCTACTCGTTTCTTACAACACACAGAGGAGCAAATGACATCACCAGAAAGAACCTGGAATGCATCTCTAGAGATTATAAAATCCTGGCCCCAAAGCTGAAGATCTTTGGGATACAAGTGATATTTCATTTCTGTTGCTTATCGAAAGGAGGGGTGTTAAGAAAGAAACTAATATGTAGGATATGAACATTAGACACAGAAGGCAGTGCTGGAAAAAAAAAGGATTTGATTTCCCCGAGCATGCCTTATGATATGGGAATGACGGCCTTGGGGGAGAAGAGGAGGAATCTAACAAAAACCAGGAAGAATGTATTTGCCTGGAGACTGACTAATGTGATCCAGATTTCTTTAAACTGAAAATGGAACAGGAAGGAGAAAACTGCCCAGATACAACTGCTAAACTAGTTTCTTAAAAAAAAATAAAAGCAACAGGAATAGCATAGGAGAAAAATAATATGGGAAAGATGTAGTGATGCCCAAAAGAAAGTACCCAGACTGAGGGGCAAAAATACAGATTGTAGCATCATATGCCTACATGCCATGAGTGGAGCATGAGTAATAAGCAGGAATGATCCAGGAGGGAAAGTGGCCCTCCAGAGCATCACTGACATGTGGTAGTAATGGAAGGATAGGTGCAATTCAAAAGGAAAAGATGATAGAAATGAGGAATGAAAATGGCATTGAACCACATTTCACTGAAGGTAGAGGCAGAGAAACCTCTAGGATGAGCAAGTATTCTTAATTCCATTTCTGGGATGAGGAATCTCAGGGAAGAAGGAAACATGTCTTACTCTATGTAAGGCCCCGTGTTTGGAGCTGAGGATACAAATGCTGAAAATAACCTTAGAGATCATCTATCCAAACCTCAGTTTTGTTGTTTTTAAATCATTTTTCAGTCATGTCCAATTCTCTGTGACTCCTTTCGGGCTTTTCTTGGTGAAGATACTGGAGTGGTTTGCCATTTCCTTCTCCAGTCCATTTTACAGATGAGGAAATTGAGGCAAACGGGGTTAAGTGATTTGCCCAGGGTCATATAGATGGTAAGTGTATGAGTTTGGATTTGAACCCAGGTCCTCCTGATTCCAGGCCCAGTGCTTTATCCATTGCACCATCTAACTGCCCTCATTATTCTACATATGAGGATATTAAGGCCCTGAGAAAAAAGGTAATTTCTTAAGGAAACATAGGTAGTAAATAGAAGAACCAGGACTTGAATCCAGGTCCTCTGACTCTAAATAAAGAGCTGTTTCTACGACACCACCCTGCTTCCTGTCCTCAAAGGGCTAATATATTAATGGAGGAGTGAAATACAATCAAATAGGTGTAATATAAGGTAATGTGAGGAGGGAGAGAGTGCTGGAGGTAGGGGAGGGGGTTAAGATGGAAGGGGAATAGTCAAGGAAGGAGGTAACAGCTGAGCCAAATCTTGAAAGAACTAAAAGATTTTAAGGAAGAAATAAAAAGGGAGGGCATTCCAGGCTGGAGAATGGTGGGGAAAGGTGGGGAGCAGTATCACAGGAGAGAGAAATGGAATGACATAATGGAATGGCATAAGTAGCATAATTTGGCTGGACCACAGAAGGTATAAGAGGAGCAAAGTGAAACAACACTGGAAAGGAGTTAGAAGTAACAAAGTGGAAAGCCTCAAATGCCAGGCAAAAGTTAGCATTTTTTCCTAAAAATAAAAATGAGACTTTACTCTCACTCCAGTTTAGAATTTAATTTTTTCATGCTAATTAGGAGCCAATGTCTCCTAAACAGTCTCCTTGCCTCCAGATTTCTGTCGCGTTAAGCTAGGAAGGCTTGGATATTGGATTCATGTTAAATTCAGTAAAAAATGCTCCTAATAGACTTGAGTCTAAAAATACAGTATAGTATTGGTATTAGACATGAGTTCAAATCTCTCCTATATATTTTAAATTTGTTATTAGGACTGAAATGACATGTTATCTTTGAAGTACATTGAAGTATATATATATATATATATATATATATATATATACAATATTATATTATTATCATCATTATTTTATAACCTTCCTTATTCTGGATACCTGTTTCCTCATGTATGCAAATGTTTGTAAGCATGTGTGTGAGAAAGAGACAGTGGGAGAAAGAGAAGACAGAGTGTGAGACAGAGACAGCGACATAGAAAGAGACAGAGAGAGACAGGGAAAAATCTTATTGTGTTCAATATTGGAGAGGAGGGAAGAAATAAAGAAGTCTTATATGACGTCCTTACACCCCTATACCCATTCTTCCTATTTTTCTCAGTTATAGGCTACAATCAAATATTTTATTTTTCTCTAGTCTTCAGTGTTGAGGTCAAGCTCAACCCCGCTACATTCCAGGGTCTATGCCAGCTCTGGGTTATTGGAAATGCCTTCCACCTTTTGAGGGACAAGTGAGTTTTGAAACAAGAATGTTCATTCCTCTTACCAATAGAAAGTTGCATGCTTATTCTAATAACATCATTCTTTGTTTCCTTCTTTTCTGAGACTATTTTGTTCTGAGGAACTGAGTTCAGGTGTGCATTTCATGCCCCTGTTTCAAATAACTAGAAGGTAATGAAATGTTTATCTTTTTAATAACAATAGCGTTTCAGTGTTATATAACTGTGCATCATAAAACACTTTAGTCCCAAAAGAACTGAACTTGAGTCTTATCCAGGGGTCAATGGATACATGCACTTTGGATATGAGGAAACTATAGCAAAACACACCAAAAAAAAATTGTAAAGGAGAAGTAGGATAAAAAGTGTTTTCCAAGAAATATGCAACAGGAAAATAATTTAATTGGTCTTATGAGGACCGTAAGGGGTCACTAGTGAATAACCAATATGTTACATTAATTGCTATTGAGTTGCTTCAGTTATATCCAACTCTTTGTGACCCCATTTGGGGTTTTCTTGACAAAGATACTAGAGTGGTTTGCCATTTCCTTCTCTAGTTCATTTTACAGATGAGGAAATGGAGGCAAATAGGGTTAGATGACTTGTCAAGGGTCACACAGCTTATAAGTATCTAAGATCATATTTGAACTCAGAAAGATGAGCCTTCCTGATTCCAGACCTGATATTCTAGCCACTGCACCACCCGGCTTCCCCACATTCCCATAATATTCTCTTTTATGGCAAGTAAACAATAATAATGGTAATAATAGCTAACATACAGAAAGATTTTCAAAGTGTTTGTGATCATTATTTCATTTTATTGTCATAACCACTCTGGGAAGTAGGTGCTATTCCCCATTCTGTAGATGACAAGACAAAAGCTCAGGCTTAACTGATCATCCCAGCTTCACATAAATAGTTAAGTATCAGAGGAAGAATTTGAACTCAAGTCTCCCTGACTCCAAGTCTAATATTCTATTATCTCTTCCAAACTGACTCTGTTGGTCTATTTGTCCAGCCAGTCAGTACCTACACTTAAATGAGGGGCCCATGCCTTATCATGGTCTTCTATTTCACAATGGAAATGAACTCATCTCTTCAATAGATGAGTAGTGTTTCCAATGTAAAATGGACAAGTTAGGTTACTATCTACATAATTAAACCTATATTAATGGCTGACACTCTTAGGCTGTATACTGAGAACTTAAGTAATGCACACCAAAATCTAGAAACTACAAAGCACTTGAAAAAACAGGAGTAGAAACAATAATTCTGTTTACCAAATTAAGAGGGAAGGGGAAAGAGGAGAGAAATGAGCATTTATCTAGCACCTACTTTGCACCAGGTCCAAGCATTTTTTATAAATAATATCTTTTGGGGTAAAAGTATTCTAAAAAAAACCCTTCTTCAATCCCTCATAATCCCCTAGAATCAAGAAGGGAAAAAATATAGCCTCTTTTGGGGGACCTAATCTGCCAGTATGATTGAAAGAGTAAATCCCTAGTCTATGATACACAATCAAAAGCCAGTTAATGATTTCGTATTATTCCTCTTCTTCATCTTTCACCTCAAATTATATTTTATTACTGTTCATATAAATAAATTATTTCAAAATTTACGTCACTCAAGAATGATGATAAAAAAGGATTTTCTACTTTAGAATTCAGCATCAAAAATATACGTAACATAAGAAATTTCTATTACTGTATTTACATCTGTACTTGTTCAATACTTATCATATATCTTCTATCTATGTTTTTCTACATTAGTGTCACCCACTATAAACCCTGAATGGGCAACAGGCTTGGCATATGTAAACAGAAACTTAAGAGCTCTGAGTGTTCATCATGCATGGTAGGACTGTTTTCGTGAGCCTCAAGTATGATCTAATAAGGAGAAAGTAGTAAATTTTGAGCCAGAGGACAGGAGTGAGAATTCTAACTCTAGTATTTACTAAGTGTGTGGCCTTAAACATGTTACTTAACTTCTGCAGTCCTCAGTGTTCATATCCTCAAAATGAAAGGTTTGGACTTTATGAGCTTGAAAACCCCTTCCAGTCTTTAAACATTTTCCCTTAAAAACATTAGGAAAAAGAATTTGGCCACTGGATCAGTGTTTTCTATGGAAAGGCAAAGCAAGAAGCATTTATCAGTCATTTACTATATGTCAGGCACTGTGCTAAGTAAAGATTGAGGATACAAGGATAAGCAAAAAGAAAGACAATCTCTACCCTCAAGGAGCTTATATTCTAACAAGGAAAAATAAAAAGGTTATAAAAATAACAGAAAAGTGAGGAATAGAGGAAGATACCAGTCATAGGTACCTACCAGTGGCTATTTATGGGAGCTAAGTGGTGCATGGTATCAAAGTTCAGGATGTCAAAAGCAAATCCAGAAGGACAGTGAAAGCTGTTTATCCTGGCTTCTCTCCAAAATAGAGGAATTCATTAATGTGAGAAAGGATCCTGGATGGCAGAGGACTATCTTGGACAAACATTGTCTTCAGGGACAGACAGATATTTCTGAAGAGGCCCAAAGCCTGAGGAAACTCCTAGGGTAGGATGGCAGCTGAGGTTTGGTAGCAAAGTCTGGAAAATAGGAGGGCTATGAAGAATGTAAAGGCAGCAACATATCAAGTCATTACATGCATCTTTAGGCTGGAAAGAATCAGGGTGATACTGTCAGGTCCTAGGGTTGGAAGACTCAGTGCTTCTGGAATTGTGCAGTGAACTCAAGGAAACATCAGGGCAGGAGGAAAAAATGCCTTTGTCAGTTGGTGCTAAATATAGAACCTAAGGCTGAAGTACATAGGATCAGCCCAAAATCACACCGTTCTGCTCTATCACTAAGGAAACCGTGACGCTCAACCCCTGCTTCTCGTCACTGAGCCTTTCTACCCTTTGGTGATATCTAAGGCCTATCAGGGTTGTTTTTGCTTTAGCTTTAACGTGATTTCTCCTATTCAAAAATATTATGGAGAGTGATTGCAGACTGTGAATTGTTCCAGGCCCTGCACCCCACAGTGAACAATCCTGAATATCTGCCTTATCCAGTTTAAAGAGAGAGGTTCAACTTCATCAGGTTTATCATTATAATAGTTCCCGAGAACTATTTAAACATAGAATAGGCAAATGAGGAAAACTGTGAGATTGTCTTTCTGTCTGTCTCACCAAGTTAGTTTCTTAATGATCTGAAAAAAAACTCATGGCCCTTTAGCACGGGTCTGAATGTAATAAGAGTTCCATGTCAATCTTTACATTTATTGTAGTTGAATTGCTTTATACTTGTATTGAGTTCATTTAAACTTGGGTTATCACCCCCCCAGAATTGCTCTCAGAATGCTTGATAGACTCATTATAATTTATTTCTGCTGCAATTTAGTTATTGCATCTGTGAGACCATCTCCAGAATTAAACTTTATTGAAATATATAATTAGCATGACACAAACTTGCTCAGCCCACTCATTGTACATAGCTACATGCTGATTATAATCTCCTAGAAAAGTTGCATGCCAGAGTTTGCATGAGGAGATTGGGGGGATGGATAAGAGTGATATAAACATTGCTAGAAAACTGCTTTTTTCTTCACTACAGAAACAAAACTCTTTTCCAATTTTTCCTATGCTAGTTAGTAGACCATGTGTCAAATAGCAGCATCCAAAAGCAAGGACTTAATAGGAATCAAATATAATAGGACAAAGTATTGCTATTTTGTTTTCTTTTTTTCTGAGTAGAAAGTCTTTTCTTTGATCTTTACTCTCAGTTCACAGATTGGAGTTTGACATGAGCCTTGATGAATGCCATGTTCAAAATGCTGGCTGCCATAGTTTCCCTGACCTTGTACATGTCACAACGAAACTTTGAATTTTATTAAAGGATCAACTAGCAATCCTACTGCTAGGTTCCAAAGATATCATTAAAAAGGGAAAAGGACCAACATGTACAAAAATGTTGATAGCAGCCCTTCTTCTGGTGACATAAAAAAATTGGAAATTGAGGGGATGCTCATTAAATGGGGAATGACTGAACAAATTGTGGTATATCAATTTAATGGAATACAATTGTGCCATAACAAATGATGAGCAGTTGGATTTTAGAAAAACCTGGATTTACATGAGCTGGTGCTGAGTGAACTGAACAGAACCAGAACTCTGTACACAGTGATAGCAACTTTGTGCAATGATTAATTTTAACAGACTTAGTTCTTCTCAGGAAAACAATGATCTAAGACAATTTCTAAAGACTTATTATGGAAAATGGTTTCCCTATCCAGAGAAAGAACTAAAGAGTCTAAATGCAGATAAAAACATACTATTTTCTCTTTTTTTGTCTCATGATTTTTCCCTTTTGTTCTGATTCTTTTTTCATGACATGATTAATGTGGAGATAATATTTAATATGATTGTACATATAGCTTATATCAGATTATTTGCCTCTTGGGGAGGGTGAAGGGAGGAAGAAAAAAATTTGGAACTCAAAATCATTTAACAGTGAATGATGAAAACTATCTTTACATATAATCAGAAAAATACTATTAAGTTGGGGGGGGAAGGATCAAGATGAAATTGGAAGAAAGGACAGATTTGAGAGGTGACCATAGATTTCTAATTTTAGTTCATTTCAGATTTTCAAAAGATGGATTGTATATTTTGACACGCTAAGCACAAGAACATATTGGCTGTATTTGAACCCATGACCTCTGATTCTAAATTCAATTGGCTTTTCTATTTCACTAGTGTTTCTTAATGTTGCTTTCTGAGGATCAATTTTATAATACCCAAATTTTCTTAGGACAGACAATCGTATGACAGTAATTGAAATTTTTGTCAGTGTATTAGAAATTAATAATGTGTTAAAATTAAAATGCATAATGATGAAAATTAACATGGATTCAGATTTTAAACTTTTTTCAATTTTATTTTAAAACTCATAAGATCATCAATCAATCAATATGCTCTGATTAAGTACCTACTCTGTTCAAGGAACTCCATTAGGCAACAGGGATAAAAGGGAAAAAATATTAGACCCTGCCTTCAAAGAACTTGTCCATTTCTTCAATAATTTCCTTTATACCAGTAGTTTCAAATTCAAATGGAAACAGGGCCATTAAATTCTACACAAAGATCTCTGCTGACCATATATTGACTTAGAAAACCATATAGCAACATGTTCTATTATATTTTTATTTATTTTGTTAAATATTTCCCAATTATATTTTTTTTGCTTTTTTTTTTTGGAGGGCAGTTGGGGTTAAGTGACTTGCCCAAGGTCACATGGCTAGTTTTTGTGTTAAGTGTCTGAGGCCAGATTTGAACTCAGGTACTCCTGACTCCAGGGCCGGTGCTCTATTCACTGTGCCACCTAGCCGCCCCATCCCAATTATATTTTAATCTTGTTCAGCCATACTCTGGATTATTGAAGGCTGTGTATATGATACCTCAGCATTCTCCTGCTAATTCTATCTTAAATTCTTGTGTTCTAGTCTACTGATATCCACTATATATGCACTCTTATCTAGATACTTCTATTTAATTTCTACCTTTTTTTCAGTGTCCTTTATTTAGGAAAATCTTGGCAGAACAAGAACTTAAATGACAATGAAAATAAAGTAGTGACAGTTATAACAATACAACATAGATGTGAACATTTCTAAACATTAATAATCAGTTTGGACCTTTTAGAAATGAAAAAGATTTCTGGAAAATAAATTTTTATACATGCACATACCGTTCCAATCAGCCAAGAGATGGAATAGTTGCTGTATTGGGCTAAGTATTCTCTCTGCTAGCTCAACCTTTTATATTTGGTATTATCTAGCTTTCTTCCATAATTTGACCATTTCTCCTGATCTCTTAAGATACTGCTTTTTTTCTTTTATTTTTGAATAATTTTTTTCAATTCCATGTAAAAACAATTTTCAACATTTGTTTTTTTCAAAGTGTTGAGTTACGAATTCTCTCCCTACCCAAATACTACTTTTTCTTGCATCTTCTTTCTGCATTATTTTCTCCCTGAATCCCTTTACTGCTCTTTGATTTTCCACTCCTGATGTGTTCCCAATAATATCTTGGCATCCTTCCATCTGGCACTAACAAAAACCAATTTAGTCTTTTCTATCAGCTGAGGGCATACCATCCTCAACCTCCTGGAGTCAGCCCTGCACCATAGGTTGGTTCAGTTTCTTTTATTGTTAGCCCTAAATGTGGTAAACCCAGTTCTCATGACCTCCATATACATGGTGTGGAGAAGGCAAAAAGCCTAGAAGGAACATAGCATAAAGCAATGATGAGCCCTGCCTCAAAATAGTGTGGTAATATATGTGTGGTGTTCTGGATACCATGTGCTAGCTATTCAAAGCTCTTGTGACAGTTCAGTTTTCAGAAGACTAAAATACCAGGAGATGGTTTTAATAGCACTTTCAGTCAATTATGGAGTGGGAAAATTTCAAGAAAGCTTTAACATGTCTACCTTATTTCTGGGTTCTGTAATGCTCATCTAGTAAACCAATAAATTATATTAAGGATTAAACAATGTGTGCACAGCTCATGTACATATGTGTGTGTGTGTGCAGTGTTTGTGTTAGCTGGAAAGCATCAAACTTTTATCACAAAAATTGTTGTTCAGTCATATCTGAGCCTTCCTGATACTATTTGAGGTCTCGGTAGATATATGGGAGTGCTTTTGCCATTTCCTTCACCATTTGATTTTACAGATAAGGAAACTGAGGCAAACAAGCTTAAGTGATTTGCTCGGGGTCACATATCTAGTAAAAATGTGAGGCCAGATTTGAACTCAAGAAGATGAATCTTCCTAACTCTAGGCTGGCACTAAATCCCAATAGCCAAAAGAAGTCTTAAGAGCTAGTCTACATGGATGCAGAACTTTCAAGAGGGCTTTTGATGCTCTGGTGCAACAAGATGAAATGAAGATAATCTCAGACTTGTCCTGAGATATCCTGGTATTTGCTTATGAAAAATAGTTATCATTTACCGTAGCTAAAGGACTGAAGAGGTTACTTTATATTTCTGATACCTAATATCAGATACTTATGATACTTCATATAATTTCCATAAAATTTAAATCCCATTAAAAAAAATCTATGCTTTTAAGCCTGGAATAACATCAAGAGCATTAGAACTGGAGTAAGGAGATTAGAATTCTAGTCACAAGTCTGACACCAAGTGATCTTGGGCAAGTCATTCAACTTCTATATAACTCAGTTTCCTCATCTGTAAAATTCACGAGTGGGATGAGACATTACCTGACATCTCCTCCAGTCTAAGATATCATTTAGAGTGGCTAGGTTGCTCAGTGAATAGAGCACTGGCCTTGGAGTCAGGAGGACCTGAGTTCAAATCTGGCCCCAGACTCTTAGCATAAAACAATCCATATGACCTTGGGCAAGTCACTTAACCCCAATTGCCCTACCTTCCCCCTTCCAAAAAGCAAAATAAATAAATAAATACAAATTTTAAAAAGATATTACTTTATTCTTGATCACAAGAAGAGTAATAAGTAAGGTAGGCCATTAAAATGACTGCCAGAAATACAATTAAATAACCTAAAATTTCCTCCACAAAAAGAAAATTTAGAAGATAGAAGACATTTTATTTCATTATATTCCATGGTTTTTACTCTGCTTACCCTCTTCCCTGAAATACAGTTGTTAGTAACAATGACTTTTGGGCATGCCACAGAAACCACAACCCTCAATTACATTTACTTTCAGACATGTGGAAGAAATGCATGCTAAAACAATTAACAAAGTTATAACATTTGCATTTTCCCCTGATTCTTAGTATTGCCCAGTATGGAATTCTCTGTGGATCATACCATTATTGTAAATCAATCTTGCCACATTCACCCTTCCCCAGACCTTTGAAAATGCCATAGAAGGAGAGAAATTATTTTTCCACGGACTGAGTGTCTTCCAATTTGTTTTCTTCCCTGCTCTTTCGCTACTACTATACATGATTATACTCAATAGACAAGACATCAGCATCTTTGCATCCTGGGGTTATCTCTCTCTGTGAATAGCCAGTTCTGCTCTGGCTGACTTCTGAGACAACTTGGATAGTCTGGATTTCTATCTCTTACACGTTGAGAAATTTCAGAGCTCATCACATTAAATGCACAGATTATGGGAATAAAATTGGTCTTCTCTGAGATACATATGGGCTTTTAAAAGATAAAAGATAGAGTGTCAAGCTTTCAAGGGATAGAGAGGGTCATTAATATGGTAATAGCATCTTTCAAGTCATCTGGCACTAGACTTTCTTTCTATGGGCTACACTTAACAAAACTGTCTGAAGTGTAAACACAATCTTTTGCATTTACATCCCCATTATTTGTATCAGTTGTGGGATGCTCAATGGGGTTATCATAGATTTTATGGTCCTGGCAGCAACAATGCCTATTATTCTGACACCAGGGTAAAAGATGTCAGCCTTTCTTGAGTCTCTGCTTTGGGGAAGACATTCAGGGCTCTCTTCTGTTCAGAGAGGGAAAATATTTGCAGAGTAAATGAACATGCCCTGACTGGAATCCCATTAAGAGTCTCCACCATTAGTGTCTAAGGGTCAATAAGAGAAGAGGGCTACCTGTCTCTATATCAGACCAGCTATTAGACCAGGTATCTCACTTGCTACCCAAGGTATTTTCTGATCCTCCCAATCAAGCTCCCTTAAACCACCTCTCCCCAAAATAACAATATATTTACTTTGAATATATTTTCTATTTATTCATCTGTATACACTTTGCTTTTTAGCCCAATAGAATATAAATTCCTTTTAATGTAGTCTAAGATAATACTCTGCATATATGCAACCTTGAGTAAGTTTCAACTTCTCTGGGCTTTCTTTTCTTGTCTAAAAGTGAGTTGGAAAATATAGCTTCCGAGGTCCTTCCAGATCTCAATCCATGATCCTTTGCTGCTTTGGGATACCTCATGAATCCCACAGGATTCTTGTGAACCAAATTAGATGACCTATAAAGTCCTGCTGGTTCAACTGTGAGACATAATCATCACTGATATTGTTCATTTCCCCCCCCCCCATTTCTTGTTTATTTTTTTTTACTTTTTCACACAGCAAATGTGGATTAGGAATAAAATGATTAAGAGATATAAATGGTGTCTGCTTTAAATCCCAAACACAACATATTTTTCTTCAGTAAATACTCTCCATTCATTTGCTTATTCCTCAATAGCCACAGTATCAATAGCACTGTTACATATTAAGACAATGCATTGAAATATACTTAATGCAATATCTTTGGCAGTGTGGTTCAGTGCCCAAGTTTTAATTCATAACAACATTATCACGCAGCAACTATTTTTATTGAAATAAATGCAGTGTGTCATGGGACAAATTTCTCTTTTTTTATTATTAATCTCTCTCTTTTTTCACTTCTGCTCCCACTGTGCAAATTTTAAAACAAAACCAAAAAAAGCCCTGGAAAAAAGTCCACAAAGCATAATGACATAAGAAAGCAAAATGAATTCTCATATTGGCCATTCCCAAAGAAAGTACATCTCTTTGTGCATTTTAAGCCTATCACCTTTCTACCTTAAGGTTAGTAGCATAATTTCAGGACTTCAGTTGGATATTAAATTGATCTCTTTCCCATCTCTCAAGATGGCGGACAAAAAGCCCACCAAGGAAAAGAAGGTCTAAAAGAAAAAGGAGAACAAAAAGGGAGATGTAGCTGAAAAGAAGGTCAAAAAGCCTCAAAAGCATTGCAGTCTGAAAACAGTCCTGGCCCAAGGGTTTGGTAGATACTCCTGAGAGCCATGTACGAGTGGAAATATGCTGCCCAAAAACTCAGATTGAAAGTAGAAAGGAAGAAAAAGTGCCTCCTACTATCTCAAAGCCTATTCTTTACCACAAGGGTTCCTCACAAAATGCCTAGGTATTAGCCTACTGAGGATGTGCCTAGAAAGCTGCTAAGTCACGGCAAAAAGCCCTTCAGCCAGCTTGTAGGGAGACTTTGAGCCAGCATCAGTACCCCAGGCAGAGTTCTGATCATGCTCATTGGCTGCCACAGGGGCAAGCTAGTGGTTTTCCTGAAGCAGCTAGCTAGAGGCTTGCTCCTGGTGAATGGACCTCTGACCATCAACTGTGTTCCTCTGAGAAGGATAAATCAGAAATTTGTCATTGCCATCTCTACCAGGGTTAACCTTTCAGGTAAGAAAATACTGAATTGATCAGAATTCTAAAGTTTTTCAAAATTATTTTTCTCTATAATGTTTTTGTTCAGTACTTTTTCATTCATGTCTGACTCTTTGTGACTCCATTTGGGATTTTCTTGGCAAAGATACTGGAGTAGTTTGCCATTTCCTTCTCCAGCTCATTTTATGGATGTGGAAACTGAGGCAAATAAGGTTAAGTCTTCCCCAGATTCACACAACTAGTAATATCTGAGGTCAGATTTGAAATCAGGAAGCTAAATCTTACTACCTCTAGTTCTGGTATTCTTTCCACTGTTCCACCTAGCTACCCCTATAGCCATTGTGTAAAGTGTTCTAGTTCTGCCCACTTCACTCCACATCTGATCATAAAATTCTTTTTGGTTTCTTCTGAAACCAGCCATTTTGTTGTTTATTATAGCACAGTAATATTGCATTACATTCATAACCACAATGTCCTAAACTCTTCTCAATAGAGAATAGTTTCCACTTTTTTGACTACTACCAAAAAAGCTATAAATATATTGATACATAAAAGTTCTTTGCCTCTTTCTTTGATTTTGTTGGAGCATAAGCCTACTAGTGGTATACACTAGGGTTGACCTACACATTTAGCAGGAAGATGCATTGTTAATCTCATTCATTCTATAATTTAATCATTTAACAAATCTTTCTGAGCTTCTATTTAATACTAAGATGCAACATTATGCATTGAAAAAGATTCAGAGCTGAATTAGACATGGCTGCTGCTTGCCAAGAATTTGTGAACTTCCACAAGACTTTAAACAGTCTTTCCTCACAAAAACTCTCAGAAAACTAGGAAATGTTTTTTAGTGCTAGTGACATGCTGTTAAGCGTTTAACAACTGGCTTCCTGGGGAAGGAAATGCACAGAAAGATACATCTTTAAGTTTAATCTGTATTATTGTCATTTTCCTATCACTTTCTTAGGCCTAGATAATCAACAACATAACAAGTCAAGTCCAAATTTGTAATGTTTGCTGGTTTCAGAGGTGTAAATTCTCACATTAAAATTTTAAAAATCTATACATGAAAGCCAATCCTAACTGGCTTCAGTGCACCCCTGACCATGTGGATATTTCTGCTAGCATTTTTTCCTGCATCCAAAACCCACTAGAAAAAGACAAACGTGACTTGTTTAGAGTTACTGGAAAACAATGCATAAGATAGAGGTTCACACACTTATTTTATTATAAAACTGTCCTCCATCTTCCCTAGTCTCCCTACTTGCCAACTATGTCTCTATATTTCCCTTCTCCCTTCCTTCCACCTAGATAATGAGATGGTGATCTGGGAAAATGCCTCCTCCATCTTTTCCCTCATCCAACCTATATCTCATGCAATGGCAGTGAACACTTTCATCAAATGTAATTTTGAGCACACCTCTGTAAAGCCAATCAGCAATAGATTTCTGAGAGAATGCTACTGTGAGGAGCTTTTAAGATTCGGATTACACAGTATTAGTTAACACTCTGTTTATTCCATTACAAATCTTTATTCAGTACAATGTTCACGGATTCAACAGTTCACACAATTATATACAATCTTCAGAACAAGGAAAGTCTCTATATTATATCTTATTTCAGAAAGA
>CM053593.1:274228456-274281886 GCA_028646575.1 Pseudocheirus occidentalis
GAGTGTCTCAGCCAATGGCATTCTTCCACGTCAACAGGGAAATTCACACCTTTTCACCAATGGACAGAGTTCTATACTTAACACTAGGTTACTAGGATCTACTTAACATCTGATCAAACAAATTAATTACCATTACAACCTCTTCCCTTCTTAGTACTCCCTAGTGATTCCTCATTTCTAAAATCAAATAAGAATCTCCTGTTCAGCTAGGACAGAGATGTGTTCTCAGAAAGAACACAATGCTCATCCTATCTATGCTGAAAGAGATTAGGACCTCTCCTTAGGGGAAGGAAACACTACACAATTACATGTCTGCATCATCTCTGAATGAATACACAGTCTTGACACAAATAATAATGCTTTACATTATGCACTGCTTTAAGGTTTGCACAATGCTTTAGCTAGTCTCATGTGATCCTCACAAGAACCCTTGGAGATAGGACCTATACACCTCATTTTACAGATGAGGAAACTCAAGCTCTAAGGCTGGATTTTTATATCCACTATGCTACGTTTATTCTCAGTTTGTTCTCCTATACTTACAGCTTAGATTTGGAATAGACTTCAGTGGTCTAGTCCAAACCCCTCATTTGACAGATGAGGAAACTGAGGCCCAGAGATGTGAAGTGACATTGCTATAGAGACATATTGGCAGTAAATGAGAAGTAGAGCTAAGATTCCAACCCTCTTTCCTGTTATTTTTGACAGATTTGTATGATCATACTAAGCTAAGAGTTTCCACGGTCGTATAATCTCCATTAAATCTATTTCAAGAAGGAAAAGAGCCTTGGAAGGAAGGCAGTTCTTGCAAGTTGTGTGGCCCTATGTCTTGCTAGGCCCTTCATAACCCTTTTCTCTCATCAATCAATCAACAATTTTTTATCAACTACCTATTATGTGCTAAGTATTCTTCTAAATGCTGAAGTTAAAAAGATAAGAATAAAATAATTCATAACCTCAAAGAGATTAGATTATATTGCATGAGACAATACATAAACAAATATGCATACACAAAATGTATAAAAGGTAAATGGAGAAAGCATAGGAAGGATATCTCCCACCAGGTGAGGGAACAGGAGTCTTTGTTTAGGCCACATGAGCAGAGTTTTGAAGGACACAAAGGATCTCATGACAAAAGGGGAATGGAAGAGCATTTCAGGGGTGGCGAGAGCCAGCACAAGGCCACAGAGACAGGAAATAAAGTATCATGTAATGAGAATCAGCAAAAAGGCAAGTTTGCCTGGATTGCACAGGGTAGGGAAGGGGATCAGGTTAATAGGGTTTGAAAGGTTAGGACCCGGTGGTGAAAAATCGAAGTAGTAAAGGCAAAAAGGAAATAGACAAATACCCTCATGGCTTCTCCTTCCACACACTCTTTTCTTATATGAAATATTCACCTAAAACATATGCCAGCCACATCTAGGGTTTCAAATTCTGTGCTGTTGTGTGTGTAAACTGAATTAGTTTATGATTAGGGAATATATCCCTATTGCTTGTGGAGTTTGAAGCAGAGTATTTTTAAATGTATATCTTTTGTTTTATAAGGGAAGGGAAGAAAAAAATGAGCAGAGTGCCTAGCACACAGTAGGAACTTAATAAATGCTCATTCCTTTCCTCCTTAACAATACCAATGCCCACTTCC
Source organism: Pseudocheirus occidentalis (assembly GCA_028646575.1). Taxonomy (NCBI): domain Eukaryota; kingdom Metazoa; phylum Chordata; class Mammalia; order Diprotodontia; family Pseudocheiridae; genus Pseudocheirus; species Pseudocheirus occidentalis. Next base: position 274,230,099 of record CM053593.1, read on the forward strand.
AAGGTCCTGAAAGCCACTGAATTCTATTTGGAATTTGGTCTAGTTTCAGATGCCTTCATGTACCAATGGGATCAGTGGCTTCTCCTGGCAACTACTCCTCCACTGGAAAGAAGCAGAGACAAAAGTTTCCCCCTAAGGAGCAGCATATGTTGGAATCTTCCCCTCTGAGCCCCTCAGAGTCTTCATCTCTTGCCACTTATGAGGAAGAAGAAAGCTGTATACATCTGAGATCTCATTGTTTTGTTCACTGGCTGACCCCAGACTATGGAATCCAGCTGCATGTGAGTGCCCATACTATAATAAGGTGGAAGAAAATCAGAGATTTCCTGCAATCAGCTTGACCTCACCCACTATTTATCTACTTAATTGATTACTGGTACTGAATTTGTAAATCACTATTCCTCACCCCTTGCTGCTGCCTAATTGTTTAATGACACCCTTTCATACTCTGTTTTCCTGTATCTGAAGAGGAGAGTCTAAACCTCTAAAAGCAATACTCACTAGGAGGTACAGTACTAGAAACAGTCACACACTGCTGGGGAGTTTAGAAGTGATGCTTACATGGCACTTTCAGGGATGCAAAGTGCCTTACAAATATTATCAAATTCTGCCTTCATAGCAACCCTGGGAGGAAGGGACTTTTACTATCCTCATTTTAAAGATAAGGAAACTGAGACACAGAGAGACGGAGGTCATGAAACTAGAAAGTCCCCAGTGTTCTATTGGAATTCAGATCTTCCTGTCTCTAGATCCAGGGCTCTATTCACTATGTTACCTAACTGCAAACTCAGAAAGCAGTTACATTAAATAAACTGAATTGGTTTATTAGTTATAAGGGAATTTACCCCTATGCTTTTAGAGTTTTAGCAATTGAAGCAGAGTTCTTAAAAGTGTTTTTATAAGGAAAGGGGGAGGAAGGAAATAAACATTTATTAAGTGCCTACTATGTGCCAAGTTGGAGAAGGAAATGGCAAACCATTGCAGTATCTTTGCCAAGAAAACTCCATGGACAGTATTGGCATGATATGTTCCATGGGGCCACTGAGGGGTGGGTGCAACCGAACAACAATAATGTGCCAGGCACTGTGTAAATATAATTTCCAAATATATGCCTCTGAAGCCAAGAAGGCAGAGGGGTGAGAAGCAGAACATTAAGGTCTCCTCCACAAACTCGTCTAAACAAGTATAGAAAATGTATCAGATAGAAACCTGATAGGGAGATTCAGAAGAAAAAAGAATCTCATTGAATCATTTGTCCAAAATGGCATATGGAGAAAAAGAGAGATATCTGTGGACATTGGGAATGAGGTCTGACCAGGAACCCCTATATGAAGGGCACTCTTGTACCCAGGGAAAAGCTATGCACCAGAACAAGAGGTCCTAGAACTATAGAGGACCCCACTGCTACAGGGACAAGTACAAACTGGGAGCTCTGTTGCCCACTACCCAGTTCCAGGTCACAAATCCATACAGGAGTGAGGAGACCTGTGCACAAGTGTTCCAGGGAAAGGATGCTATGGACAATGTACCAAGAAAGAAAAAAGTTCAAAGGCCAGCAGCAGCAGCAACAACAACATTGTGGCTCAATGTTCACAAAAGTTTGGACCTCAGGAGCAGAGGAGAGCCTCATTTTCAGTATCTAGTCCAGCAGGCACAAGAACAGCCAGGTCAGGAATCTGAGACAAAAGGGGACCCTATAATTCTGCCACTCTGAATCAACTGAGTTTTTCAGCTGACTATAAAGTCTAGTAGCAATCTACTGTCATTAGGACTCAAACCCAGGTCAAGAAAGTGTAGAACTCAGACCAGGAGTGGCAGCAATCAGACCTCTATCAGACCACTTTGGGAGCACTAAAAGCTTTCAGGTACCCAACCTGTTGCTGACATCCTGGAATATCCCAAATATGGCCCTCTCTATCCCCTACCCAGAGGTCCATCCCTCAAAACAAAGGATAAAAAGAAAGAGAAGAAACAGTTCTAGAAGGGCTGTGTTTTCCTACCTCATCTTTAGAGTCATATTCTTGGTCTTTCTAATTAGACAGTGTACAGTTTCACTTTTTTTCTTCTCTCAATATTTTTGTCACCATCATATATCTTATTTCCTAGGTGCTGTTTACTTTGTTGCAGTTCATGGAAATTTTTCCATGTGAAGAAGGGTTTCAATGGCACTAGAAATTTAAGAGTAATCAAAATTTAACACTGAAATGTCTAGTATTATGAGTCTTATAGAAGGTGCATCATTTAAGTAATGGACTTGTCATTTACTTCTTGTAATCTAGACTTTTCCTTATTTGTTATTGCATATATATTCAAAATCTAAGTTTTACTAATAAGAGACATTACTCCTTTTGTTTTTCTCTCTTCACAGTGCTAGACAGTCAGAAGCCCCAAATGGCTGAAAAAATTCAGTGTTCACATAGCAACCAACTATCCTCAACATCACCAGTTGGTGCTCCTATGATATATTTGGAGCTAGTTGACATATCAGAGGTCCCATTTTTTCTCCTAGTTCTAATGAATGGAAATAGGAAAAAAATCTGATTTGGATGAATTTGGGTTGCTAAAGTTTTTAATGCATGGCATTTTGCTTGACTTTTAGTGCTATTTTAATAAATGTTGAATATGTTTTAATGCCACTAGTTCTTCTTATTTGAATTGAAGTCACTTATGAAAAGGTCACGTATTACTGATGTTTTTCCAGCAAGAATGCCATGGAAATGAACTAATGTGCATTTTTGGCGTAGTTGGTAGTTTTCAAAATTTTGCATATCTATCTTGATTTAGTAATTAAACAGTGAACTCTATACAGGTAGAACAAAATTGCTTCAGACCTCAATAACAGGTTGTGAAAAGCAACTCTACCTGATACTTTAACAAATTTCAGATTCATCTTCCCCAGAAAAACAAAATAAACTTTTTTTTAAATAAATCTACTGAATAGACTGTGCACACTAGATTAGGTTCAAAAGTGAGAGAAACATGTGAAATTCCTATAATATCATATAAGACAAAACTAGACATGAGCAAAACTGTTTTAATGTAAGAGAATGGCTATATCATGAAACAATGTCATTTACATTTTAGACATTCCGTTCATCATACAAAAGCTTGTTGAATGAACAGATATAATATATTTGACCTATGCTTTTAAGATTGCATTCATTCAAGAAAATCATAAAATATTTCTTGGAACTTAGAGATTTCTTGAGGATACTTAATTTTGTTTTCAAAGCCTCTTAGAGAAAAAAAAGGAATACTCTGCTTAATTGTTATTATGGAGAGACAAACATAACAGCCATCAAATCTTTTCTTGGAAAATAAATATTCTCATGGGTTGTATGCAGCCATGTTTGAACTTGTGGATCGAGTCCATCATTTATTTCAGTTTGTTTATTTCTTTAGAAAGGAGAAAAGTATTCTGAAAAAAAATCTCTGGATTGATTGTTAAAGGATGACTAGTGGTCAGGTTTATAGACAAAGTTCTTTTTAAATTCATTGCTAGTGGATTGATTCCAGTCTTTTATGGAAACAATGTAAAGAAGGGAAAAGCTTAGGGACACGCAACATTGTGTGTATTTTGCAAACATTGGAGGTAACAATGAAATAAGTGTAGTTATAATGGAAAGGGTACTAGGCAGATTGGCTTGAGAACTAACTAGCAGTATGTTTTGGAAAAGTTACCTATATTCTCTGGGTCTTCTTCATCAATTAAAGGAGGAAGTTGGGCTTTATTAAGCCTTCATAGCCTGAAATCCAAGAACCTTTCTTTTTAATACTTTAGTAATTGTATTTCAATATAATTGGTTTCCTTTCCAATCCTATATATCTTATTTCATGCATTTAAAAATATTATTCTGAGAAAGGGGCCATAGTTTTCTCTAGAGTGCCTAAGGGAGTCTATCACACAAAATAAAGGTCAAGAAATCAGGTCTGTAATGATTTGTACAATCCTTTCTAGGGCTAATAATCTCTGTTTCTTTGATTAAATATTTGCCTTAATTCGTTCCACTTGATCAACACTAGACCTGACCCAAGCATCATATTGGAGTTATTCTTGGTTTTAAAAAGCTGTATTAACCAAATCTAAGGTCTATCAGCTCCTTTCATGAAAGTAAAGCATTAGTATGAAACTTATAAAAGGCAAAGTCTACTTTCTTGGCAATGATACCCACACTTTCATTAGTATTAGTATTTCCAAATGAAAAAAACAAAACAAAACCAAAAACTGTCTTACAATGCAAATAGGTGCCTGCAAGTTACACCCTGGAAATATTGTAAGATTCAATGATTTTCCCAAGTTCACACAGTCCATACATGTTAGAGGCTTCTCAAGGAGCTTACATTCTAATGATAAAGTCAACAATGCAAATAGCTTTATGGTAAGTAGAAATTAATCTCCGATATAAGAAGCTAATAGTAAGACGTAATGGACAAAATATCATTTAAAAAAAGGAGAGATTTGAGATGAATCTTGAAAGAAACCTAAACATCTGTAAGTTGGAGGTGAGGAGGGAGAACTTTTCAGACATAAATGAGAGTCAGTTCAAATGCAGAGTGGGGAGATAAGTGCTGTGTGAAAGTAGTCCCAAGTAACAGGATTATATAATATTTAGATGGGAATGAAGTATAAGAAGATGAAAAATAAGAAGGGGACAGATTGTGAAGGGCTTTAAATGCTAAACAGAGAATTTTATATTTGACCCTAGAAGCAATAAAGAGTTATTGGATTGGGTGGCGGAGAGCAGGGAACAGGGGAGAGGAAAGGGGACAGGATCAGATATGAACTTTAGGAAAATCACTTTGGCAGGTAAGTGAAAGATGGATTGGAGTGGAAAGACACTTGAGTCAGGGAAACTAATTTAAACAGCTCAGGCAAGAGGTTTTGAGGGACTGAACAGAGGTGCAGTTGGTGTGTGAAGAAATAGGAAATATATACATATATACATACATATAGACACGCACACACACATGCATATATATACACATGTATTGTGTATGTGTTTAGTGAAAGTAAAGAGTTGAGAATGACACTGAAGTAGAAAATTGAGTTGATTGGGTAGATTGTGATTACTTTGACAGTGAAAGGAAAACTGGGAATAGGGTAAGATTGTGGGGTGAAAGACAAGTTCTATTTTGGACATGTTAAGTTTGAGATGCCTATAGTACATACAATTATTGATATTTAAAAGGCAGTGAGTAATAGGGAACTGAGACTAAAAATAAGATTAGGGCTGGATATATGCATGGGAGAATTATTTCGATAGAAACCAAAGTTGAACCCCTCACTAAGCAAGATAGCATGGAAGAAAAGAAAAACCAAGGTAGAACCATGGTTCATGGGAATAACCTGAATGGAAATTTAGCAAAGGAGACCTGGAAGTAATAATCAGACAGGTGGAATAAGAACCAAGAGACAATATTAACATGAAAATGTGAAGAGGAGAGAGGAAATGGTAATCAATAGTATTGAAAGTTTTAGAGGTCAAGGATGAAGACTGAGAAGGTATCAAATTTGACAAATTAGAAAGGAAGATTCCATTAAGTGATGAAGAGAGAAGCCAGATTTCAGAGAGTTGAGAATTGAATGAAAGGAGGGGAAATGCAGTCACCAGTAGATGGCTAGGCTAGGGCACATGGTTCTTTCAAGAATTTTAACTGTGAAGTGTCATGGCTAAAATGCCATTAAGAGGAACCAGGCATGAGCAAATGTTAGAGGATAGAAAGTGTGAGAAAAGAAAAAGTTTAACATGAAAACAAATGTGTTCATTATAGAGCAGGTATTTCAGGGAGCACACAGTGTAAGGGGCAAGTAGATCTGGAGTGCAACATAATTTACTAGAGTTCTGGGGGATAACACTGAGGGACTCGGCAGCTGGAGAAGGGCAGCAGAGTTTACACATTGACAGGCATGGATTTAAAATCACTTAGATAGAAAGGTTATAAACAAGTTAGAACATGTTGACTTTTTGAGATGAGTTCAAGCTGCATACCAGTAATTGGGGGAGAAAAGTTTGCTGAGAAAGACAAGTGATTAGGTTATTCAAGGTCCTCTCTTAAAGTCAAACCTCATGGCAAATGGATTGTTATGTCCTACAAGACCCCAGAAGATACCCATCCAAGCAGGTAGGAGCAAGTATATATGACTCATGGGAATCCAGTCTGAAGGTAAGGATGGATAGTGAAAGATTAAAGATGTATATATGTGTGGAAAGGGTGAAGGGAAAGAGTGTCTGATGGGGGAATGGCCTCCATAGTGCTAGAGAAGGCCCTAGGATGAGGATAGAGGCTGGAGGTAAACAACCAGGATCCTGGGTTAGTGTATAATACTTGGAAGACTGAAACTAAGACAGTGGCTGGGAGACAGGTGGATCTACAAGAGTATCTAGAAAACCCTGTAATGAAGAAGGTCAAAGATGATGGATGGTAGAAAGGTGTGGTTAGTATTCTGCTTGCATGAGTTTAGGGTTGGTGCAAAGTATTAAGGATGATTCTGTGATAAAGATTGAGGTCTGGCTTAGTGTTCTAGGCTGTTTCTGGAACTTGGTGTAGGATAAGAATCAGAGATGCAAGAGAGACAAGCATTAATGTCTTCCAATCTGCATCATTGGAGGGAACAACCACACTGATGACCTTACAGGTCCTTTGAATTACCAGTTAAAGCACAGTGCATCAGGATTTAATCTACAATAGGAAAGCATAGGAGCATAATTACCAGAAGATTCTCTGCTTCTCTGATAGCTACATATAAGAGAAACAATTTTACTATGCTAAGTACCCAGATTCAGAATCTATATTGGCTTCCTAGAAAACTGTGATGCTGACAGCTGTCATGGAGACAAGCCCTCCTGAGCTTATTTGGCAACTATGGAAGCTGGTCCTGTGCCAGACATTGATGCATGCCATCTTCACTATTTGTATAATAAAACCCCCATTTGATGCATTATCACTAATGAGTTTTGCCTGAAAACATCATCAAATAGGCCAAGAGCCAAACTTGTCTTGAAAATCAATCAACAGGTATTGATTGAGCATTCATTCAATTGTGTGCCAGGTACTAGAGATACAAAACAGTCCATATCTATGCTCAGACAGCATACATTCTAGTGGAAAATCAAACACACATATAATAGAATAACAACTGTATATAAAGTAAATATGAAGCAATATGAGAAGGCTTAGGCAGTTTAGGAGATTGGGAAAGGCTTCCCATAGGAAGTAATGCTTCAGAAATGCTTTGAAGGAAACTAGAGCTTCTCAATAGCTTTATAGCACTGGACAATGTGCCCTAGGAAATACATAGAGGACATGGCTATATAAAATGATAGTATTTAATATACAGAGTTAGCCTCAGAGTAAAAAGGAATTGGGTTCAAGTCCTGCCTCTGACAAATACTGACTGTGTGACCTTGGGAAAGTCACTTAATTTAAGCAGCTAGATAGTTCAGTGAATAGATTGCTGGCCCTAGACTCAGAAAGACTTGAGTTTAAATCTTGACTCAGACACATACTAGCTGCGTGACACTGGTAAAATCAGTTAATATATGCCTGCCTCAGTTTTTTCATCTGAAAAAACGGGATAATGTAAAGTTGATATAAAGATAAAGTGAGATAATATTTGTGAAGTTCTTTGAAAATCCTAAAGCCCTATATAAATGCTAGCTATTAACCCCTCAATGTCCCCATGCTACCATGTAAGAGTCTAAGTTTTAGAATAGTTGCTGAATTTCACTGGTAGATAATTTCTATATCAAAGAATCACAAATCCAGGCCAAAAAAAAGTGAATGAATGAAGTGACCATATATTAAAAAAAAGAGAGAAAGAATGGAAAAGTCATGATGAGAATACCTTGTTTTATTGTGCTTTATTTTACTTTACTTTGCAGATGTTGTGTTATTTACAAATTGAAGGTCTGTGACAACCCTACATCAATCAAGTCTATCAGTACCATGTTTTCAGTGGCATGTGCTCACTTTGTGTCTCTGGGTCCCATTTTTTGCAATACTTCAAACTTTTTCATTATTATTATAGAATATTATAATTACATACTATGACATATTATATTATCATATCTGCTATGGTAATCCATGACTATGGATCTTTGATGTTAGCACTGTAACAGTTTGGAGGGACCAAGCACCATGCCCATATAAGATGATGAACTTAATCAATAAATGTTATGTGTGTTCTGACTACTCTACCAACTGGCTGTTTCCCATCTCTTCTCTCTCTCTCTCTCTCTCTCTCTCTCTCTCTCTCTCTCTCTCTCTCTCTCTCTCTCTCTCTCTCTCTCTCCCTCATTCTCTCCCCCCCCCAGGCCTCCCTATATCTTGATATACAACAATAATTGAAATGATGCCAATTAACAACCCTCCAATGACCTCTAAGTGTTCAAGTGAGAGGAAGAGTCAATCAATACATCAAATTTCATTGCTGTCTTATCTTTAAAAATCATCATAGCTACCCCAACCTTTAGCAACCACCACCCTGATCAGTCAGCAGTCATCAACACAGAGGCAAGACACTACCGTAAAAAGGTTATGACTCATTGGAGACAAAGATGGTGGTCAGCATTTTTTTAAGCAATAAAGTATTTTTAGTAGTTATATACACTGGGTGCTTTTTAAAGACATAATACTATTGCACAGCATAGCATAAGCATAACTTTTATATATACTGGGCAACGAAAAACTTCATATAATTCGTTTTATTATGATATTTGCTTTATTGTGGTGGTCTGGAGCTAAAACCACAATATCTCCAAGGTATTCCTGTACTAAGGGGGATATCCTTAAAAGCACAAGAGAAACTAGTATTTTTTTACTTTACTACCTAGTACACAATCTAAGAAGTCATTTTGGGTGATTATTGGATTGGAGCACTTGCTCAGGAGGTTAGGCATGTGTGATTTGCTTCTGTGGGAGGCCCTTATTATGCAGACTTCTTAAAGGCAGGCACAAGCAGAAGTTCCTGACTAGCCCTTTCACCCTCACAATGGGAAGGAGTATAGGACTGATGACTAAGCCTAGAAGTTGTCCACTCTGTGGGCCACAAGAAAGATGGAGAAATTATCTCAGGGCCCTTTCACGGCAACTTTCTTCAAGGAGACACAGCTGGTGAAAAATTTGTTTTGTGGAAACCCCAGACATGAGCTATACCTAAGCTTCCTTTAAGAGATTTTCCCCAGGATTCTGGGGTGGGGGGTCTTAATAAGTCAGAGAATATGAGAATATCCTAATTCCCCTTCCTCCTCTTTTTAAGGTCAGAACCACCCACCCCAATTGAACTTGATCCACTTTCCTCTTAAAAGAGAGGCCACCCTTTGCCCCTCAGCTGTAAGTAATGTAATTAAAATTATTTTTGAAAACTGTGGTCATTTCATGCCAGGAGAATCACTATACTTAAGTGAAATTTTGTCTTGTCCACTGATTGCAGGGTATTAGACATTGTTATTTATTCTTCCCACTCTGGAGCATAAATGAGTGCATATGTGGCCCACTCGGTTTATAATGGTGAAGTTTCTTTCCCTTGCTCAAGAAGGCATCCTGGGAGCATATACATGCATTAATATGTGTCAAGGAATGATTAAAAAATTAAACATAAATAATAAAACATTCTTTAAAGCTCCTTTTCCCTTTTCTCCAAAAGTTTCCAGATGTCTTCAAAAGATTTTCCTTTTATATTAAAAACCAGAAGGAATAATTATTAATATTTGTTCATCATTAATAAAATTTACGTTCTGTCTGCTCATTTGTATGGACTCTATGAGCAATCTATCTTACAACCAAAGAACCTTCCCCTTTTAAGTTGCCAGTTAGTCCGGCAGCTTTTATCTAGATCATATTTAATCGTTCCTTCTATAAACATCTCTCCCAAGGATTTGTCCACTTCAAAATATTCTATTCAAAATGGATAGTAAGTAGTTTAGGGAAGTTCAAGTGGGTTTTATGAGGCTTAACATATGGTGACAAGGAATAATAATAATAGCTCATATTATTATAATGCTTTGAGAGTTCAAAGAAAAAAATTCCTCACAATAGTCCTTTGAAATAGGTAGTACAAGTGTTATTATCCACATTTTTCAAATGAGGAAACTGAGGCTTAGAAAGGTCAAGCATCTTGCCTGGGGTTATACAACTTATTTTTCATTATATTTTTATCATGATCTTAAATTTATTATAATTATGAACTTAAATCCAAAAAAGAACATATCAATACACAGCAAAGAATGCAAAAAGAGAATTCTATGTGAAATTGTGAATCATCTTACAACACTTTCTTTTTTAAAAAGTATGTAATACATTATAAACATTACTTTTGAAATTGCCCTGATTTATATATTTTCTTCGGAACTTCTTTCTATTCTCTTCTGCACATTTGAAAAAAAAAACGTTTCAATGTTACTCTTTTTTTCTACATCAATATTGCTAATCCACCCCTCCTCCCACTTTCCCAATTCATTCCTCCAGTTTGGCCCAGAAAAAGAAAGAGGAAAACCCTTGAAATAAATAAGCATAATCAAACAAAAAGAACCCGCTCAGTGAATAAACACACACACACACACACACACACACACACACACACACACACACAAAACATCATCCTCTATCTGCAAGATGACATGCACAATGATAGGTTCTCTAGACACAGAGATAGTCAATGCTTTGATCAAAGTTCTTAAGTCTTTCATAGTTGTTACTTTTGTTTATAACGTTTTTTATTTTTAATTGTGGTTGGAATCTTACTTGATTTGCTCATCTCATGAGCTATAATTCCTGAACTGGGGTTCTGTGTCAAGGAAAGCTCTACCTTATGATGTACTTTTGTAGGGCATGGATCTTCCTCTGGGTCCTCTGTATTCTTGCACTGACTTCCACCTCTTGGGACTTGGCCCCCTCAGATCACTGAGACTCAAAGCTCTCAAATTTCTGAGCTCTAATTTGGAATATCAAGACAGACAAATGGGCACACCACCTAGATTGTTCTGGTTTGAATGCTTCAAGATCCCTATGCAGGGATTTTCCGACCACCTTGGGCTTTTCTTAGGCATCTCTCTGCTCTTTCTGCATCTATATATACATGGTGCCTTACAGAGCCCCCTTTCCTATTGCCCTGGGGATAAGATTGACTTCAACCTCAGGTAGGGAAGAAATATTTCACTTAATACAATTCTCATGGCATCTGTTGGGTCATTCATTACACACCCTGGTGCAAACTTCCAGGTTTTTTTTTCTTTTCTTTTTTTTCTGGATTAAGGATGTGGGAACTTGGTTGCCTGGTGTCATTTGGGTGTCCAAAGTAGAAGTCTTCACAGATAATAAATGTAAAAGCTACAATTTGAATTGAGACCTTATAATTCTAAGATCGGTATTCTTTCCACTGCACTATGCTCTTATTGAAATACTTTTGGTGGGGGGGGGGAGGGAAGGTAGGGCAATTGGGGTTAAGTGACTAACCCAAGGTCATACAGCTAGTAAGTGGTAAGTGTCTGAGGCTGGATTTGAACTCAGGTCCTCCTGACTCAAGCCAATGCTCTATTCACTGTGCCACCTAGCCTCCCCTTATTGAAATACTTTTAATGAAGATGAATATAGTATAGAAATTTTAAGCATTAAAGTTCTCTAACTTCCTGTCCTTTTGTGATTATTGTTGGGGAGAAGAATGGAAGAAAGACTTAGTCATTTCCTTTTGTTTATATGTATTAGGTATGCTTATGATAGTTCCACTCAAAAGTGAATTATAGTGATCCAAATAAATGATTGTTTTTTTTTTCGAAAACTCAAATAAATTCATTCATTTCTGTTTGTTTTCCATCTCTGTTCAGTTCATTGTTTTGTGTATATATGTAAATATTAAGGATTATTTTGCTCAAAAAAAGTTTAAAAATAGAAAAGGCATTATACTTCATTCTAGGTCTTTTGATAGTTTAATAAATCAGTTCATGTTTATCTATCTTTACTGCTAACTCTGATCATGATGAATGAGAGTAATGATTTTGTGTTGAGAGCAGTGATATTGATGTGAAAAAATGAAGCAATATTTGTACAATTGCAATCATCCCTGATCAAACACCACTATTATTCTATGACTAATGATCATACCCAGTACTGGTATGGTACCATATGAATTCCAAACCACTTTCAGCTTATATTCAAGAACAGAGAAAGCACATGGTGACAGCAATCTAGAAGGAGGTTCTGGAAAGGAATAAATGGTAAGAAGGAAAAGGTATAAGCAGCCCAAGAGCAAAAGGAAATTATAAAGGTAAACTAGTTAATTAAAGAATTGGATTTTTGAAGGGGAAAAGTATGAAGAGAGAATAGGCAATGACATAAGAAAGCAGAGAAGGGTAGAATAACATTGATTTGTGTTGAGGATGTATAATTATAATAGGGGGGAGTAGCATACAGGGAGAGATGAAAAGGAAAGGAGGTCATAGCCAGGTAGAGAAGTGTCAGAATTACGGATGGTGAATGTAGAAAATTTGTGGATGATGAAAAAATCAATGATATAGCCATTCCTCCGCGTGGATGAGGTAGAGTGAAGGTCCTGATCATGGGTGTTGATGAGGCTGATAAACTGTGAAACAAGGGTATGATTGGGACATTAATATGTACTGTATATCCAAACAGTACACATGTGAACAAAAAGCAAAGAGAGTTCTTGCCTTCCATTTTATAACTAGAAAGATGTGATTTGTCAGGGAATATGATTTGGAAAAATTTACCTTCATCAATGATTCTCTGTGTGCATGTAAATTATTCTCATGAAAAGAAAAATTTGCAGTTGGGAAAAAAGAATATAGGAAGAGAGGAAAGAAACCTCTCTTTTAAGTAGCTACTATGTGGCCAGGATACCCTGGGTTACACGGTCAGTAAGTGTTTAAGGCTGACTTTGAGCTCAAATCTTCCTGACTCCAAAGCCTTATCTACTATATCCCCTACCCACATCTATATAACTCAGTAGTTATTTATATTTTCTGAATAATGAAAGGGGAGAAGAAAGAAAATGGTAATTCAGTGGGTAAAAGAATCAAGGGAAGAATCAAAGTCTAACAGGATTATATATTTAGAGGTAAAATGAATTTTTGAGGGCATCTAGTTCAATCCACTCCTTTTACGTATGAGGAAACTGAGGTCTAGGAAGGTTAAATAGTAATAGCTAACATGTATATAGTAGTTATAATGTGCTAGGCACTGTGCTAAGCACTTTACAGTAATCATCTCATTTAAGCCTCACAACAATCCTGGAAAGCAGGGGCTATTATTATACCCATTTTACATATGAGGAAATTGAGGCAAATAGAGGTGACTTGCCCATGGTCATGCAACTAGTAAGGGTCTGAGGTCAAATTTGAACTCATGTCTTCCTGAGTGAAGACCTGGTAGTCTATTATATCAACCAGCTGCCAATGGTTTACCCAAGGTCACACAGCTACAAAGCCTTAGAGGTGGCATCCAAATCCTTAGGGGAGGATTTCTTTGGGGACATAATTTTATTAGGAAAGGCAGTTTTATAAACGAATGAGGAAGTAACATTAAGAAACTGATAATGTTTACTGGAGCAAGATTCTGGAGGAGGTGAAAGGGGATAAAGTCAAGGGCAAAAGTAGAGAGATTCAGCTTAAAAATAGAGGTACAGCTTCCTCTGCACTAGGAGAGAAATACTTTTAATTGTAAATAAAAAAAATGGTGTCTATAGATTAAGTCATCTACTCTCAGTGAAAAGGGTAGGGAAAGGAAGGATCTAGGAGTAACAGGAGAGAAGGTTTTGAGCCGTTGCCATGGGAAATTAGATAAGGAGTTTCTGAGAGAAGAGAAAAACTCTGGATCAAACTTGAGTGAGTGAAGTCAGCTTGATTTTTTTCCAGATGTGCTCAGTAGCTGAGGATCCATGCCGTGTAGGGAAATCAGATAGTTGTGATTACTGAGATTAGCAGGTCAGTGGCAGCAAGGGAAGGTCAAGGAGCCTGGGGTAGGCAAGTGAAACATTAAACTGGAAGATTATGGGGTCAAGGCCAGATATGTAATCAAGTGAGGACAGAGTGGAGGAGATTACCTGGGGGAACAGGAAGAGGTCAAGGGCCCAGAGACCCAGATAAGACTGGTGGTGATTCTGAAAAGAGCCAAGAGAGAAGAACAGACAGTCAAATCTTCCAAGTTTTTACTTGAAGTTTAACATCTATTTATTATTTTAAAACACAATATCATTTTTTTGCTTTTTGGAGGAGGAAGGCAGGGCAAATTGAGGTTAAGTGACTTGCCCAAGGTCACATAGTTGGTAAGTGTTACTTGTCTGAGGCTGCATTTGAACTCAGGTCCTCTTGACTCCAGGGCCGGTGTTCTATTCACTGCACTGCCTAGCCGCCCCCACAATATCTTTTAGATAGTGATTTCCTCCATGTCCAGATTTTCAGACCCTTGATTTAACCATTCCTTGATAGAGCCCACACCAAACATGCCACATTGATCTCCATTAACGTGATATGGTGAACTACCTAGTACCAATTGTTGTTGTTCAGCCACTTTTCAGTTGTGACCCCATTTCAGGTTTTCTTGCTAGAGATACTGGGGTAGTTTGCCATTTCCTTCTCCAGGTAATATCACAGATGAAGAAACTGAGCCAGAGACCCAGATAAGACTGGTGGTGATTCTGAAAAGAGCCAAGAGAGAAGAACAGTCAAATCTTCCAAGTTTTTACTTGAAGTTTAACATCTATTTATTATTTTAAAACACAATATATTTTTTTTTGCTTTTTGGAGGAGGAAGGCAGGGCAAATTGAGGTTAAGTGACTTGCCCAGGGTCACATAGCTAGTAAATGTTTGAGGATGGATCTGAACTCAGGAAGATGATTCTCTCTATTTTCAGGCCTGGAACTCTATTCAGTGCACCTGTTACAGAAAGAACTTAATACTCAAGACCCTGATTCAGTCTCTTGACAAGACCAAACTCCTTGATCTTCATTTATCTCTATAGCTCCTGAATAATGAGCATACTGTTATTTCAAATGTCCAGAAATAATCTAACAGGTTTTTTAATATTCTTTACTTTATATACTTCATCACTTTATATAGTTTAAGGAAAATGGAGGAATAACATTGGTAATGATTCTCCTCTCATCCTTAGGAAATCTGGACAGGGAAAATTGCTTCCTGGTGGGCCATTTTTGCCATGGATATCTGAGTCAAAAACCAAACTACTGGTGAAATTTATTTCTCATCCTAACTTAATAATATTCAACGAGACAAAGAAGAACATCCCTTGCAACTATAGCCAAGGTCCCAGTAGAACTGATTATTTAATAATCAACCTTTCTTTCCTTCTTTCCTCTCTTGAGAATGAAAATAACAGAAAAAAAATTAATCCTAGAATGTCAGGGGAGAATGGGACCTTCAAAATCATATAGTCTAGACTCTGTACTCAGAGTTGAAACAACCATGGGCCAAAGGAGTGATTCCCTCAAGATCATATAATTAGTGAGATCTTTAACTGACTTTGACCCTCAGGGTTGCTTTCCCTCTGATCTAAAGTATATATGAAATGGTGGATGATAAAGAAGGAATTAGAAAGCTGACCTAGAGGAAGAGTATCTTCCATATTGTGAATAGCTTTCTCAGAGCTAAAGAATTTATAATACTTCACTGACCTTGTCTTCCAGGAGAAGCTTCCCTTTAATGGAATACTGACAGACTGTATTCAGGCCCAAAGAAACCTTGAATGCCTCATATTGGAATATAAGGATTCAGTCAAAACCAGTAGAAAGGCTGGGGAAAAAACCTCCCAGTAATGTTGTTCATCTTAAATGGAACTCAAAGGCATTCCCACATAGAAGCATTAAATTTAAATTTTTTGCAAACAAGTAATATGCCTCACAGTGACATCGGGTATACTTTGGCTTCTCAAAGGTTATGCCAATGAAATACAATTTATGACAGGATTTATTCATGCTGGAAAAGTTTCCAATATGCTCCCAGCAACAAACTGTGTCTTATTGCCAAGAGCCAGCCTAAGCCCAGAAAAGCTCACCACCAGTAGGCTGACTACTTGGTGATGGATTCTTTAGACATAGCAACCCTCTTCTGTGTAACTCCTTTCTACATCCGCAGTGTCAATACCAGAGAGAAGGCAAAGCCTGAGGGCATAGGGAGATTGGCTCTCAGAATCTTTAAAAGAGGGCAATATGTCAAATGACTGTAAATCACAAGTTTCTAGACTATTTCCAAACATTATTTTAGCCATCAGTATCCAAAATATGAAATCCTTAGCCAGTGACCATATAATTAAAAGAGCAATGGCGGAACTGAATCTAATCACTCTTGTTATACATGAAATTAAAAGACAAAAAAAGAGCAGTACCTAAATGGAAGGGGTAGCTTACATACTCTTCTTGGACAAGCAAATAAAATTAGTTCTACGGCCCTTCCAAAGGTGATGAGAAATATTATTTTATGAGATACTTGATTTTCTCAGATTGAAGTATTCATGATAAGCCTTTACCAAAAATAACATTATGCAGGTAACTGAAGTTATCCAGTACTTAGTACAATAGCTAACACATAGTAGGTACTTAATAAATTTTTGCTGACTGTTAAAGAGAATGAAGAGGAAGAAAAATTCTGTGAAAAAGTCACTAAGAAAATCCAAATCAGATCAACATAAAATTCAATATTTAATGATATTAACTAAAAAGTGCATTTAGGGTAAGACACAAATATACATGTATATGTGCATGGATACGTGCATGTGTATGTATACATATATAAGTATATATAGACAGATAGAATTTAAGAGCAAGGAATGGAAGAGGCTAGAGTCTTGTAGACTACACAGAAGCTTCATTTATCTATCTCTTACTATCTAGTCAGTCAACAAGCATTTATTAATCACTTCCTGTGTGACATCACTGTGCAAAGCATTGGAGGTAGAAAGAAATGTAAAAAAACAGTCCCTGCTCTCAAAGAACTCACAATATCTTAGGTGAAATTACATGCAAACAACTATGTATAAATAGGATATGACCAGGTTAAATTGGAAAAACGAAATCTCAGAGCAAAGGCAATAACATTAAATGGGACCATGAAAGGCTTTTTGAAGAAGGTGGGATTCTAGCTGACAAATAAAACCCCAGATGCCAGGAAGCAAAGATGATGAGGGAAGAAATTCCAGGCATGGGTTATATTTAGTAAAATGCAAGCATGGGGAGTTTCTTGTATGAAGAACAGCAAGGAGACCAGCATCACTAGATCATAGAGTATGGCAGGGGTAGGGGGATATATAATAAAACTGGAAAAGTGGGAGGGTGCTAGATGCCAGGGGATGAAAATTGATGCCAACCAGAGGGTTTTTCATCCTGGAGGTAACAGGGAGCCAATGGAGTTTATTAAATAGAGAACTAGTGTGATCATACTGTTCTTGAGAAAGATTTATTTGACAGCTGAGTGGAAGGATGGACTAAAATGGGGAGGAAGTTGAGGCAGGTGAACAAGTCCATAGCCTGTTGCAAGAGTCCAGGCATAAATAATGAGGGCTGGTACTAGGGTACAGGTAGTATCAGAGAAAAAAAGAGGCATTTATGAGAGATATTGTTATTGAAAGTATGTGGAAACAGATTGGACATAGGATGTGAGGAAGAGTAATGAATCAGGATGACAAACAAGTTGGGATTCTGAATCACTGGGAGGATGGCTGTGACCTTGAAAATAATCTGATAGCTAGGAAGAATGAAGAACTTAGTGGGAAAGGAAAAAGAGTTTAACTTTGGACACGTTGAGTTTTCTATGTCAATGGAATATTCAATTTTAGATATTTACTCAGCAGTTGAAATTACAAGACAAGATCAGCAGATAGGTCAGGGTCAAATAAGTAGATCTGTAAATCATTAGTATTATTATTGATCAGTTGTTTCAGGCATGCCTGCCTCTTCATGATCCCTTTTGCGGTTTTCTTGACAAAGGTACTGGAATGGTTTGCCATTTCCTTCTCCAGTCCATTTTAAAGGTAAGGAAACTATGGCAAACAGGGTTAAGTGACTTGTATGGATTCACTCAGCTAGTAAGCATCTGAGGCAGGATTTGAACTCAGGTCTTCCTGACTCTAGGATGAGCATTCTATCCACTTCATCACCTACCATAGAGAAGATCCCTGAATCTATGAAATTACTTGGCAAGGAGAAAAGTCACACCTAAGTGATATGAGATGAGGAGGAAAGAAGAAAGAGCTTCAATTAAGGATTTCATTGGAATATGAATCATATTTCTCAGCTTAGGGTGGGGGGAGACGTGGGAGCCATGCAAAGTTTGAGGGGGGATAAAAAAGATCTGGAAAAACTGTTATGGTTATTGGGATTATGAGTAAATTTGGGAGGAAGAATTGTCTTGCTGCAGGTAGAGCCCAGTTTAGATTGTGTAACAAATTTGTAGAGAGCCCAGTCAGCACAGTTTCATGATTTTCTCCAGCTTCATTAAGTAGAACATCAGGAGAAGTGAAGACAGAGGATACGTGAGATTAATCCGAGTCTGGAATTTGGCAGGGCAAGGTTGAAGATAGGATAAGGGTAAAGAACCCAAGGAAAGAGGCCTAGAGTTGGTACGGTTTACCAAGAGTTTGAAATGGTGAATGGAGGCATGTATAGTCTAGGAAAGAACTTGGAGGTAAAGAAATTAGAGGACAGGGAGAGCATGAGGAATAAGGCTTGGGGTTACAAGACTAGAGGTGAAATGATAACAGAGTTTGTCCAGAGAAGAGAATTTCAGAGTTCACAAACTTGAAAGAGGGGCATTTGTTGGTGATGGCAAGATCAAGATTATAAGTGTATCTGTAAATGGTATGTAAATATAGTATAGCCATATCAAATAATTCATGGGAAATAAGTGGACTAAGGACCTGGAAGGCTAGAGTTTTTGAAGGAGCATAAATATGTACATTGAAGTCCCCTAGGATGAAAACAAGAGTTGAGGAAGAGAGAAAGACTATGACTTGGGCACTTACTGAGAGAAAAGGCATTATCTTGTAGATTGCTAATCAATAGCTACAAGAATCTTATATCATGGGTTTCTGCACAAACAAAGCCAATATAATCAATATTAGAAGGAAAGCAGAAAGCTGGGAAATTATTTTTACTTCCAGTGTTTCTGATAAAGGCCTCATTTCTCAAATACCTAGAGAACTGAGTCAAATTTGTATGCATACAAGTCATTTCCTAATTGATAAATGGTTAAAGGATATGAACAGGCAGTTTCCAGATGAAGAAATTAAAGCAATCTAGTTATATGGGGGAAAACGCTCTAAATCACTATTGTTTAGAGAAATTCAAATTTTAAAAACTCTGAGGTACTACTTCATACCTAATATATATCTAATATGACAGAAAAGAAAAATGATTGGTATTAGAGAAGATGTGGGACAATTGGAACATCAATGCATTGTTGGTGGAATTGTGAACTAATCCAACCATTCTGGAGAGCAATTTGCAACAATGCCCAAAGAGCTATAAAATCATGCATACCCTTTGATCCACAAATGGCATGACTAGGTATATATATATATATATATATGTGTGTGTGTGTGTGTGTGTGTATGTATGTATATGTATATGTATATGTATATGTATATGTATATATATCCCAAAGAGATCATAAAAAAGAAAGGACCCACATACGCAAACATATTTACAGTAGCTCTTTTTGTGGTAACAAAGAATTGGAAATTGAAGAGATACTCATCAATTGGGAAATGGTTCAACAAGTTGTGGTATATCAGTGGTTCTCAACCTTCCTAATGCCGTGACTCTTTAATACCCATATGCGGATGTATCTGAATGTGGGCAGACCCACCTGGAGACAGATAGAGGAGCCGTGTCTTGGTTCCTAAGACCATTGGAAATATGTGTTTTCTAATAGTATTAGGTGACCCCATTCGATCCCCAAAGGGGTCACAACACACAGGCTGAGAACCACTGTGGTATATGAATGTAATTGAATACTATTATGCTATAAGAAATGATGAGCAGACAGATTTCAGAAAAACCTGGACTTGGATGAAATGACATTGAGTATAGTAAGCAGAAACAGGAGAACATTGTACACAGTAACAGAAACATTGTGTGATGATCAACTTTGATAGACTTGACTCTTCTCAGTAATTCAGTGATCTAAGATGATTTTAAAAGATTATAATGGAAAATATCATCCCCATCCAGAGAAAGAATTATAGAGTCCGAATGCAGATGAAAGCATACTATTTTCACATTTATTTTGTTTTGTTTTTTCTTTCTCTTGGTTTTTCCCTTTTGTTCTGATTCTTCTTTCACAACAGGACCAACCTGGAAAAATAGTGAATATGATTGAATATGATTGTATATACATACATATGTATATATATATATATATATATATATATATATGTGTGTGTGTGTGTATGTGTGGGTGTGTGTGTGTATAAAACCTATATCAGATTGCTTGCCTTCTTGGTGGGGAGGAGAAAGGGGAGAGAAGGAGAAAAAGTTTAGAACTCAAAATCTTATAGAAGTAAATGTTGAAAACTTTCTCTGCTTGTAATTAGAAAAATAAAATACTAGAAAAGAAAGGAAGGGTGAAAAGGGCAGAGGGGAGGAGGGGAGGAGAGGAATCTTATATCATATAACTATAGATTGAATGGACCTTAAATAAGGAGAGGTTACTGAGTGATGGAGGTAGAGAGAAAACCTAGAAGTAGCAATGAGTATTAAGTGGCAATGAGTATACTAAACTCTGCCCATACTGCCTTGACCAGTGAGTCAGGTGAGTATAATCAAAGAGTAAATAGTGTTGAAAAGGGTGACCAAGAATGCTATGTCATCAGAACAGGGTCAGATTTCTGTCAGTATAAGAAAATGGAAGGACTGGGGAAGGAAAAGATTTAAGATGAAAGCAAGTCATTTGTCACCTATGGAGCAGGCATTTTAAAGAGGATAATGGAAAGAGTGGATAGATTTAGAGAGGATTATTGGGAAGGGACATTAAGGGGAAATATGAATAAGGGAGCAAAAAGGAGGTAACCGGAAATACGATAATGACATTTGAGGGTTCAGGATCAATGAAAGAGTATGATCAGAAGAAAGTCTGTTAATTATTGAGAAATGAGTCTAAATATGTTATCAACATCCTGAAGGGGTTCAGCCTCAAGGTGGAAACCTATCAGATAATTAGGCAGCAGTAAAAAGCTGGAAAGGAGGTGAGAGTAGGAGCTATGGATGTGGTAGGCAAACAGGCAAGTAACTGGTAGAAGGAGTATGATAGAATAATCAATATTTTCTTCTGAAAAATAGAAGCTAAAAATAGTTAATACTAATATTAAAGAGAGAATTGGAAAGTCTGGACATGGGGGAAAAATAGATGGACTACACTAAATCTACATGGAGGATGTCTATGTTTCAAGCAATACAAGCTAAAGAAAACAATTCTCAAAATGTTTGAAAGAGTATAAAATCCCAAATGCTTGCGAAACATTATGGGCATCTGTAATACAGTGAGGTTGAACTAGATTACCTCTACAGGCTTCTCCAGCTCTGAAATTATAATCCTATGATCCCAAGGTGTCCATCATTAATGTATTGATTTCATCAAGCTCTGGAATATTGAAAAGACTCCTATATAAGAGCCTTCATCACTCAAGGATTCAGACCAACCGTCCAAAAGGAAAAATTATATGGAAGACGACTGATAAGCAATTAATAGTATAGTCCACAGAGTCAGCCAATCAGTAGATATGTCTTGAAAAGACAGAGTAGGTAGAGAACTAAACTCAAAATTGTATAGAAGGAAGTATATGGATTGGTTTTGCAACTCAGAAGTTGTGTTGTGTTTTTAATGACTCCAAGATTCTTCCTGAAACAAAGACCTATCTTCTTAGCAGCAGCATTCATTTAGTGACACTATACGATCTGTGATGCATGGAATATCACAATATCCACAGAATTAACTTTGTGGGTAACTGTATTAGCATGTACCCTAGCATACCCAGGATGGTCTGCTAGCACAGGCTCTTCGATCTGCTTTTAAAGGAAAGACTGCTCAAAAAGGAGTAAGCAATCCTACTTTTAATTATAATCACTAGTCAGCACTCTGAATGTGGAGAAAATATAAGCAGAGCAATTAGAGCAAAGACCAATAAGACAGGACTCCAGCTGTCTGAGTAAAGCAATATTGCTGTTCACTTTACATACATCACTGGATCAAGAGAGCACAGACATCTAAGCAATTGGGGGGAGGGGTGGCTCAACAAACAGTCACTCAGAGTCTTGACCAGGAAATCAAAATTCCTTCCGGAGAGCAAACGCAGAAACCAAAATACCAACCTCCCAGAATATATAACAAAGACTCAGCCCCTGATTGGCTCAGAGCCAGAAGGCATGAACCCTACTTGACTCAGCACAGCTGTGAATGATCAGGGTTCAAAGTAAATCAATGCTTCAGATATTTTCCATTTAGCCTGAGCCTGGGAAACTAAACTCCAAGAAGAAGAAGGAAAAAGTAACAAAAATACCACCTCACCTGTGGCTGCAGTAACTCAGAGGGTAATGGAGAGAATTGTAGTGGTTGTGCCTGCAGAATATAGCCTGCAGAATATTCACAAGAAAAAAATTTCACAGGGGAAAACACTATCAATGACTTCAAGGAGAAAATGTGGTATAATGAGTAGAGTATTGCACTTGGACTTGGGAAGAGCTGGGTTCAAAACCTGCCTAAGACATGTATTACCTATGCCACCTTCGGAAAGTTATTTAAAATTTCTTGGTCTTAATATCTTCAGCTGTAAAATTCAGGGGGTAGAGTTCAATGACCTCTAAGATGCCATATATATATATATATATACATATATATATATATATATATATATAATAACAAATGTTATTTTATATATATGTATATACATACATATGTATAATAACATTTGTGAATGGTAAAAAGCGATGTCAGTCATGTAGCAAGATGGAAGGATGGATAATCCATAAGACTATGAACTCCTTGAGAGAAGGGTGTCTTTTGTCTTTCTTTTTATCCTCAAGGCTTAGTACAGTGCCTGGAGCTTAATAGATGCTTATTGATGGCCAACTGATTAAATGTGCAAACCATGCAATGTCAAAAAGCTGAGAGGAAAAATTTCAGTATGTTGTTTGTATGCCCCAACAAAGATTTTCAAAATGTGGATGAATGAATTGGAATGAAAAAGGTAGAACAGCCCCATCATTTTTATAGCAGGTAATATCAATATCAACAAAATTACAAATCCTTTGAAATATTGAAGTTAAAAGCAACTTATCCTTTACAGATAAGAGGACCATAATAGATCCTAATTAGTGACTTTGGGATCACATCACCTGAACTAATAATACAAATAGATGCTAGGATATTGTTACTCATATGACTTCTACAAAAGAACAATAGAACTCTATTGATAAGTGGGTAAGTTTTTTCATTCAATTTTACAATCTTAAGATGATCTCCCTGAATTGCATATATTCCAAGGTTCTTCCCTACTGAGATCCAATAATTAATTGCATCCATTTTAAAATATCCAATCTGTTATATAAAGATTTTAAAAGGCCCCTGGAGAAGATCTCTACATTCAGAACTGTTTAGATACTGAATTGCTAATCCCAATCAATATTTGCCAAACTATCTTACCAAATTAACACC
Source organism: Pseudocheirus occidentalis (assembly GCA_028646575.1). Classification (NCBI taxonomy): domain Eukaryota; kingdom Metazoa; phylum Chordata; class Mammalia; order Diprotodontia; family Pseudocheiridae; genus Pseudocheirus; species Pseudocheirus occidentalis. The sequence goes on from CM053593.1 coordinate 274,253,772, forward strand.
ATTGCTCCCTCAGGATGGATTCGAAGTATAATTTATCTCAGCTATCTGAAAAAAAAAAACCTTTTTATCCTTTCAAAAATACAGTCTGCTGGACACTTATTCAAAATTTTATGACAAATGTATTCTCAACAATCCATGAAATTGGATGTATTAACCCAAAACTTATATAAGAAGTAAGCAGGTTTTAAACACATTATGTACTTGCATTATGCTTACTAATTTTTCAATACATTCTGATGTCATACACAAACAAATTTATAAATCTATCCCAATTTAATGATGACATTAAACACAGACATCACATTACATCACATAACATAATGTTTTCTTTGTATTCCCCTATTGCACTTATGTATTATTTTGTACCACATATAGTTCAGAAATGGCTGGTATAATGGCAGAGAGTGCTTGATTAAGAGTCAAGAAAACCAGCGCTTGAATTGTGTTTCATGTGTAAGTGGGTGTGAATTGTGTCTCTTAACTCTGTGTATGTGTGTATGTGTGTAGCTGCATGTTTTTGAGCCATTATATAATGTAAGCTCCTTGAGGGAAAGATTTTGCTTTTGTCTTTGTATCTCCAGGGCTCTGCAGTGTACCTGGCACATAGTGGGGCTTTAATGTATGCTTCTTGAATTGAATTGAATTCACTGGCTGTATCATTCTGGGCAAATCAATTATCTTCTCAGCTTCTACTTTCTTGTGGTGATTAAGCACTGAACTCATGAGGTTGCTGGGAAGCTCAAAGGAGATAAGGTATCTAATGAACCTTAACACATTCTATAATACCAACTAATATTGTATAGTATATGGGTATATATCATAATATTGTACTATGTTTCATGAAGGAAGAGACCATATACTGTATTTGAGCTTCATTTCCTAGCCACTCCTCTACATACTCCTCTGTATTACTTGCTCTATTGAATTTTCGTACCTTGTTATATAAATGATACTTCTTTGAACCCTTTGCTATAACACCACAGTCTGAAGCAGAGTGGACAATATTTGTCTTTTGACAGATGAAATGCTCATTCAAAATGATATAAAAATGACTATGTTATAAAGGCCCCTTAAAAAAAAGTCTACAAAAAATGTGAAATCTTTTTTAAGCAAATAGGAAACATGGCCCAGCCTAAGCCTTCTTACATGTTCACTCCTACCCCTTCCCCACCCAATAGAGAGCCTTTTATTTTGAGAATATGATTTTACTATTTCCAAGTAAAAGCATCTAAAAGATATAGCTAAACCCCTTGGCTATGACAGATCACATATTGAGAGCTGGAAGGGAGCTTAGTGCCCAAATATCAAGTCCACCACTCTTGTTTTTTAGATGAGGATATTGAAGGGTGGATGGGATTAAATGCTTTGTATATATACTTAGTTAATGCATCTGAGGAAGAATCTGGGCTTGTCTTTCAAATTTCAAGTTCAGTGCTCTATGCATTATCAATCCAGAGGAAAGGGCTCGAAGGACAGAGGGATGTTCTAGGAAATGAAGAATGCTGGGGTGTGGTAGAAAACTCTGGAGAGGCAATAGTGGAGCTGGTTGAAGAATGAAGATCACTTTTGACAACTGAAGGAGGATGCTACATAGCAGAGGAGACATTAAAGGTAGAAAAAGAATTTGGGACACTATTTTAAGGGGGCATAGTTTCAAATCCTGCCTCAGATATTTACTCCTTCTCCTCTTTGGTCCTCTGTTTTCTTATTTGTAAAATAAAGGAGCTAGACAGATTTGCTTCTGGGCTTCCTTTCAGTTCTAAACCTTTGACCATATGGGCCAATTCAGGGAGTGGATGATCAATGCTTAAAGTAGAGGGAAGGTCATATGAGTAGAGAGAAGGGGTCAAATGCAAGAGATGGTAGGAGTTACTGTGGGTGTTTAATTAAAGAGTCAAATTAATTTTCTGTAGTAACAGTTTCATCAACAGCAATAATAATTGCAACTTAAGCAATACTGTAGCAAAGTGTATAGAGAGCTGTTCTTGGAGTCAAAGTCACTGAGTTCAAGTCCTGCTTCTGGCTCATGTGGTCTTTGTGAGCTGGGACAAGTCACGTAACCTTCCAAGGTCAAAGGCATGTCACATAGGCTGTAAGTCACCAAGTAAGTAGGTAGAGGGAGTTTCCTTGCCAAGCATTCCCTGTACCAATCAAATCACAGGCCCAGCCTTCTCACTGTCTTTTCCTCTGCCATCACACATTCTAACAACTTTATTACATGGATGCTATATTTTTTCCCATTTAATAGATGAGGAAACTGAGACTCAGGGAAGGTAAATGACTTATCCAGGATCAGAGAACTGGCGAGTTTGGGAGGCAGGATTCAAATTTAGACCTTCTTGATTCAATCCAAATATATATCTACTATATCACAATGTCACTGTTCAATACTAGAAATCCTTTCTTCCTTTTTGTGGTTTACATACCAATCAGAATCCTGGAAATAAAAACTTCAGTGAAAAAAATGAGTATGTGAAAAAAGTATTATTAAGAACTCTGTTGATGTATCAACTATGCAATATTCACAATGCCTACAGAAACTATAAAATATGCTATGTTTATTAATTACAAAATGTAATAGGCTCTCCACATGGGGAATATAGCTAGAACATTTATTCAAACACCAGAAAAGTGAGTCCCAAAACCAGAAAGTCAAAGTCATCAAAGTACTTATGGAGTTGGCACAGGTAGTTAATGTAGTTGTAACAAAAATCAATTTAGCAGATACTTAGCACTTAGTAACTTGGGGCTAAGTATGGAAGGTGTGAACTCTGTCCCACTTTTGAGAGGGCATGAACTCCCCTGTTGACATGGAAGAAGAGGATTGGCTGAGACAGGAGGCCAGTGTGTATATATAAGCAAGAATTTCAGAGACAGAGAGACAGAATTGGAATGTTGCTCCTGGTGAAGAAGAATCATGGAGACTGAAGACAGCTGAGAGACAGACAGACAGAGACAGACAGACAGAGACAGAGACAGAGAGAGAGAGAGAGAGAGAGTTTCTCTACCAGCATGTAGAAGCTGACCAAGAACTAAGATGGAGTTTTCCTGATACCAGAATTTGGTGAAGGCCGCCTGGAAGGCTGAGAGCGCTTGTCTAGAAGGCTGCCTGGAAGACCGATATTACTTCTGGGTCCTAGGGCTGCTGGAGAACTGAAGAAGCATGACCATGATAAGACTTTGTTTGTGGCCTGGCTGATCCTTGAGTTCCAGGCAAGAGAAGTGCTGAAGGGTTTGAGATGTGCTGAACCCTGTCCCTGTGAACTTCAGTGTGTGCCAGGGCCTACCCTGAAAATTGGACAAATACCTGGGAGCTGTCTACCTCTGAGGACTGGACGAGGACCTGGGAGCTGTCTGCTTCTGAATCCAGGTGACTTGTTTGGTGGATTCAGGAGGGAACTGGAACCATGGAAGGGGATCCAGGGAATCAGACAGACCACCCAGAGTCAAGATGAAGAAAAGGCCTCCCCTTAGATGAAACTGAGGTTTGCTGGACACTGAGGGGTAGAGGGTTTGTGTGGTTTTCTAATGGATGTACTAATGATTAGTGATAGTAACTGAGAATCTCAATTATTGACCAATTAAGTTAATGGTTGCCCCATGAGTGGAAGTCTGATTATTGTATTGTGAATTGGTTGAATGATTAAGTATTGATTGCTGTATTATGAATTGATTGAATGCTTTATTCTAAATATTGTGGCCACTGTAGTGAAAACTGTGTGGCCATTCTAATGTTAAGCTCTTATATGAACACTATATTGTTATATATTGTGAATGTTTGCCTTAATTTGTAATGGAATCAATGGAGTGTTCACTATACAGTGTAATCTGAACCTTAAAAGCTGTTCACAGTAGCATTCTTTTGGGAATCTGCCAGTGCATGGCTTTACAGTAGTAAACCCCCATATTCCCAAGCCTTCAAAACAGAATAGTACTCAAGCCCCACCCCTTCCTGCTACATCAGCAAGTTCAAAGGGCATGGAAGATCTTCAAATCCCATAACCATTACAGTTGGGCACAGGCAATAAAAATACAAGCAAACCAGACAAATCTGACCCTTGAGGAGCATCTGTTCTAAAGGGGAAAGAACATATAAAAGTGATCCTAAAAGAGGAGAAAAGCACAGGGAGTTCTGGTACTAGACAAGAAAAGCTTAAGGCTTACTATTAGAGCCCATCAAGGGCCCAGGGGGCAAAGGTTAGATTCTGATAGGAGGAGGATGAAGAAGTTGGGTGAAGAGCATATGGCATGATTTGGAAATGGCCTGAAAGTACAACTCAATAAAGAAATACTTTAACATTTATCATCCATATGGTGACTGGAATTGACATCACCCTGATGTATCCCTCTGCCTTCCATCAGTTAAAGTCTTATTCACATTTTGTGGATGAGGCAGATGAGGTCTATGCAGTAACTTTAGACACCTAGCAACCGATGTAGGGTGGGCCCAGACCTGAGCTATGTGGTCCTCCCACATATACTCTCTAAGTCAGTAACACTGATTTTCTTGTTCCTTGCACAAGACTCTCCATCTCCCAACTAAATGCTTTTCCACTCGCTGACCCTTATGTCTGGAAGGCTTCCCCTCGTCACCTCTCCTTCCTGACTTCCCTGGTTCCCTTCAAGACTCAGCTCAAACCCCACCTTCTGCAAAGGGTCTTTTCCAATACCCCAGATGCTATTCCCTCCACTCTGAGAATCCTCCCAATTATTTCCTTATATATCTCCTATGTACACAGTCCTTTACATGTTGTCTCCTCCATTAGAAAGTGAACTCCTTCAGGGCAAAGGCTGGATTTTTGCCTTTCTTTGTGTCTCTAGTACATAAGACTATGTTTGGCATATATTAAACATTTAATAAATATTTGTTAACTGTTCTTATTGACTCTTATTATTATATTGTATTATACTACGTATGTATGTGTGTATATATACGTGTGTATATGTATGTATATATGTATGTGTATATATATGAATGTATATATGTGTATATATGTGTGTATATGTGTGTATGTGTGTATACATATATATGTATATGTATGTGTATGTATGTATGTATACTGTTTTTGCCTGTCCACCTAATCCAACTTCAAAGCATTCTCCATGCTTTGTTTGTGATCAAGTTTGTGATCCCAAGGGTCAGGTTAATTATTGAAAGGACACAGTTTATATTTCTCATTTGGGACGTTATAACTACATTTATAAGATGACAAATATCAGCATCTGCTCTCCTTCCTTCTCTGCATAAAGCTCATTAAAAGTAAATTGAGATCATTGCAAGCTCTACTTTTTTTGTTATTCCAATAAAATACTTACTCATTTTGAAAGGATTTCAAATTTATTTCCTTGCTTCAATTTTATGAAACCTCAGCTTAGTGGTATATATAAAAAAAAAACCACACACACATCTAAGAAGTTTACTCATCATTTCTCAGGGAATTATTCTTGAGCAGGATAAAATAAATAAACAGGGATTTCTCAATCCCATTTAAAAAGAGTTTCTGTGAAGCAATTTATTCCTAATTTTCTATAAGAATTCTTGTTAGTAATTTCATATTATTTTGACTGCCATACCCTATTTCAATAAGATTTTCTATATAGCCTTATTTTGTTTCTCTAGGAGAGCAATGACTATGATGAGTAAATGCATATAACAGTCAACAGGTTCACAACTTAACTTCCATTATCACCCAGAATGCTTTTTTGAAAAGTGTTACCAATTTTAGGCAGCTAGATGGTGCAGTGGATAATGTGTTAGACTTGGAATAAGAATAGACATGAATTCAAATGCTTCCTCAGATATTTAGTAGCTGTATGATCCTAGGAAAGTTATTTTAACCTCTCCAAGCCTGTTTTCTCATCTATATAATGGGGATAATAATTGCACCTACCTCACAGGGTTGCTGTGAAGCTCCAATATTCACACACACATACATACACACACATACATATATGTAATAATAAATAATAGCTAGCATTTATATAAGACTTTCAGGTTTGGAAATATATACATGTGTATGTGTGTATACATTTAGATTTTTAATACACACATATATACATATATAAACATATATTTGTGTATATGTATATATACGTGTGTGTAAATATATATATATATATATTACATATATATATATTTGCAAACCTTAAAGGGTTATATAAATTCTAGTCCTTATTTGCTTATGTCATCCTTCTGATTGCTTTGAGGAAGAAGCTGTAATAGTTTATAATTAAAATAGAAAATAAGACAATTTTTTAAAGGAGAAATAATAGAGATGTCTCTAGCTCATAGGATAAATTAGTCACTTCATGCAGTCAAGCATCATCACATTTAGCTTTGAGTTTCTTAATGGCTAAGGCTAAAAAATAAACAAACAAAGGGAAATATTTGACTGTGTAGATCTTCTTACCTTATGAAAAGAAGAAATCAAACACCTGTGATAGTGCAAACTTTTTTCAGGTACTTGACACTAGAAAGAATTTATCATGTATATGCTCATATAAGGGGCCTTGGGCAGTAAAATGGATGGACAAGGTTTTCCACTGTGATTTTCAAAAAATATAAAAACATTCCAGAAGGCAACCTTTCTTATACACCCTTGAGCACATAGATTTTAAGAGTTGAGCCTAACATTCAATTTAGCAAACACAGAGAAATGGACACATTCACATGTCCTATAGATTATCAGATTATCACGCAATGGCTATCTCAAGCAATATTTTGGAAATATAGTACCATGGTGAATTCCTGGTTCAGTTCTGGGATTGCCCATAGAGCTGAAACTTATGCAATTGACAAAAGAGGAATGCAAATGCTTTGTATAGCAGATATGTAGGAAGTGGAATAGATACTCTTAAAAAAAACATTTGATTTTAAAACTTTGAATTCCAGATTCTTTCCCTTCTTCCCTTGTCACCCACCCTTACTGGGAAGATAAGTAATTCAATATAGATTGTATGTGTGTAGTTACACAAAACATTTCCAAAGTGCATATATTGTGAAAGACTAACTATATTTCCCCCCATCCTATCCTGCCCCCCACTTGTTCTATTTTCTACTTTGACCCTGTCCCTTTTCAAAAGTGTGTGCTTCTAACTACCCTCCCTCCCCATCTGCCCTCCCTTCTATCATCCCCACTCTTATCCCCTTCCCCTTTACTTTCCTGTAGGGTAAAATACCCAACTTAGTGTGTATGTTATACCCTCCTTACACCAAAGTCAATGAGAGTAAGGTTAGCTCTTTCACTTTTGCCTTCCTGTTCTTCCACTCCATTGTAACAGTTTTCCCTTGCCTCTTTTATATGAGATATTTTACCCTATTCTGTCTCTCACTATCTGCTTTCATTATGTTTCTCTCTCCCCTCTTAATTTTATTTTTTAAATATCATCCCTTCCTATTCAATTGATCCTGTGCCCTCTGTCTATGTATACCTGTACACATATATACACACATTCAATATGTATTCATACGCACATATACCCTCCTATATAGACACATATATGTAAGTATACATATAAATATATACATTTATATCCCCTTCAATATCCTCATACTGAGAAAAGTTTTGTAAGTTACCATTATCAGTTTTCCATATGCGAATGTAAATAGTTCAACTTTGATAAGTTCCTTATGATTTCTTTTCCCTGTTTACCTTCTCATGCTTCTCTCGATTCTTGTATTTGAACATCAAATTTTTCTTTTCAACTCTGTTTTTTTTTCATCAAGAATGTTTGGAAATCCTCCACCTCATTGAATGACAATATTTTTCCCTGAAAATTATGCTCAGTTTTGCTGGGTAGGTGATTCTTGGTTTTAGTCCCAGCTCCTTTGACCTCCAGAATATATTCCAATCCCTTTGACCCCTTAATGTAGAAGCTGCCAGATCTTGTGTTATCCTGATTGTGTTTCCACAGTGTTCAAATTGTTGCTTCTTTGCTGCTTGCAATATTTTATCCTGATCTGGGAACTCCAGAATCTGGGTATAATATTTCTAGGAATTTTCTTTTGAGGACCATTTTCAAGAGGTGATTGGTGAATTCTTTTAATTTCTGTTTTGTCCTCTGGTTATAAAATATCTTGGCAATTTTCCTTGAGAATTTCTTGAGAGGTGATTTCTAGGTTCTTTTTTTGTCATGGCTTTCAGGTAGTTCAATAATTTTTAAATTGTCTCTCCTGGATCTATTTTCCAGGTCAGTAGTTTTTCCAATGAGATATTTCACATTGCTTCTATTTTTTCATTTGTTTGGATCTGTTTAGTCATTAGCTTCCATTTGCTCCAGTCTAATTCTGAAGGAATTATTTTCCTCAGTGAATTTTTGAAATTCTTTTTCCATCTGGCAAATTTGACTTTTTAAGGCATTCTTCTCTTCATTGGCTTTTTGGGCCTCTTTTTGCCATTTGAGTTAGTCTATTTTTTGAGCTGTTATTTTTTTCAGGCAGGTTGTTGATTCTCTTTTCATGATTTTCTTGCATCATTCTCATTTCTCTTCCCAATTTTTCCTCTACTTCTCTTACTTGTTTTTCAAAATCCTGCTTGAGCTCCTCCATGGCCTGTAATCAGGTTGTATTTTCCTTGGAAGCTTTTGGTGCAGAATTTCTGGCTGCTGTCTTCCTCCCATCCCATGCTTTGATCCTTTTTATCCCCCAAAAAAGGAATCTAAGGTTTCATTTCTGTGCTTGCTTTGCTTGCTCATGTTGCCACTCAATTACTTGACTTTACCACTAATTTTTCCACTGTAGAACTTTGCTTCCAGAGGAGAGAGCTTTATCCCAAATTGTTGGGGTTTTTGCAGCTGCCAGAGCTATTAGTTGGATGCCCTCTCTGCTGCTCCCATGAACTCTGGCTTACTGGTCACACACCCCAGGACCACTACCCAAGACTATGATGCATATCCAGGCAAGTTAAAGCAAGAGAGAATACCCTGTGAATGGTTGCTTGTCCCCCTATAGTGTACAGGCCAGGAGCTCAGAAGTACCAAAGTGGAGGCAGCTATGGCTGCCACACTTCCTCTGCTTTCCCCCCCCAGGGGCAGAGGATCGACCATGCTCCTCATCCTCCTAGTTCCAACAGAGTTCCACACTGATCTTTTACTTTGTCTTTGGCATTTATGGGTTGATAATTTTGGAAACCACCACAGTTGCCGTGATCCACTCTCCTGAAGTCCCCTCCAGCAGCTGCTGGTCAGGGCCACCCTGGGGCTGAAAATGCAGACTCACACAGGGTTGGGCTAGGCTCCCAGTGTGCTGTAATGGACCCTTCCTGCTGGCCTGCTTGGCTGCCTTCAGCAGGAGATTTGTTTCTCTCTGTCACTTTGTGGGTTCTGTAGCTCTAAAATCTGTTTAGAATCATATTTTATAGATATTTGAGGTAGTTATGGGGGGAGCTCAAAGAGTTTTCCTGCTTCTATGCCGCCATCTTGGCTCTGCTCCCTGCCACGGAATATATACTCTTTTGTAAAAATGTATAAGATTCAATTATATCAGACCCTGTGTGATTTGTTTTTTGTTGTTGTTTTGTTTTTAAGTCCTGGATTTGGAGTTAAATATGACTTTGGTTCAAGATTTAACTCTGTCATATATCAAGTTAATTGACAGATTAGTGAGTCCCTCCCTGATCCTTCATTTTGAGTAAGTGTCCAGGTCAACCATGTTCACTTCAATTCTTGCCCAGTGCTCCTTCTCAATCCATGGACTTTTCCATCATGGCCCAAATATTATCCTTCTCATCCCATAAGAAGTCTCCATTCCTATGGCCTTCTCACCAGTGAAAACCCCTCTCTCACTATAGAATTGGTGGGTTCCTACTCAATCCTCCATTTTGAGGAAATACCCGGGTCAACCATGCTGACAATTTTACTCCTCTCTCAGTTCTACTAGCGACGCTATGGACTTCCCACTGTGGACACCTTCCACCTACCCAGCTGTAATGCCAACACAATATTCACAGCACACGCACACACACACTTCAGTTTTCCTTTTATGTTCTGTCTTCTTCCATTAGAATGTAAACTCTTTGAGGTCAGGGATCATCTTTCTCTTTACCTGAATTTATATTCTCAATACTTTATACTCTTCCTAGATATATAGGAAGTACTTTTACAAAGCTTGTTAACTTTTTGAGGAACAGGAACCTTACTACACCCCTGACTACAAAACCCACCCTTAGCCATCCAAGGTCTGAATAGACTCTCCTTTCTCTGAATATACATATATGTGCATGTGTGTGTGATGTGTGTGTATGTATATATATACATATTTTAACATATATTAATATATATTTGTAATGAAAACATACATACACACATTTTTTTTTCTTGTACCACACTTTTGACATTTAGCTGGTAAAATAGAAGGAGCTCTGAACTGTATTTTGAAGAATGGTCTTGCAATCTATTATCTGATCAGTTTTCAACAAATTATTGTACTTCTCCAAGCTTCATTTGCTTCTTCTTAAAATGCATATGCCTTCCCTACTTACTTCAACAGGGAAACTGTAAGGTTCACATAACTTTATTTATATGAATGCACTTAACATACTGTAAGGAACTGAAGAAATGTAAGGATTTATTCATATTATTGTTGTACTGCTGATTCTCCTTTTATGTTTTCTCTTATTTCCTTAACCAGTGGATAAGTTATCTAGATAAATTATTACAAGGGCAGAGACTTTATCTTCTATTTCTTTTGTATCTCCCATCTCACCTAGCACAGAATCTTACATGTAGAAGGTGTTTAGTGAATCTTTATTGACTGACTGAAGAAGAGTTATCAAAGGAATAATCCATCTTCTTTAGGTTTCAATTGCTATGCTTAAATAAAGATTTTTTAATAAACTTTCACAAATGAATCAATTATCTTATTTTTTCAAAATGTACTTGGCTTCCAAGCATTAAGAGCAGCAATTCTCAATCTGTGGGTCATGACCCCTTTGGGGGTGGAACAACCCTTTCACAGGGGTTACAGGAGTTGCCTAAGACCATTGGAAAACACATATTTCCAATGGTCTTAAGAACTGAGACACTGCTCCTCTCTCTATCTCCAGGTGCAGGTGCCTACATATGAGTGAGTATTAAAGGATCACAGCATTAGGAAGGTTCAGAACCACTGCAATAAGGGTAACACTTTTGCAAAAAAACCTCAAGGCTATTTCATCAGTTATGTCTTTTTATTGCCCTAATGAAGGCTGAACCAACATTAAAAACAAACCAAAAAACCTGATTTTGACCAATATAATCAAAAACATAAATGAAGAGTAATAAGGTTCTTCTTCATTAAACATACTAGGTATTATTCTAATTTTAATAATTTAACACATACTCCTTATTTGATATTTTGGGACCACTAACTATATTTTCACAATGAGTGATTACATAATAGTCAGATAATTTTGTTTATATCTTTTCAATGATCATAAAATAAGATAGTACTCCAGTGACATTTTTATTTGATCTTTTGTTAAAAATATTGACTCTAATAGATAAAAAGATGCCATTCTGAATTCTGAAATTGTAGTTAAGAATTAGCTTGATTCTACTTAATTATGAAGTACTTAAAAAGTAAGTTTCCATGGAATCTGTTCTTTATTATCTCCTATAATATAATTAAATATATTTCAAAGGCTACAAAATATAAATTATACATGTTGCCAAAATACATCTTTATTTAGCATTAATCTTAGGGTCTAAGAGCAAGGGAAAAGTTAAACTAGCAGACAGGGAAAAGAGACCAATAGTAAAAGTCATTCCCTGTATTCTCAAGGGCTTCTTAGACACATAAACAGGGTCTCTTAATATTTTCCAATGGGGAATATCCCCTTGCTTTGAAGCCTTTTTGTCACTGGCCCACCTGGGATTAAAGATACTGTGTCTGCCTGTGGTCTCAACTAACTCCATTTACTCTAATTGCAAACACTTTCACCAGACTAACCAGATTTTATTGCTTCCAAAGGCCAGTCATCAGAGAAATGGAAGATAACTATGGTGCTGCTATCCCTCTCATTAGAATGAAGAGGGTGTTAGTTTCCTTTGCAGAGTATTTCTAACATATCACCACCTTCAAAGTCAGTGACTTTGGGTGAATTTTTAAATTATCTTTCACTAGTACTACCAACCCACCGTGCAGATAGCTCCTTCCAGAGATCATTAACCACCAGTGAATGCCTTAACACTGTGTCTAGAATTAGCTAATTCCCTCATGCAACTAAATACTATAGCATGCAGCTTTTTGTTCCATGAATGGAATCCTGAAGAAAACTGTATGGATGTAAGAGTAGATCTCCATCAAAGTGCACAGCATTTAGCAAGTAGCATATTGCACACTGTAACTTCCAAATAATGGCTCTAGTAAATATTAGATACAAAAAATAAAAATGTATTTTAAAAAATCAGACTATCTAGAGGTGTAAAGGGGGAGTTGGGAGTGTGCTGTTTGGTGTTTTGTTTTGTTTTTATTTGGGGGGGGGAAACAATTCTATATAAAAGGCCCTGTTACTGAGATATTTCTTTCAACATTTTTCTCACCCCTTGTTTCAAAAGCATATCTTTCGAAACAGGCTAAGGGAAGATTATCTGCAATGTCTGAGTTTCTCTGTGCTCCTTAAGGAAGCAACTCTATTGATTACTTCAGTCCATTAATGCAACTTTTTCCAGGCCACCAAGACCATCCATTGATTCAGAAAAGGAGAGAGAGAGAGAGAGAGAGAGAGAGAGAGAGAGAGAGAGAGAGATTTTGAAACGAAAAAGAATAGACCTTTATATTTCTAATTTAAGAGACTTTGAGTCTACTAAGGTTCCATTTTTATGCCTCTATGTGATATGGAATTAACTATAGTTAACTACATTTGCAAATGTAGTTAATTTCAGATGGTCTCACTATGTTGGAAAGGATTTGGGTATGTTCAGGTGATACCAAGCTCAGTGGAAGGGTAGTATCTGGAATTTGATGTCCTTGTAAAATTCAAGAAGATATCAGAGTCATAGAAAATCCCAGGAGGGATAATATCCTCATAAGAGGAAAACCAACTCAAGAAAAGTAATCAACATTACATAATAGAAAGGAACAATGATTTAGTATCAGGAGACTTGAAATCTAATCCTAGCTCTGCCATTAATTAGCTATGTGAATGCAGGTATAGGATCTCCTTCCTCCAACACAGATCCCGATTTATGACTAAGCAAATAAATCCTAGAGAATGCCTTATGCATCTATAAGTGAATGGTTTGCCCAGGGTCACATGGTTAGTAAATATCAGAGTTTCTAAGTTAGACCCATTTTCCTGTCAAGCTTAGCCTTCTACCTACTACACTGTACTACCTCTATTAATTAGATGATATCTTTGGGCAAATCACAAGTGTCTGAATTTCAATTTCTTCATCTACAAAATGAATGGATGAGGTGAAATTAGATAACCTATTTTGTCCCAAGCTTTAACATCTTAGGGTGGATTTTTAAGAATTATTAAGATAGCAATGGAGGAATGCATGGCAGAGGAATTTCCATGGCATGTTTTAGCAATGCAGATCTATACTTTAAAGAAAAATCTAGTAACAATACCTGCATAAGAATAGTTCATGTATTACCCACATTTGACAGATGGTCTGGGTAATAGAAAAAGTCAAAGTTTGTTAATAACACAACATCTAAAACATAATTACTGAAGAGATGAGATTGTTACTAGAAGGAATTATCAGTTTAATTAAAGAATGAAGAGCATAATTGATGCATGCTATATATACATATACATATACATATGCATATGCATATGCATATACATATACATATAGCTATAATGGCAATGGGAATTTGAATGCTTCTTTGAAAATATACTCTGCCCCTTATTAGGCTGAATACAATCACAAGGTACCTGCTTTGAAAATATAGTCTGACCCTATAGGCTGAATGTAATCACATGAAGCCTGTGGTGGGAGGAGTTTGCTGAAGGGTGGAACAGAGCCCACAGGAAGCTGGGAGTCAGAGCTAGCTAGACTGGGTGGAAGAGAATATGGTCCCAGGGAGGTGGGCTTATGAGTAAAAATATTGTGGGAAGGCTAAAGGATGATGTGGTTCTCAGTTCATTGCTACTATGATGGAATCGGCTTACTGGTTTGGGGATTTGGTTTTCTGGTGTCTGAATAAATGTTTTGGTTCTGTTCTCTCTATGAAGAGTCTGTTATATTTTGCACTTGAGCATCATACAGATATATTTATAGTGAATGTGGGCACTGTGAATATTGCATGGGTACTACGATAGAAGAACTGTATTTCAACATCTAACTGCAAAAGATGAATGGGGCAGCTTATTTTTGTTTTAGCTAGCATGTAACTACAAAAGACATTAAACCCATTTTAATGAATTGTATTGCTGTATGATGATACAGTTAAAAGAGATGCTATTATATAATAGTGGGCATTTACATAGAATATCAATTGTACTGTGAGCTCTTTGAGAGCAGGGACCATTCTGGGCTTTTTGTTGTATTCCCATGCTTACCACAGTGCCTGGCACAAAGTAGGCGCTTAATGAATGCTGCTGATTGACTAACTTGAAGCCTTACAATATCTTTTTCTCATAAGAAATGGAAAGGAGAAAACAAAAAAAGTTATCATGAGTCAATGTGATTGATCTTGGAAAAAAGGGATAGAGGTTTTTAGTAAAGCCAAGAAGGAATGGAACCAATACTTTCAGAAGATGGGATCATGAGAGCAGATGACACAGGGAAGGGCAAATTACTAAACTGTCTTTCTCACCCAAGGAGAATGATACTCAAAAACAGGACAAAATAAGGCTAATGTGAAGCTGAAACCCAAGAAAAGAGAAGAAATGTTAAGACATCCCCTAGTTGTCCTCAATTACATTATTCCATCTCAACAAACTATATACTAGGGTACTAGAAGAACCTGTGGGCATTTGTCATTCCTGAACAATTGTCCACAGTTTTTGTGCCAAAGGGGAAAAGTTCAGCCATATTGGAGAAGGAGCAATGTTGTTCTTGCTTTGCAAAAAGGCAAGGAAGTCTGCAAACTATTGGCCAATGTGCTTATTTTATTTTACAGCAAAATGCTAGAACACATTTTTAAAGAGGCAGTTTTTGAGCAGTTAGGGAACAGCCAATGTAGTTGGATTAATAATAGATCACTAACCCCTAACTTCATTTCCTTTTTTTTTTTGACAGAGTTACTATATTCAAAATGCCATACACATCATGACATTATTTGTGGACAAAATGGAGGGTTATGAGCTTAATGATAAAAAAAAAAATTAGGTGGATACATAACTAGTAAAGTCATTGGTGTAGTCATTAATTATTCAGTGTAAATTTTGAGGGAGGATTCCAGCAGAATGCCCCTGGAATCTTCTCTTGGCTTCAGGTTAATTACAATTTTTCTCATCCCCTTGTATGAAAACATAAACAATACATTGATGTGCAAATGACTCAAAACTAAAGGGATTGCTAACATATTATATCATGATGTGGATCTCCAAAGACCTTTAGGCATTAAAATGAATAGGTCATTTTTAAAGATGAAGTTAATAGATTAAAATGAAATATTAAATAAAAAAAAATAAAATAAAAAAGAATAATAAAAGAATTTTTAAATGACCCATATGAATACAGGTGGAAGAAAGACAGTAAAACCATAGTTTGCGTGATGAAGATAATTGGGTTTTAGCATATTGCCCACTTAAAATTAGTTAATAGGGGCGGCTAGGTGGCACAGTGAATAGAGCACCAGCCCTGGAGTCAGGAGGACCTGAGTTCAAATGCAGCCTCAGACACTTGACACACTTACTAGCTGTATGACTTTGGGCAAGTCATGTAACCCCAATTGCCCTGCCTTCCCCCCTCCAAAAAGCAAAAATTAAATTAAATTAAACAAAATGAGTTAATAGTGTGACATGACAACCAAAAATTTGATATTATCCTAGGTTGCTTTAGTCAAGGACAAGTTATGTGGCAGTTGGGGAACAGAAGGGGTAGGGGAGGTATGGGGGTGGGGTGGGAAAAATGATAATCCTTCTCTTACTCTCTCTGGTAATATAAAGTACACATGTATTATGGTGCTGCTAAGTTTTTTTTTTTTTGCTTTTTGGAGGGCATTTGGGGTTAAATGACTTGCCCAAGGTCACACAGCTAGTTTTTGTGTTAAGTGTCTGAGGCCAGATTTGAACTCAGGTACTCCTTACTCCAGGGCCAGTGCTCTACTCACTGCACCACCTAGCCGCCCCACTGTGCCACCTAGCTGCCCCAGGGCTGCTAAGTTTTAAGAAGGACAATGATGAGTTGGAGCACGTCCTGAGAAAGGCAATCAGGATGGCATAGAACCAGAGACTGTGTCCTGTAAGAATATGTGAACTGAGGGAGCTAGAAATCAATCTTATAAAATAAAAGGATTTTATGGCTAGGAGAACTAAAACCATAGTTGTTTTCAAATACTTGAAGACATAATATGTAAGAGTACAATTAGACTTACTCTGTCCCCAGAAGTCAGAACTAAGAGCAGTGAGTGAAAGATGCAGAGGTAAATTTCAGTTCAATGTAGATATATGCATAAACGAAATGGAATGCCTTGGAGAATAGCAGGGTCCCTCTTCACTGACCTTATTCAGAAACTTGACCACTTACTAAAAATCTTAAAGTAAGGATTTCTGTTCAAGCATGGTTTGTATTATGGTCTCTAACTTGTATTAGAGGTATTCAAACTCAGGTTCTGTGTTTCTCTGAAGTCTATGAAATGGGGAAAGTGAGGATTATATTTTCCATTTTATACATGAAGAATTTGATGTAAAAAATGGTTGGACAAATTTGGGGGCATTACAAATGCTATTGTAATATTGAAAAATACAACACATTAAGTGCCTTAGGAAACTTTCCTGAGAGAAAAATTTCCATCCAATCTCTAGTCCCTTTTCTTAAACGTTATTAGCTCTTGACAAATTGGTTCCATCAGACCAGTGCTAAAATCTGATTTCTTCCACAGTACACAGCTTTCCATATAATGCATCCAGACATGCCTTTAGTATGTCAAGTTGCCTTGAAGTGTCATAGCCCTTTTTGTGTCTGGAAATTCTGAAGTTTTCTGCTCAAGTGTTCAAGGTCTATTCATATTACATGGAATAAACACACATCTAGGTTAGAAAATCCTCAATTTTCTACTTTGAATTGAGGACTATTTGGTTTGTATCACAAAGGAAACAGGGAAAGGAAAATAAATATGAACTCAATGGATGTATTTTTATCAAACTTCTAACCTCTCCCCATTCTAAATCTGATATACAAATGAATTGTCCTTTATAAACTGATTCCAGACTGAAAATTATAAGCTTTACTTATAAGAGTCATTGATAAAAATCAAATAATGTGATATTTCCATCTTTAAACATTACTTTCCTCTTTTAAGAATAGAATTTATTTTTAGTGTTTGGTTTAAAAGGCATATTATGCCAGGATATATAAATAGGCACAAAACTTATCTACTTCTTTCCAAATCTCTGTATTGATACCTCTTATTTTTATATCACCTTAATTTCCAAGTATATCCCTCTCCCACTATACTCATACTGCTATCCTGTATAATAAAAATTAAAAAGAAAGAGGAAAAAAAGCAGGTTAGCAAAACTAGCTAACACATCAACCAAAATCTGAGAGTATAGACAATGCTCAACAACCACAGTTTCCCTCTTCTCTAAAGAAGGGGAGGAGGTACTTTATCTAATTGATTCTTTAAGGTCAAGCTTCATCATTATGATAGTACAATGGTCAGTTCCTTTTTGTGATTTTTTTCCTATTTACATTTTTGTAATCATTCTGTACATTGTTTTCCTGCTTATGTTTATTTTATTCTTCATCCTTTCATATAAATATCCCCATGCATCTTTGAGATTTTTTCTTTATTCATGATTTCTTTCATCCAACAAATTATTTGACCATTTCCCAATTGATGAATATCCATTTCCACTTCTTTGCTATCACAAAAAAATACCCTGCTATGAATATGTTGAATATTAGATCCTTCCTGTCTTTTATCTCATTCAGAGTTATACTTGAGCACTGGGATCTCTGGATAAAAGGACATGGAAATAATAATATCTATATAAAGCTTACTATGTATCAGATACTGTGTGCTATGCCTTTTATAATTATCTCATTTTATCCTTATAACTTTAAAAAAGTAATTTCAAATTTCTTTCCTGTATAGCTGGATCAATTCTTATCCCTACCAACAGTGTATTAATGTGCCTGTCATTCCACAACCCCTTGAATCGTGACTATTCCCATCTTTTGTCTTCTTTGCTAATTTCCTGAGCAGGGTGGGGAAGTCAGGGTTGCTTTAATTTGTAATTCTCTTATTCTTAGTGATCTGAAGCAATCTTTAAAGTAGTTAAGAGTTTTTAATTCCTTCAGAAGCATTTGTTCACATAATATTGAGGAGTGATTTTTAGTATCAAATATGTTAATTGCTTATATATTTTTGGATATCAGGTCCTCATCAGAAGGAGTCAATGCAGCAATTTTTCCTGGTGAAAAATGTCTCTTCTCAAGCCAGTTATGTTGATTTTTTTCTTTTAGTACAAAAGCCTTTCAGTTCATATGAATTGAAATTATCTCTTTTAATCTTTTATGGTGTCATCTACCCCATGTTTGACTAAAAATGATCTCCTAAATAGAGTTGTAAAGAGCATTTGTGTTGGTTCTCATTTAAGGATTTTTAAATAGAGTGATCTTTAACATTCAAATCATATACATATGTGTGTGGAGAGAAAGAAAGAGACAGAGACAGAGACAGAGAGACAGAGAGAGTTTATTAAGAAATATAGTGTAAGTGTTGATCTAAACCTAACTTTTAATTTTCCTGAGAAGCAAAACTCTATCTCTTTAACACCATTTTTTTGGAATATGCTATATGTATGTGAATCATGGATCTTAGAAATAAGTTTATTAAAAATAACAATTTTTCTTCCTATTGTCTCATCATTTTCTGAAGGGAGTTCTGAGTTCTAGCAGACTTTGCTAACATACTACAAACTTTGGTAGGGTTTAACTGCCTTACTGAAAAAGCTTTTAACATAGTCCTAGCAACAGATCATGACCACTTTCTAAAGAATAGTTTTGCTTAGCCCTGAGTGGAACATCAGAAGACTATATACACTTGGTAACAGATACTTTGACCATGACAACCCATGAAACAGAGAAAAATATGAAATGATCCCCCTTGTTCCTTTTCTGTAGCGAAACAAGAAACAAGGATATTGTTGGGAAAAAAAAAGAAGAGGATGTGAAAAGACACAGCCTTTAAATCAGTCCTTAAGATTAATTTAGATATTGGTATTCTAAATATGATATTTTTATCCAGTGCCCAACAAATCTATGTATTGTCATAGGAAGTGAATCATATCAATTTTCCTATTCTCAGTAAAAATGAAACTAAAAGACCAAAAGAAGTTGCAGCTCATGGGTTCTACTTGGAGAATCAGATAAAGTCAGCTGAAATGCTTTCCTCATGCATCCAAAGGCAGCAAGAAATACAAATCCATATGACATTTGGTCATCTCATATTACAGTGCTCTAATAAATCTTTGTAAAAAAATGCCATGAAAATAATTGTAGCCTAGGTGCCAACATCTGTTGCAGAGAACAAAAAGGGAGAAATTCTACAAAGAACCAAACAAAGTCATCCAAGTTAAATCAACATATACTTTGAACCCTCATTGAGTTCAAAGGAAAAGTAGAAATAGATAAGAACAATAACCAAAAAAATCATGTTGGAAAATATGGTTCATAAGTAAGAAATGAAGGACACCAAACACTGACTACACCAATGGTTTCAAATTCATATGGAAAGGATCCCTACTGGCTGCATATTTACTTAGAAAACCACACATTAACATTATTTGTGTTATTTTGCATTTTTATTTATTTTGTTAAACATTTTCCAATTACATTTTAATCTAGTTCTGCCTCACTAGGGTGTTCTGATGCTTGTCTGAAGCCCTGGTTCAAAGCTGACACCTCTGGAATACACTGAAACTTCATTAGAACCTTAAATCATAGAGGTAGAACTAGATGAGATATTAGAGTCTATGTAGTCCAACTGCATGGATATTTATTTTGCAAAAAGAGCCAGAAGTCACCAGATATGCAAAATATTAAATAATATCACAGAGATGAAATTGATTACATTTTAATTATGAAAACCAAACTGGTATTACTGTATGTTATTCCTGAACCAAATACAAAACTAATAGCCAAAAATTAGAAAAAAAAATTATAGACAATTAAAATTACTCCAACCTAACCTATTTAAACTAGTTATTGACATCAAAAGAAAAAATATGAAATTAGAAAATTTAGAAGAAAGCATATTAACCCTGAATGTAATAATCTCATACAAATTTTATTTGATGCAAACCAATTGCCATCAAGATGAAACCAAAGGAGCTTAAGAACCTCCTGAGTCAGCATGCACTTGATTTATTTGCTAAGCAGAGGGAAGCTGGAAACAAGGGCAACATGGGTCTGTAAAACATTTGTAAATCCTAAGAGACAAAATTACAGATGACCCAAAGGGCAATAGGAAAATACATCGTGAGCAAAATTAAGTTACATATTAACAGTGGCTTGTGTACAAGGTGATATTACTGAAGATACATAAGACTGAAAACAATGGTGTGCATATCTTGTAATGAGAATGAGAGATATCAGATAAAAGTCCCAGATAATTCATTCCTAAAAAGAACAAGAGAAAGGCCTTGCGTATATTGGGTAGATCCTCTATCCGTATTGAGAAGCTATGAGAAAACAGACAAGAATTACACATGATGATAAGGTCTGAAGAAAATATGATCTGCATTGGTAGAGGAAATATAATAATAAAATCATGAATCACTCAAGTAAAAAGAATGTAAAGAGTGTGTTATGACTAAACACAAAAAAATGTGTTAAGCAATGATGAAGCAACTGATTCACAGAATCCAAAAGCTAGAAGGGATTTTACAAATCATCTTGCCAATAAGCCTTATTTTACAGATGAGGAAACTGAGGCTATGGAAATTAAACCCCCTACCAAGATCACATAACAAGTTAGTGGCAAAGCCAGTAGTAAAACTTAAGACTTCTGGTTCCTATTCCAGGACTATCTCCTCTATTTTATACAAAGAACTTTCTAACTCTGAAGGAAAGACTAGATTTATCTGTCAGTTGCTTTCCAATACTGTGCAAATAGAATTTAAGAATAAAACCACGTTGTTCAATTATTGCAGTGCCAGTGTGGGATAGAGAGGAAAGCATTCATCTTAGAACCAAAAGACTTGGGTTCAATTCACTGATGATGCTAAGAGCATGACCCAAGACTGATCTGGAAACTAGCATACTCCAACAATTCTAGACATTATTTAAAGAGTGGTTGATATGATGTCATAAGGGATTAAATAACTCTCAACAAAACAGTTGCAACTAAAATTTTAACTAATGAGTTACAAACATGTAACTCAACAGAGGTAACCTCTATGAACTGAGATTATAATTCTTAAAAAGAAAATCTGGGGCAGCTAAGTGGTGCAGTGAATAGAGCACTGGCCCTGAAGTCAGGAGGACCTAAGTTCAAATCCGAACTCAGACACTTGACATACTTACTAGCTGTGTGACTTTGGGCAAGTCACTTAACCCCAATTGCCCTCAAAAAAAAAACTGAAGACAGAGACATATATGTATTCCTGCAAGTAGAACAAAATTAAAATCAGATTACTTATCTTGTTATCTTATGGGGTTTATTTACTTAGAGTGAGGTAACTTACAGAAGTTTCAGAATGGTAGGAAGTTGGGGTGGGGGGACAGGTGGAGTGCAGTGCTATGAGTTTTCTGGGGCTTTACCAGAAAGGGACAATATTCCTGAAAGAAAGAGTTTCTGAAAAGAACTTTATTAAAGAAAAAGAAAATAAAGAAGAAGTGATGATGCTGATTCAGGAAAGAGAATCTTGACTTCTGGCATGAAGCTAGAGGACAGATCCAAGATAGAAAGGAGGAAGAGGAAGAAGAGGAAGAGAAGAGGAAGAAGACAAAGAAGGGAAGAGGGAAGAGAAAGAGGAAGAGGGGGAGGAAGAAAAAGAGGACGGAGAGGGGGAGAAGAGAATCTAGGAGCTATTGTTTTTGCTAGGAAATAAAAGGAAAGGTAAAACAGAAAGCAAAAATCATCTTTCCTATGTCTTCCCTATTGTTTCCTGCCTTACTGCTAGAATCTCTAATTCTGAGTGCTTCCTATGACAGGAAGGCAAATTATGCCTTCTACATGTTATATTCTATAAACTCTGAGTACCACTAGGGGTAATTCCCATTTTCAAGAGACACCAGAAGGTCCTGTCTAATTCAGGAAAGCTGTTTCCTTAAAATAATCACACTATCCCAAGACTTGTTCTGGAATGGGGTGTGTATCGGTGTCTGTGTGTGCATCTGTGTGTGTGTTTGTGTCAAGAAAACTTCGTTAGCTTTGTTCATCAGAATCAATTTGGGGGTTACTCAATGCATGTCTTTGCTGAATATCCTTCTCTTGCTATGATAAAGTAAAAAGCCTTCTGTAAAATGTTGAATGCTCTCTGAAAGTTTCATTTTGCTCCAGTATCAAACCAAAATTATCAATCAACTGGCCTGAGTCAAGCCTAATGCAAAACACCCTTCCTCTTAGCCTCGATGAAAGGACTGAAACAATCTGTAAGCACAAATAGTGAAAGCAATCAAAGTCCTACAGCTGTGCAGCAGTAGTCACAGCCAGGTAAAACCATCTTGGTAGATGGGCTACACTAGGTTGAGGGTGACCAATAGACCTCAGATCCATTGGTGAGTTAACGGGGATAGCTACCTCAAGAATGAGAAGACTTCCCCCCATGGAATGGGTAAATGGAAACAATTTGTTCTGATGTCCACAAAGGTGGCTAAAGCAGACCCTGTGGAATGCTTAGAGTTTGGTCAGACCTCAGAGACATCAAGGTCATTCACTGGATCCCAGACCATCAATTATAATGAAATAGCAAGACTTTTGTCTTGCCATTGGACAATTTCAATGACTCTGGGAGAATGAAGCTAATGACTTTGTATAACTCTGTCTCACTTAAATCCAATTCACATACAAGTCAAGACACCACCCCATGATAACATTGGTACTACTTGAAAACAGAGGATGAACAATAACAAGAAGAGGATTTCAGTTTATTCCCTCTAGTATTTCAAGGCCAAGTGATTCCATCAGTGTTTGCACTCCTTCCTTGGACATCAATCACAACTCCCTCGGGGTTTAGTAGGAAATCCCCATGATTTACTGGGATAAAAACAGGTATTCACCAATGGTGAATTTTCTAGTAATAAACCTCTAAGTACTTTGCTAGACTGGTCATTTTGTGAAAGACCTACAGACCATGTGCATTGCCAGGGTTATGTTCCAGATCATTTCTGTTTAGTGGGACCATAGCTTGTGCTCAGTTGACATAGTCTTGGGGAATCCAGGATCTCTTCTATTCCAGATTGAGGCTTCAGAACACTGGTCAGATCTGCCAGCATAACCTGGGGGAGCATTCCCATTGGTTCTTTACCAAAGCAAGGGCCAACTGGGGTGGTCTGTCACACCAGGTGCACGTTCTTTATACCCTTATGTGCCACAGTAGAATTTTAGTGGAGGTGCTGCTCATTTATAATGAAACAACAAACAAGCAAGCATTTATTAAGAACTTACTGTGTGACAGGCATTGTACTAAGAGCTTTTTAAATTTCATTTGATCCTCATAATAATCCTGGGAGGTAGGTTTTAAGTTTATATTTCTGATTTATACTTGAGGAAACAAAGACGGAAAAAGGTCCTATAGCTAGTAAGTATCTGAATACAGTATTTGAACTCAAATCTTCCTAACTCCAGGTCCAAAGCTCTCATTCACTGTGTCACCTTTCTGTGTCTAGAAGGAAGAAACAATAGTTATCTGAGTAAGAGTAAATATAAGACTTATGATTTACTGGAATATCAATCATTAACAGTCTTGACTCAACTATATATGCTTACTCATAGGGGAGGGGAAGAAAATCCCTATTAATAATGATGAATTTCCTTAGTTCAATAATTTTTCAGAGTTGCAAATTTATTTTTTTAATGATGATCTTTTTCCTATAGATCCTAGGAACTTTTATGGTAATGTTATAAATTTTACATTGGGAAACTGTAATAGTTCACCTTTCATAAAGTGCCTGTAGCATTTCCAGAAATACTTTAAAAGGTCTGCATTAAAAGTTGAATATGGATGCCAACTTCATTATTCTCAGTTATTAAAAATTTTAGTAAAATAATTAGAAGTCCAGTAAAATCTTCCTAATATAAAAATCCAGTATGGCAAATCCTCAACTGGTAATGATTTCTCATTCAAGGAATATTCCAAGAACTCCCATCTCAATATTTATTCATAAAGTCACCTTTCCTAAAATACTATACATGAAAGAAAGATAAAGCTGCATACATTTGTCCAAATAATTACAGAAAATTCTGATCAGTCTTCAAATAGGAAAATCTGTCTTTATAAAGCTATAGTTTTGTGTTAACATTAGTTTTCCCAGGCAACAAACCATTCTTTGGAGAAAAAAAAAAAAGCCCGGCACTGGCTTTGGAGGCTATATTGATCAAAGTAGTATATTGCTGACTAGTAATACTGGAAAATATTGTATACATGTGAAAGTACTGCCCTCCTTGCTGAAAGAATTAACATGGCTTTGAATCTTGGGAAGGGACGATCTGAATAATGAAGAGTAATAAAGAGAATCTAAGAGGCAGGCTAGGTGACTCAGTGGATAGAGTGCTGGATTTGGAGGCAGGAAGACCTGAGTTCAAATATGGCCTCAGACACTTTGTGGCCCTGGACAAGTCACTTAACCTCTGTTTGCCTTAATCTATTGGGAAAAGGAATGGCAAACCACTCCGATATCTTTACCAAGAAAACTCCAGGGTCAGTATCGATCTACAATGGTCCGTGGAATCACAAAGGCTCAGTTCTGACTTATCAACTGAACAACAACAAAGAGAAACCTATAGGGTACTTAATTGTTCCAGTACTTCTTTGATAACATGTGGCCCTGAAATAGTTGATTTCCACCTATGTGTGATAATACAGGAATGAGACAGCACACATATTTCGTATTCACAGATAAACCAGAAACCTCACTTTTGCCATAAGTTTCAACCTATCCTGTCTCACAAGAGCTACTAAAACTTAAAAATATCATTAATTTGATATTCCTTTTATCTGTCACACAAAGTGCTAATGCAAAGATAAATGGCCAAAATATAGGCCAGGGGGAATGGGGAAGAGAGTTAAAGGACCAAAATAATTGATACATGGAACAACCAGGCCCTGAGAAATCATGAGTGGCTATCATGTTTCCAAAAACTATAACTTAAAAACTGCAGAAAAAACACAAGGGTTTGTCATTTTTGTCTATATATTTTAATAATATATTATTTTTAATTATTATGATGATATATCACGGGATACTATATGAACAGTCTCCCTATCAGAAAGACTTAGATTCAAGCCCTGTCTCTGATATTTGCTAGCTTGAAATTATAAGATAGTTACTGATTTGCATCAGGAGAAAGAATTGTGTGTGTGTGTGTGTCTATGTATATATGTATACATATATAATTGAAATATATGTATACATGCATAAAACATATCAGATATATACACATACATAAGTATGTAAGTGTATATGTTAATACACATATATAGTTAGATAACATATGTTTTTATGTAGGCATATGCATATATGTATATACATATATACTAGCTATGTGACCCTGGGCAAGTCACTTAACCTCTGTTTGCCATAATACACTGCAGAAGGAAAAGGCAAACCAACGCACTACCTTTACCAAGGATACCCAATGGATAGTATGCATACCTATATATGTATACATATGTTGCTGTTCAGTCATATTCAACTTTTTGTGACTCCGTGGACCATAACACACCAGTATAGACTTTCCCAAGGTCATCAGCAAATAGTGAACAAATACAAATATTTTAATATGTGAAAAACAAAAAGGGATTGAATATAAAACTATGAGCTATCATAATTTACTCTTTTAAAATAGATTTTAACAAAATACTAGCTAAATTGGTCTACTTTTTTCTGTGCCCTATTCTGAATTTTTGTTTTCTTTTGCATTTTCTTTCATAATTTATTGATTCTCTTTTGATTTTTTTTTTATTTCTGTCACCTCGCACTAACTAATCCCCTGCCCCATAAATAAAACCCTCTCTCATGACAAGTATTTAGTCAAACAAAACAAATCAGCACATTGGCCATGTCTGAAAGTGTGCATCTCATTCTGCAGACTAATCCATCATCTTTCTGCTTCACCCTTGGTTTTCTTAAGGTATGACTGGCAATTCCAATGATCAGAGTTCTAAAATATTTTAAAATAGTTTTCCTTAACATTTGTAAATTGCTTTTCTCATATTCATTCCAATCATTTCATGCTAGTCTTTTCTCTGAAAACAAACCACATTCAGTTCTTTAGTTTCTCTTTCTTTTGAAGGAGAAGGATAGAAATTACTACATTGGTGTTTCCTTTCAGATCTGTCAGTCAATTTGTAATGAAGCTAAGCTTGAGTAGCATCTTTTACATTGGTGTCTTTACTAGAAGTCCTTTTTCAAACAATAATATTTTTTTAAAAAGAAGAAGAAAAAGAGGCTTTTTAAGACATGTACATTTTATAATAATTTCTACTTAGACTGAGTTAGTTTTGGCATTACACAAAACTTCACAAAAAATTGTAAGTATTTTGGTACAGTTTTCTAAATTATATTTCTCTGGCTGCTTACAAATCTTCCCTTTTGAATAAAAAATAGGAGATACCACTCAACTCCGGAACTCTTTGCTATACTAGATTTGGAGTAGGGTGCTTTAGTTAATCATAATTATAAAAATATGATTCAAAAGTCCATCTATTACACTTTTGCCAGCCGATCAGGGAAGATACATCAGTCAAATAGCAAAACATGTAATTAGGACAGAACAATGAAATAAACAAGAAGCAATCATGTGGTAAAATCATTCTTGACCACAAATTAATAGTTAAAATCTCTCATAGGGCCCAGTAGGAGGCGGGGCCAAGATGACAGTGTAGAAGCAGCAAAGTCTCACAGCTCCCACACAGCCACCCTAAATACCCATAAAATATGACTCTAAACAAATTTTAGGGCTCCCAAACTCACAAAAATACAGAAAATGCACCTCTCGCTGAAAGCAGCTCAGCAGGTGGGACTCATAGCAGGATGGCCAGAAAATGAAACCGGGGCCAGGCCCCAGGGTGGTCGGGAGGAGCCAAGCTACAGTGTGAGTCCACCCTGGAGAACAGATCTACAGCACCTTCAGCAATCTCCACAGCTATCAAGCCAAGAAAAATAATGATTAGAGAAAGGTCAGTGAAAGTGAAGCCTTCTATCTAAATTTGGGGGAGGAAAAGCAGTTCTACCAATCTGCCCCCAGGGCAAGGAAGCAGCAGGGGAACGGCAGGATCTGCTGCAACCAGCAACTGCCTCCACAGGGCTGCTTCAGAGTTCCTGGCCTGCGGACCCCACAGGGAGGCAGAAACAATAGATCAGGGTCAAGGGCTCTTGCATTGAGTAGCCTGGATCTGGATCATGGTCTTGGGTGGTGGTCCTGGGGTGCACTTTCAGCAAGCCAAAGCTCGGGGGGGCCTGCAGCACCCCACTAATAGCTCTGGCACCAGTGAAAACCCAGTGATTTGGGACAGAGCTTTCCCCTCTGGAAGCAGAGTTCCACAGAGCTAAAAACATAAATCAGTTAATTGACTGGACAACATGAGGAAAAGGAAACAAAATAAGAACAGCAATAAAACTCTAGAATCCTTTTTTGTGGACAGAAAGGATCAAAGCATGGAATGGGAGGAAGGTAGCCTAGAACTCAGAACTCCCACACCAAATGCTTCCAAGACACTCGAAGATTGCCTACAAGCTATAGATCAACTGAAAAAAGACTTTGAAAAACAAATAAGAGAAGTGGAGGAAAAACTGGGAAGAGAAATGAGAATGATGCGAGAAAATCATGAAAAGAGAGTCAACAA
>CM053593.1:274281986-274292873 GCA_028646575.1 Pseudocheirus occidentalis
AAAACAATAATTCTTTCAGAATTAGAGTGGAGTAAGTGGAAGCTAATGGCTTTATGAGAAACCAAGATATTAGTAAACAGTTACAAACAAATGAAAAAATAGAAAGCAATGTGAAATATCTCCTTGAAAAAACCTCTGATGTGGAAAATAGATCCAGGAGAGACAATTTGAAAATTATTGGTCTACCTGAAACCCATGATCGAAAAAATAATTTGGAAAGCATCCTTCAAGGAATTCTCAAGGAAAATTGCCCCAATGTTTTAGATTCAGAGGGCAAAATAGAACTTGAAAGAATTCACTGATCACCTCTTCAAAAAGATCCCCAAAAGAAAACTCCTAGAAATGTTATTGCCAGGTTCCAGAATACCCAGTTAAAGGAGAAAATCTTATAGGCTGCCAAGAGAAAACAATTTCAATACTGTGGAAACACAATTAGGATAGCCCAGGATCTGGCAGCTTCTACACTGAGGGATGGAAGGGCCTGGAATATGATATTTTGAAGATCAAGGAAGCTGGTATTAAAACCAAGAATCAACTACCCAGCAAAATTGAGTATAATGTTCCAGGGGAAAATATGGTCATTCAATGAGGTGAACGACTTTCAAGCATTCTTTCTGAAAAAATCAGAACTGAAAAGAAAATCTAACAATCAAACACAAGAAGCATGAGAAGGTAAACATGGGAAAGAAATCATAATGAACTTATCAAAGTTGAACTATTTACATGCCAATATGGAAAAATGATAATAGTAACTTATGAAACTTTTCCTAGTATGAGGATAGGTAAAGGGAATACAAATGTGTATATATATATACATACATATATATTTATATAGGAGGCTATATATATGGATGAATACATATCTGAGCATGTGTGTATATGTGTTCATATAAGGTACAGGATCAATTGAATAGGAAGGGATGATACTTTAAAAGGTGAAATTCTGAGGTGGGAGAGGACTAGAATAAGAGGAGACAGGGAGAGACAAAAAGGGTTTAATCATCCCATATAGAAGAGGGAAGGGATAACTGTTACAACTTTACTCTCATTTACTCTCATTGAATTTGGCTTAGGAAGGAAGGACATAAACTCTAAACTGGGTATCATGCCACACAAGAGAGTAGGGGGCATGGGGATAAGAGGCAGGATGATGGAGGGGAGGGCAGAGTCTGGGGGAGAGTTGCTGGAAGCACACACTTCAGTAAAGAGACAGGGACAGTGTAGAGAACAGAACAAAGGGGGGTACAGGATAGGAAGGAGGGACATATAATCAGTCTCTCACAATATGTCCACTGTGGAGATGTCCTGTGTAATTACACATGCACAGCCTGTATTAAATTGCTTGTCCTTCCAGTGGGGATGGGTGACAAGGGAGGAACCGAGGGAATCTAGAATTTAAAGCTCTATGATCAAATGTTAAGAAAAAATGTATGTATGTATGTATATATATATATATATATATGTATGTATATAGAAAATTATCATCATTAACTACATGCAACTGAGAATTAAGTTATACAGGTACTGCGGTAGGGAGACCCTCCCTGCCCTGCAAGAAAGTGAGAGTGGTGTTGGGGGAGGACATAGAAGAGAGCAGATTGGGGGAGAGGCTTTACAGTGGGATCACTGTTTGGGGAATGGGGTGGGGGAAAGATGGGGAAAAAATTCTGTAACTCAAAATCTGATGGAGATGAATGATGTAAACAAGAAAGTAAATAAAATAATTCATTAAAAAATAAAATAAAAAATCTCACATAGGCTCCTGTACCAACTGGGAAGGGAACTTTCTCTAGAAAACTCATGTTCATAGGTCAGGAGGAGTTGCATTATGAATAGAGTACCTCCACAGCTCTGTCTCCCAAGAAGCCACTGTGTCCCTCATACAACTTTTCAGCTCTACCTCTCACAACTCCTTTGTTTTGCTCCTGTAGTGTCCCAGGCTACTTCTATTCTCACTTTCCAATGTTTTTTGCTGAGTCTTTACCAAACTCCTACTGCTATCTGCTATAGCTATCACTTGCTATGGTTTTCTTTTTTGTGGGTTTAAGTCATGCCTTTTTTAGAGACTGCTACCTACTTGCCTTGAGGGATAATTAACACATTTTAGACATTTTTCTCAGTCAGGCCCATACCTAAGAAGATTTGAAGCCATACAGGATGGTCCCTCAAGTAGCTGTCAAAGACCTGCTCAACTTCTCCCTTTTCTCCAAAGGTCACAAATCCTTAGTTTAACTGTGTCAGGGTAATTACATTTCTTTTGCCTTTTTGCAGCCCCTGAGTTCTGTTATATACTGCCATATGGTCTGCAATTCTTCCTGCATCTTTGTGAGGCTGGAAATTAACATATACTTGTGCATGCATTCAACAGTTAGGACCTGGACAGGTAAATTGCCTGGAATCTTTGCTAAACTTCACAGAGGCATTTAATAACAGTAGAGGACAGAGTTGGAGGAAAGCCTTGTCTGCTTATGCAAGGAATGAGAACTCCACCTGAATTCAAAGTGAAACACACACACACACACACACACACACACACACACACACCACACACACACATTTATTGACAGGACAGGAGAATCCAATGCTAGAGAAAATGTTTTTCTCGCTAGCATTCAGTCAATTTCAAATCTAAAGATGATAAACTGTGAGAGGGAGAAGAACAGAAAAACTATTTTGGTTTTTTTCAGATGTGTCCAACTCTCCATGACCAAATTTGACATTTTCTTGGCAAAGATAATGGAGTAGTTTGCCATTTCCTTCTCCAGCTCATTTTACAGATGAGGAACTGAGGTAAAAGGGGTTAAGTGACTTGCCCAGGGTCACACATCAAGTAACTGTCTAAGGCCGAATTGAAACTCATGAAGATTAATCTTCCTGATTCCAGACTTAGCACTCTAGCCACTGTGCCACTAAAAGTATGGGACTATCATAAGGGATATAATTTTTTAAAATTGTATTTGTATTAGCTGGCAAAATTGTCTTTCTTTCCACTTCCGCCCAACCCTACCAGTTCAGTCATACAAACTCATGTAGGATAATCAATTTGGTACTCCACTGATTCATAAAATTTTAGAACTGAAAAAGAATTTATAGATCATGCAGTCTATTTTTTTCATTTTACAAATGTAGAAATTGAGGCTCAGAGAAATTAATTAATAGGTCCAAGATCATGCAACTAATACAACAGAGTGAAAGTAAGGTTTCCTGCTTAATCTAGAATTTTTCCACTATACTACACTTCGAATAATGGTCAAATGTAAATTTTTTTTCAATTTATTCTTTTTTTTTTGCTTTTTTTGGAGGGAGAAGGCCAGGGCAAATTGGGGTTAAGTGACTTGCCCAAGGTCACACAGCTAGTAAGTATTAAGGGTCTGATGCCACATTTGAACTCAGGTCCTCTTGACTCCACTGCCAGTACTCTATTCACTGTGCCACCTAGTCACCCCAAAGGTAAATATTATTAATGATAACAAATTAAGATAACATTAGTGTAAGCATATACCTCCTGAGTTGCTTTTCTAGTAGAAATTATGGATTTATGTTCACTTAATCACATGCTTTCCCCTGAACTTCTGGACAATGACATACCTACCTAAAATTCCCTGACATCCAATAAAAAATTCAGCAGTTGTAACTTTCTCTTTTAGAATTCTCAAGTTAAATGGGTGCCAGTCCTTATACCTTATATAGTATAGCCTCAGTTCCCTCATTGTAAAACAGGAATAATAATAATAGCATCTGCCACACAGGGTAGTTGTAAGGACCGAATAAGCTGGCACATAAAGTGCTTTGTCAACTTAAAATCACTATGTAAATCCTATTTGTTATTGTTGGTATAATGACTGGGCTGAGCCTTCATTCATACAACAAAAGATTATTGGTCACCTATTAAACACTAGGTCCAATGCTAGATGCTAAAGATGCAAAAAGAAAACTTAAATGTGAAGAGAAAAATAGACCAAAGCTTCCAGATTGAGAAAAATTCTGTTTCAGAAGTTAATGTCAGGGTGGCTAGGTGACCCATTGAATAGAGCACCAACCCTGCAGTCAGGAGGACCTGAGTTCAAATCCAGCCTCAGACACTTAACACAAAACCTAGCTGTGTGACCTAGGGCAAGTCACTTAACCCCAAATGCCCTCCAGAAAGCAAAAAAAAAAGTGCTTGGTGTTAATGGATGGTATTGTAATTCATTTGTGATCCAGGGGTGGTAAATTTTTGACTTTTTGTGCTCTGTGACTGACCAAATGAATGCTGGTATTCTGAATCTTGCCAAAGCAAGATGTCAGCTTGAAGCCACAAAGAAATCCTCACAGTCCTGCTGAAATTATCGGCCAATCTTATGTCTATTGGATCCAGATTAATAATACTCTTGTTCTAAAGATTTACACTTCTTAGTTTTCTCTCCATTACTGACCTACCCCTTTCCTCCAAATTCTCTCTCTGTACCTTTCTAAAATCCCACCTATTTTCAAGTCCTATCTTCTCTAATGTCAAGCAAAGGCTACCTCCAAGATTCAGAATACCAGCATAGTACCTCTATTTTATTCAGTGACAAATTAAGGCAAAAAAAATCACAGAACAGAGAAAAAAAAGTGTAACTCATTCATTTGGCAAGTAAGTTCTCAATTCAATTCAAGTACTACTCCATCCCTGGAAAGTACATTCATTTAGTCAGCCAAAGGCTCTCTTCTCAAATGAAGATTAGTTTCCGATCATAAATAAAGTACATTCATTTGGTCAGTCACAGAGCACAAAAAGTCAAAAATTTCCCACCCCTGGATCACAAATGAATTACAATACCATCCATTAACACCAAGCACTTTCTCAAAAGGAGCAGGAGAGCACAAAAGGCCATCCACCCTTAAACTACAACAAGGGTTAAGATATCATCACAGCACTTAATACCCAAGGAGAGGTCCTTTCTTCATCTTGACACAGGAGACAAAGCTTAACAAAGCCACAATGTACATTGCCAGTGTCCTTATCAATCCACTCTCTGCCTACAGAACATTCCCTGAACCCCTGAAAACATCAACAAGACCCTTTTCCAGGATCTCTGTAAATATACAACAAGAAAATCCTCCTTCAGTGTTTCTGAACCAATAGCAAGGTTCCAGGACCTCTGCAACAACAGCAGTGCTCTTCACCAGCAGACAAATCTAGCAAAACAACATCAAAATAGACAAAATACCAGCATCACAGTCATGCCTCCTCAGTTCTCAGCAGCTCCAGGTGGCAGTTCTCAAAAGTCCCAGGAAGCTCCAATTGGCCCTCAGAAGTCTCTCTCTCAGCAGCTCTGGCCCCTGGCAATTCTCTGCCTCGACAATATTGCTCCCCAAAAGTCCTTCTGGATTCATCTGCTTGGGGTAGGGGAGGAGGAGATAAGTTTTGTCCCTCTGAAGTCACACAGAATTACCTGGAATTGAGAGCTTTCAAGTCAGGTCTAAGAACTGAAGATACATCTGATTCCTGAGGCATAGCTGGACCACAGTTGTCACTCCTAGATCAGGCCAGAAATGACCTAGATAGTAGAAGAAGGTGTTACTAGATGCTTAATGTCCATATCACTTTTGATAAACTATTGTTATGTTATGCTATTATTCCCTAACTAACATGCTTCTACCTCCCATTTTCCTCCCTCTCAGGGATATACTGTTTAATTGTTCTCAGTAAACTCCCATTATATGGCATTCCCATGCAATTCCCTGCTAAAAAATCACTGAGGGAATGAGAATAATTTTTCCATCATTATTTCCTTACTAAATAGTCCAACATTTCATCAAGTGATCATCTGAGTGGGTGTTATAAGGTTGCCGCTGGCACAGTCTTCAGTTTCATGGACTTGGTGACCTAATATTTTTAATTTAATTTAGGTCCAGTGTCAAAACACAACCTTAGACTAACATTTTAGGAAACAATTTTGTTGCGTATCCTCAACAATAAATACTTAAAACGATTTTAGGATTTGGTGATTTTTAGGTGATTAAGCCCTTGAAGGAAGTGGCCTGCATTTCTTTCAGTGACATTGCTGCAGGTCATTCTGGGGTCATGTGGACTAGTTTCTAGACATTTGGAGACATGAGTAGGGGTGATGAAATAAAATAGAAATCAAGAAGCTTATTTGATTTTGAAATGCCTTTCCCTCATTTATGCTTTTTAATGCACAGCTTTTGTAAGTATATGTAACAGCTGGACAAACACAATAGATTTCAGCTGTCAGAACCTAGGAAGGCAAGAATCTGTGAACTAATAAGAATTTAC
The DNA here is from genome assembly GCA_028646575.1 of Pseudocheirus occidentalis. Classification (NCBI taxonomy): domain Eukaryota; kingdom Metazoa; phylum Chordata; class Mammalia; order Diprotodontia; family Pseudocheiridae; genus Pseudocheirus; species Pseudocheirus occidentalis. The sequence continues at coordinate 274,288,249 of CM053593.1, forward strand.
ATAAAGGCTCAATGGGCTCCTTTATAGCATAATGAGTAAATAACGCTCACATAGGTATTTTGATCACATACCAAAGTATACACAGTATTTCCTTGATGAATTGTAATAATCTCAAAGGAACTAATTTGCTGCTAAATGAAAATAAATACATGGGTTCTAAGTGAAAATAAGACACAGAAGAAAATAACAATCAATAAATGGCCATGTTTATTTTAAGGGTATGCCTGCTTGTGATCATTTAGGAGTAGTCATTGTAGTTGCTTGAGTTAGTGAACACAATCATGGTGTCATAGCCATTTTTCCCTGTATGATTCATACATGAGAAACCAAGTACAGCATGAAATGATCCTATGCAAACCTTTGATTTTCTTGATGAAACTAAGCCTATATCTTCTCTATGGTGAAGGTGAGAGAAGATAGGAGAAGATGAGGGACGGATAAAGGGGATGATGCAACAGATCTGGAGAAGTGGGGGAAGAAAATCTGCTTCTTGAGCTTTTGGAATGGAAGAAAGGAGAAAAGTCCCAACATAAGCTGGCTGATTCCTTCCCCCTGCAGGCAGGATATATACAACATTGAAAACTGAAAACTTAATGATGTTCAGGGTCGCTGAGTGGGGAGCATGGATTATCTCTAGGAGGAGGGAAAGGACAAATCTTATTCAAGTGTGCTAGACATTGCTAAGATGTGAAAGCATCACATTTCCCAAAATGTTTAGGCCCAGGAAACTACAGTCTTGACAAAGCAACTGTTTGCAACATGATAAAAAGAATGGAAGTTATTGGCAGATTTGTGATCACATGGAGCAATGGAGGCTTCTGAGAATGAACATTGGGAATATTAGGTTTCTTATTGTTGGAACTCACATCAAGAAGGATCATGGTCTTTCAAAGTTGTCTCTTTTTTTTTTCAAAGTTGTCTCTTTTTATGGTACTGTTGTTATTGTATAACTTTTTCTACTTATACTACTCACTTTACTTTTATCAGTTCATACAAGTCTTTTTTTCCCTAAAATCAACCTCTAGATCATTTTTACAGCACAATAGTATTCTATCACACACACACACACACACACACACACACACACACACACAATTTCTTCACCCATTCCCCAAATGATGGGCAGTTTCAAATTCTTTACTCAATAAGAAGAGAAATTCATAGAGAAAATGTTAAAAAAAAAAAGGTATCATTGTGTAGTAAAAAAGCACATAGTCACTAGCATCAAAGGACTGTCCTAAATTCAAATCCCATTTCTTTCATTTCTTATCTATGTGACTTTAGGCAAGTCAATTTATCTCTCTGGAGCTCAATTTCTTTATCTGTAAAATTAGTATATATCGGAACAAGATGAGACATCCATACTGTAGAAAATTGGATAAATGGTGATTATGAGAATGAAGAGTGAATGATATCTGAGCAAGCCAATCCAAGAGTTGTAAAGAGATTGGATCAGGGAACCAAGCAAGTGTTCAGACATAGACCCCACTTCTTACTGGGATCTTCAGCATTAAGAACTATCTGGGAGCACACTCAGGCTTCTTAGACTTTGTCAATCTATTTCTTCCTTTCCACAAGCATGGATGTTCAAGCATCTTGAATCCTAAACTAAATGAGAGCAAGTATAATGAAACTGTACTTATTCAGGAACATAACTTAAGTTGTTTTCTGTGGCCCTGCTATTCATTTTGGTCCTTATTTAATATTTTACTGTTTTAATACAGTTCCTCTCCTGATTATTGAAGGATGATGAGCATCTCAGTACCAAAACCTAAACTAAATATAGTTGTTCAAGAGAGAAAAAAATCATTGAGGATTCACATGATTTCAACCAAAATCATAGAGATTCCAAAAAGAGTAGGATAATACATTAAATAAACAAAAATCTAAAGTAGTGAAGACTGACTTTGGTGATTTTCAAACTCCTTTAACGTACTCTACTCTCAAATACTGATGTATTGGAGTTTTGTCTTCCCCAATTGCACAAAAATTGTTTTTAGAGTATTTCCAAAAATTTTTATCAAAACTCCCAATTCCTTAGTGTAACTGATATTTGCTAGATGTTACTATCTCTCCCTTAACCCTACCGAGGATATATTTCTTGTTAGCTTAAACAAACCTCTAATTAATGGAATTTCAGGCTATTTGTCCAGTAAGAAAAATAATCTATTAAGTAGTAAGGTGCATTTTCAGACTCCCTAAATCATACTTCTTTCTTACTACCTATAATTCTTCAGGGCACTTGGACTGTGTGTGGAAATAAGGGTCTCTAATGTCAACCTTCTCCTCTGTTGGAGGGAGGAGCTGGTTATTGATCCAACTCTGTCAAGCCTTTTGTTTTCTAAGTGATTCTTAAGCAGGGGCTACCTTGAGCTGATCTTGACCATGAACCCAATGAAACACCCTGTCTCAAGTCCCATCACTCAGAATTAGGAACACCTGTCACTTTGGTAAATTGACTCCTAAAATACGTAAGTCATATGCTCCCCTTGCTATAGAAGTGGAGGCCTGGCTACTTATTTCCCCCTGAAATAAAGATCTAAGAATCCTCAGAGGAACCCCAAAAAATATTTCTACTTTTCTGTTCTCCCTTCACTTTCCTCTAGTAAATTCTAGAAATGCCTTCTGCGGGGTGAGGACTGGAGAATAGCTTTAAATCCCCACTTGTATGCCCCTTTACTAAGCCCAACCTCCATTCTATGCCTTTGTTCTTTTTGATTGGGGGAGGCGGACAGAGGAAAGGGGAAAGGTTGGGCTTTAATGAATGTTTGTGGTGGGGAAAGAGGACAAAATTAGTCTGACAGAATTGGTGTGCTGACCTTGGTCCCAAGTTTCTGCTTTCCCCAGCTACTATCTAAATCAGGATACAACTGTGGAAAAGTCAGCCTTTACTCTAGCACTGACCTTGATGGGCCTCAATGAACCAAAGCCTTTGTTCCTTAGGAACTTAGGTGAAATTAGAGGGTCTAGGCTTGTTCTTCTCCAAGCTCTTAGCAAAACTCTGGTCAGATAATGCTCACTCTTCGTAATCATTTCAGGTATTTGGGGGGTTTTTCCCATTGAGAAACATGATGCTGTATGCTTAGAACCCATAAATATTAGGGAGAATATTGGTCATGGCTTTTAAAAAATACATTAAAATTTAAAGAAAGGCTTTGTTTAAATAACATCAGGATTGTGACACAAGCTGAAAAATGCCAGGAAATTCCAAGCTAAAGGCAGATAATTCATCCTTAACACATGCTGTGGTGCCTATTTTCCCTTCTTCTCATGAGCCTACAAGCAGTGTTGGGGTGTTGGGCTAACATTACATTTTCTAGGTCTTGTCAGTTCATGTCATAACCTTAGCATTGCTCAGACTTTTCTTTATTATTTAATAATAATATGAGATTACACTGATGCCTTTCTCCTATTTCTGTTTAATGCTGAACAAGCATTTTTGGCACTCGCTATTCAAATTACAGTCATTTTGACCTGTGCCTCAGTATATTTGGCAATGAACTCAAATATCTTGCCCCATCATCTATCCCAAAGGCCTTGGAAAGAAATTATTGTAGCATTCTTGTTCTGAGACCATATTAAAATCTGTGATCAATGGTATGTCTGCAATCCTGAAGTTAACACATTACTTGTATGAGCTTATTTGGGGGTGGGAGGAGAGAGTTGAAATAAAGCAGGCAGAGTGAGTTTCTTTTTTTAGTCCAAAATATTTTTTTTTGCTTTAGAGGCTCTTACTCTTATAAATGAGACATACATCTTATTCTGCTCCAGAATTATGTCCCATCCTGCTTCAACTCTATTCTCCTTTTTAAGGTGGAAATGTTCTGGTTATAAGCCTGAGTATATTTCTATGGTTCTGTAAGAGCTGAGGGTCTTTTTAAGATAACAGAGCAAACCACAAACACACAAACATGGCCATTTTCCTTTCTTGGGAATCAGGATAATGCAGACATATTGGCATCTGCAAATGATGCTGAAAAGCAGAAAAACTGACATTGACATGATGCTTTGCTTATTCTCTCTTTTGTTGTCAGTGATTACAGCAGAAGAACAAATAAGATCATTAGACTATGGTGAAAACATAACATCATTGGAATAATTAAAGACATAGTTCAGGGTGCTATTATGCAAGGAGCAATTATTAATCAACAATGATTTATTGAGCATTCCTGTGCTAAATCAAAGGGAAAGAAGATGGAAATGTGTAAGTCATCGTCCTTACCTTCAAGGAATTCATAATTTCATTCTAGTCTCTATACTTTAATATTTCAATGGAGCTGAGGTGAATCTTTAATTGGAGCTATAGATTCCTTGATTGTAGGTATTCCTTCCAATGAGGAAGATCAACAATTATTGCTGCTCAAAACCATCGTAATGTATTCCTTATCCACCTCCTTCCATAAATCTATGACCAGAGGTCTACCCACTGTGTGGGATGCCTTCTTCTGATGTTGAATGAATCCTGGTGGAATACAGAGGCATTTAATGGTAGCAGGCATTTAATGTCCATTGACTATTATCAGTTCTCTCTTTGTCCCTCCCTCAATCAAGACTCCCCCCCCCTCTTTTCTTTTACCATGGACCATACATTTCTCTGATATACTTCTCAAGCAAAATTCCTCATT
>CM053593.1:274293373-274316649 GCA_028646575.1 Pseudocheirus occidentalis
TTGTGACCCACTTCCTAATTACAAAATAACAAAAGGGGGTGGCTAGGTGGTGCAATGAATAAAGCACCAGCCCTGGAGGCCTCAGACACTTAACTCTTACTAGCCCTGTGACCTTGTACAAGTCACTTAAGCCCAATTGCCCTGCCTTCTCCCCTCCAAAAAACAAAACCAAAAAAAAGTAACAAAAGGTATGTGTCTTCCAAAAAAAAAAACAAAAACAAAAACAGTCCTCCCCTAAGCAAGCGTCTCTTGTTGGGCTCCAGGTGAGGCCTATTAAGGGGCCTGGAAGTTCTTCAAATTCCCTTACTCATATAGTAATTTAAAGTCGTGCTTCTCCAAACACTTGCTTTTTAATAATGATGGCTACTACACAGCTAGAGAATTTATTTTTCAAGTGACTTGGCAGTGATAGTAATTCCCCCAACTAGACTGTAAACTTTCAGAAAATGTGAACTTGGTCCTTATTTCCTGTAACATACATATACAATGCTGAGCACCTAAAATATGCCCAATGAGCTGTTGATTAATGGATAGATCTGAGCTCTTTCTCATGTTTGTAACAATGTTTCTAGATGTGATACAATATAATATGCAAGTACACAGCAAGAGACACAACTTTAGAAATAATTTTCGTCTGACCTCATTTCTCCCAATTAAACAAAAGATTTTTTTTTTTGCAAGCCCAGGAAAATTGTGCGCCAAGCATTAAAAATACAATTGCTAAAAACAAAACCAATAATAATAACAAAATCCTGAATAGCTAAGTGGCAGAATCAAAGAAATTATTGTCAAAGGGAGAGAAGATGTCTTTCCTTTAAAAAGAATAAAATTATGCCAAAATGTTACTAGTATTATTTTTTTTGCAGTAGCGAAAAGAAAAAAAATCTTGAAATAAAGTGGATATATAAGTAAACATGGCAAAGAGGGATCAGAGTTAGACTTGAGATTAGGAAACATTTCCTAACACGTAAAACTCTCCTATAGTTCCCTTAAGGAATGGTTGGGGAAAATGTAGCTTGTTAATATTATGGAATATTATTATGATATAAGTTAAAAAATTGAAATATTTAAAGAAATGTGGAAAAATAGAAAAAACCCAATGATAAGAAAGAATCAGGGGCACAATATCTATAATGATTACAATAATATAAATGGAAACAACAGTGAAAAGTGTCTGAACACAAATTTAATCCAATGACCTGTCTTTATCCAACTGAAAACAGAGGATGAAACATATTTTTGTTCACTCAGTAGAAAAGGGGTAAGTGGAGAAAGTTATTGACTGAAAAATGAAATCTATATCCTATAACAGTATTAGCCATTTTGTCAGTAGGTTTTGCTTAACTGTTATTATTTATTTAGTGGGAGAAGTTTATGGAGGGAAATAGCAGGAAATATCTATGGTTTAACAATCAAATAATCAATAAAAAAAAGATTGGGGTGGAGGCAGGGAAGATAAATAAGATCAGGGAAGCTCACAAAGCACCACAAGTTAGTTGTAAAGTAGAAATTAAGTGGACCTAAAAGGAGTAAGGAACACCTGCAAAGCATCACACAATCAATAACAAGAAATTCTTTAAGTCTGTGGAAGGAAGGAAGCCAGTTAGAGTATTGGGGAGGGGACTGGGAACTTTTTTGATAGTGGAGCAAAGGAAGCACTCACAGCGGCATAGGAAATGCCTTACTGAATAAATCCTTTGCCTCTGTCTTCATTGAAGAGGCAATTAGGGAGATTTCTACTTTTAAATTGTCTGTGAAGTCAATAGGCCAAATATACTAGATCTAAAACTGGTCAATACCAAGTATTTTCTATCTAGGTCAAATGACAATATGAATAGAGAGAAATTCCTGGGGTCAGATGGAATCCACCCAAAATTTGTGAGCGTATATTCTCAAATGAGATCATGGATGTTGTTTTCATTTTTGTTTTTTTCAGACTCAACAGTGTGCCTAACGTATAGTAGGCACTTCATAAATGCTTCTCCCCTTCACCTTCCCCTTCCCCTTCTCACTCACCAAATATCCAATCAAGTATGAACTCTTGCCATTTCTGCTTTCCTCATGACTTTCATATTCATTTCTCCCTTTTAATACCTATTGCCACAACCTGCTCTGTGCCAGGGCATCATATACCATTAGGGCTTTTCAGTCTTTAGACTTCCCAAACTTATAGAATGGTGTGATTATTAAGCTAAAGATAGCCCAGAATTGAGGGGATTTTTAAAAAAATTGTTCTGTTTTAGTAATGAAGGACAGAGGTGCAGCTTGAAATAATGGATAGAGATCCAAAGTCAGGAAGACCTGGGTTCAGGTCCTGCCTATGACATAGTGTTACCTTGGGCAAGTCCTCTAGCCTCTCAGCGCCCCACCCTCCACCTCCAGGCAGGACCATAATTTGCAGAACAATTGTTAGTCTTCTGAAGAGTTACCTCACTGGGAACTTTACACACCAATGAAATCACAGGTCTAGGCCAAAGAACAAAAACAGACTGTCATGTTAAAGGCCTGGTCACTTTCTTAACTGATATGGACACTTCTTCCTTTCTGGGATTGAGGTTGCATTATAAATTTAGAGCTATAAGGGACATATGGAATTTTCTAATGCAAGCTTTCATTTTTCATGTTTCTGTATGTACACAAGCAGATAATATCACAGTGGAGACAGTTCTGGATACTTATAAGGATAACAGAAAGTGCAAAGGCATGGAAAGTGATCATGGAATATTCTGTCTGAGGAACAGTAGCAAAAATGTTGGTAGAGATAGATAGTGAAAGGGGTCAAGGTCAATAAGAAGACTGTAAAGACAGGAAGGAGGAACATTTTGAAGAGCCTTAAATGTCAGGCAAGGACTTTATATTTTATTCTGGAGGAAATGGTTTTGAGCCATTGTTGACTCATCTGAAATAGATCACCCCACATTTTCCCAGGATTTTGCTTGACTGCCACTCCTTCTTGGTTCTGGTTTTCTCCATCACCTCAACATCCAGCATGATCTTTGGAAAAAAAGGAACAAGGACTTTTCTTTTTCCTGGCCCCTGGAAACTTTTTGTAGATTTGGTGGTTCTTGGAGTGATCTTTTTGGTGATCCAGGAGTTTTCACAAAGCATGGAGATAAGGAGACTAGGAAGACCAAGAAGGAAGAAAATAAGCAAAGGGAAATTTTACTTCAATTCTTCTGCTTCCAATGTGGAGATGTTCCTGGGATAAGCCCTTATTTGTATTGTCCTTGTTTTTCCTCCTCTATTATCTGATGTAGGCCTTTTTTTTCCCCAATCATCCTCTGAATCAGTCACACTCAAGGCCCCTTTTTAATCTCTCCACTGTGCTTTTCAGGGATTTCTTTCTTCCTCTTGTAAAAGGAAGCAGTTTGTTAGAAATGATGTTGTGAATGTGCCAGTTTATTGACCCTTCTCAAAATAGCAAGGAGACTGCAAAAGATTCTTAGAAGTAAGTTGTTTTTTACCAGTAGACATTACTGTTTAAGCCACTGCCAGCAGATTTCCTGGGGCTGGGGTGGGGGGAAGAGAAAATAGGGAAGGGTGAGGTTTTGGAAGGTTACTAGAGGAAAATCAATGACACTGAAATTAGATATCGTCATTGAACTAATTTTCTTGAAAGCTAGGAATGTACCATTTGTTTGGTACAAGAGAAAAGTGAAAAAACCTTAAATATCTAACAAAAAAGGTTAGGTATCCTTGTATCAGGAACACATACCCAATAAGCCATATTGATTGTGGTGGTATTAATGTCTAATATTAAGATAAAACTTTGTGAAAATGAAAACTGAACTGTTTGCAAGATCCCTAAGCAGAACCTCCACTCAGTACTTGTGGTAAATCAAGTTCTTGCTATCTTTACTGGGTCTCTGCAAAATCTAACTTTGGCCAAGGTTCTCAACAGCTATTTGTGGATGGCACAATTGCAGAAACTCCAGCAAACAACAATGAAGTGGTGTTCCTGACTAAGTATCCTCAACTAAGAACTTTGGATGCCCCTAGAATTTTCTGGTGCCTCATGGAGAACTTACTTTCTAGAAGTCTAGGTGTGCCATAATTCTTCTTAATGAAGTCAAAAGAGAATGAACATGGAAAAAAAAATCAGGAGATTTTACATTATTTTGACTCATCGGGTATCCTGATGAAAGAAAGAAAGAAGAAAAAGAAAGCAAGAAACAAGAAAGCAAGAAAGCAAGCAAGCAAGAGAAATTCCTTACCCCATTTAGGCACCTAGGTGCATACAGCACAGGATCTGGAATTGGGAAGATATGAGTTCAAATTTAGTCTCAAATATTTACCAACTATATGACCCTGGGCAAGTCAATTAATCTCTATTTGCCTCAGTTTCCTCATCTGTAAAGTAGGGATAATAATAGCACCTATCTCACAGGGTTGTTGGGAGGATCATATGAGATCATAACTGTAAAACCCCTTAGCACAGTGCCTGGCAGAGAAACTATGCAATCTTAGTTATTATTATTATATCTAATCAGTTGCTAAATTTTGCTGCTTCTACCCTCACAATATCTCTTGCATCTATCCCTTTCTATCTATTCACAAAACCATCACATTAGTTCAGGTTCTCTTACCACCTTTTATTTAGATTATTGGAAAAGTCTCCTAATTGGTCTTCCTGACTCAAATCTCTCACTATCCTATACTCAGATGCCAAAGTAATTTTCCTTAAATGCAAATCTGACCCTATCATTCCCCTACTCAACCAAATCCAATGGTTTCTTAATGCCTCAAGGGAAAAATATAAACTCTTCCAAGTAGCTTTTAAAACTCTTCACAATCTGGTCCTGACCAATCTTTTCAGCTCCAAGGGAATTATTCTGTTTCCCATACTTTATGATCTAACCAAACTGGCCTCTCTTCCTCACACATGACACTCTGTCTCCTGTCTCTGTGACTTCACACTGGCTGCCCCACATGCCTGGATGCATTTTCTCCTTAACTCCATCTCATAATCTCTCAGCAGGTCAAGTATTATCTTCCTCATGAATCCTTTCCTGTTTTCCTCAATTGATGGTGCCACCCCTCCCAAAATAACACTGATAAAAGAGTACAAATCACTTCATGACATCCAGGAATGTCCTATGTAAATTAAAGTCAGTCCACAAGATTTTGAGTCAAAGGACCTGAGTTTGAATCCAGGTTCTGAAACTTGATCTTTGTTGATTTGCTTATCTTTATTGGGCCTCAGTTTCCTGGTAAAATGAGGGAGGCGAATGAGATGGACTCTAAATAAAGGGTCTCATTATTTTGTGACCCTAAAATCAACAAACATTTAAGTGCCTCCTAAATAAAAGGAAATTATTTTGTCAGTGGAGATAAAAAAGACTAAAATGAAATGATGGTTCTTGCCCAAAAGAAGTAGGGAGCATACTAGAAAAACAAAAATAAGTGCCTTAAACTGAATGTGAAGAGGGTGACCAAGAGAGAAGTCTCCTGAGAAGCTCAAGTCAATTTATATAAGTAATCTTTGGAAAAGGACGTCAACATAGAGAAAGGTCTGTAAAATTTACTATGGGTAGAAATTCATTTTAAAATATAAAATATCCACAAACATTTTATTTAAATTTGAGAAACATTGTCACACAGTCATTAGAGCATCTGAACCGAAGTCAAGGAAAACTTCAATTTAAATCCCTTTTCTGATACCATTTATGTGGTTTTGGGTAAATCCTTTCATCTCTTCTAGCCTCAGTTTCCTCAGCTGACTGTAACTATTCCAGTTACCCCATGAGTTCACTGGTGAGGTTCAGTGAGATAATGTATGTAAAGCACTTTGAAAACCTTGAAGGGCTATATAAATAATAGCTATTATTACAGAAGTGTTTTTTTTTTAATATAAAATGCAGGCTGACACCATCTTGAACAATTTACATTAACTCCACTCAGATTTTTTTGTGGTTTCTTATTTGTTTTTCAGAAATGATGGCATTGGGCCAAAGTTGGTCCCTATCCCTACACCCGAGGTCCTAGAGCCAGTACCACTCAGGATATAGAATACAAATGGATCGGTAAAGAATTTCCTTTGTAGATCAACTATCAAAGAGTTTCCCCTATAGTGACCTGACACTAGCAGAAGCATCAGAAGCATCTCCACTAGGGCCATCTGGAATTGATCTTCCAGCTTTGCCTCCTATGTTGTCTCCAAAATGACAAAGTTCATGGGTCAGTAATTCTTCTCAGACCACTGCAAATGCTGAGATGGAGTCCCCTGCTGTTTCTACACTCCCTTAGTATAATACAAAGGTGCCTTCACCAGAGGATACCAATCTTATAAATAAAACAACCATTAGCTAAATAGGAAGGTCTAATAAGTTTGTGTATATGGCAGTGTGCTGTAGAGAAAGCAGCAAAGGATTTGGAATCAGAAAAAGGGGTTCAGATCCTGTTTTCATTACTTACTACCTGTGTGGACTCAATCAATTTGCTTCCTCTCTCTAGTCCTCAGTTTCTTAATCTATGAAATAAAAAACCTGGAGTAGATAATCTCAAAGATTTTGTCTAGTTCTAAATCATGTGTTAGTCAATTATAATTAATATTTGACAGTTTTATATATTAATTGTGATTACAATTTACAGCATTTTTTACTTTATTAAGCCAAATAGCATAGTAAACTTATAGTTTATAAGACCATACCAAAATAATCAGTTAACTGAGATTCACTTATAGAATGGTATAACCAAATTGAGAACTTGATTTAAAGAATACTTGAATATACATATATTCACATATATATATACACATATACATACATACACACATATTATATAATATATGTATATATATATATATATATATTTTAAGAGAATAACAACTGCAAGGAATAAAGGGAACACAAGATGATTGCAGTGGGAAATAGTTGACGCTTAACTCCTATATGGTCAATGCTGTTAGGTTTGTTTGTTTTTTTCAGTTCAACAACCATTAATTTGATGGTCTGTTCAAAAGTTCATGTAACTAAATAAACAACCTGGTGTGTATACTTTGGACCACTGTGTCTAAAGTGAAATATTCGTTCAGACATTAATAAATTAGGATAATTTTTATGGTCCTTGTGAAAATGTGCCTAAAAAAATAAAATAAAGATCCTGCAAGAATTCATTCAGGCAAATTTTGGGTTTTTGAAAAGGAAACTTCATACATTGTGCATCTGTGATTTTAATAATGTACAAAGAAATTTTTAAAACATACACAGATACATACACACAAATCTGGGAAATTGATTAGTACCAAAGTATTACACCCACAGAAAGGAAATGCCTCACATATTATCTGATTCACCTCTAACCCAAAAAGAGTATGAAAAAAGGAGAAATGCACAGAAAGGACAAAATAAAACATATTCTACACCAGAACACACAAATACAAGATGGGAAGAAGATCTGACTAGAGAGTAATTCATGAAAAATAATATCAATTAGGTGTTTATACCTAATAGTAAGAGCACTATGAACAAATAATGTGACACTGAAACTAAAAAGCTAATGTAGTTTTAAGTTTCATCAATAAAATCCCGATAACCAGATTGAATTGGTTAGGCAACAAAAATCCTTCAATCAACAAGCATTTATTAAGCCTCCACTATGTGCCAGCCACTGAAGAAAAGAACTCCTTAAAAAATAAAAATAAAATTGGGCAAGTGTAAGCTAATGAGTACATGAGACATCAAGAAACAAGAAAAACAAAGTCAAAAGAATGGAAAAAGTAAAAGAAAATGTGAAGTATCTCATTAGTAAAGCAACTAATCCGGAAAACATATCATGGAGAGATAACTTAAGAACTATTGGACTACCTGAAAGTTATGAAAGAAAAAAGGAGCTTAGATACCATGTTTCAAGAAATTGTAAAGGAAAATTACCCCAATATCTTAAATCCAGAGGGTAAAATAGAATTTGAAAGAATCCATTGATCACCTCCTAAAAAAGTTCCCAAAATGAAAACTGCAAGGAATGTTGTAGCCAAATTCCAGAGCTCCTGGGTCAAGGAAAATACATTGCCAGCAGCCAGAAAGAAACAATTTAAATGTTGTGGAGCAACAGAATCACAAAAGATTTAGCAGCTTCCACATTAAAGGAGTGGAGGGCTTACTATATATTTTGGAAGGCAAAAGAGCTAGGATTACCATCAAGAATCACCTACCCAACAAAATATATTATACTCACGTTTAATTCTTGAGGGGGAAAATGGATATGTGATGTGATAGAGGACTTTCAAGTATTCCTGATGAAAAGGCCAGAACTGAACAGAAAATCTGACATTCTAACACAAGACTCAAGAGATGCATAAAAAAGTAAATATAATAATAAATAATAATGAGAGTAACAATAAGTGACTCAACAAAGTTAAACTGTTTATAGTTCTACTCAGAAAGATGATACATATAACTCCTAGGGACTTTATCATTATTAATGCAGTTAGAAAGAATTTACATAGACAAAGAGCATGAGTGTGAGTTGATTATGTTAGCGCAATCTCCCCTCCCCCCCAAAAAAAAGAGCTGTGAAAGAGTCATGTGCTGGAAGAAAGGAGTGAGCAAGGAAGAATCTTTTTAGTAGAAGGGAAAATAGGGGAGAAATAGTGGGCAATGCTTGAACCTCACTGTCAATATTGGTTCAAAGAAGGAAAAATATATGAACACTTAGTTGGGTACAGAATCTATGTTACCCAATAGGAAACAGGAGGGAAAAGGAATAAGGGGCATCAGAGGAAGAGTGAAAAAAGGAAGGGACGATCAAAAACAGTGGTAAGAAGCAAAATAGACTTTGAAGGAGGGACAGGATAAAGAGAAAGAGAGAGATAGATAAATAGAAGAAAATAGGATAAAAGGAAATATACAGTAATCATAATTGTGGACAACTATGTGACAGTGAATAGAGTTGCCAGGCCTACAGTCAGGAAGAGTTGAGTACAAATTCATCCTCAGACACTTATTAATTGTGTGACTCTGGACATGTCACTTAACCTTATTTGTCTCAGTTTCTTCATATTTAAAATGATCTGGAGAAGAAAGTGGCAAAGCATTCTAGTATTTTTGCCATGAAAATCCCAAATGGGGATATGAAAAGTCAGACACAACTGAAATAAATCAACAAAATAATCATAACTATGAATGAGAATGACATGAGCTCAACCACAAAATGGAAGTAGAAAGCAGAATGGATTAGAAGCCAGAATCCAATAATTTGTTGTTCACAAGAGACACACTTGAAATAGAAAGACACACAAAGAGTTAAAATAAAGGGCTAGAGTAGAATCTATGCTTCAGCTGAGGCAAAAAAGTTAGGAGTAGAAATCATGATCCTAGACAAAGCAGAAGCAAAAAGAGACCTAATTAAAAGAAATAATCAGGGAAACTGCACTTTGCTAAAAGGTACCACAGACAAAGTAGCAATATTAAAATATTTCCTAGCAAATTTCTCTGATAAAGGCTTAACTTCTCAAATATGTAGGAAACTGAGTCAAATTTATAAAAATAAGAACCACTCCCTAATTCATAAATGGCCAATAAATATGAACAGGTAGTTTTCTCATGAAGAAAATGCTCTAAAAAACAACAGATGAGAGAAAGGCAAATTAAAATAGCTCTAAAATACCATCTCACAACTATCAGACTTGACAAATGCTGGAGGAAGTGGAGTTTTAAACTGGAAAACAATTTGGAACTATTCCCAAAGGGCAATAAAGCTGTGTATATCCTTTGATACAGCAATACCACTACTAGGTTTCTACCCCAAAGAGATTAAAGGATAAGGACTTATTTCTGCAAAATATTTATTGTAGCTCTTTTTGTGGTGGCAAAGAATTGGAAACTGAAGGGATGCTCATCAATCATAAATGGCTATACAAGTTGTGGCACAGGATAGTGATGAAGTACTATTGTACCATAAAAAATGATGAGGGAGTTGGCTTTAGAAAAGAAAAGAAAACCATGACAACCTATATGAACTGATACAAGGTGAACTGAGAAGAACCAAGAGATCATTGTGCACAGTAACTAACAGAATTGTTGAAATGATGATCAGCTGTGAAAGATTTGGCTATTCTGACTGACCAAGGAGAATTCCAAAAACCTCATGATGAAAAATGCTATCCACTTCCAGAGAGAAAACTGATAAACTCTGGGTACAAATTGAAGTATAATTTTCCACTTTCTTTATTCTTTTCGCTTGTTGGCAGGGGGAGGGTGATATGGCTAATATGTAAATGTGTCTTGCATGATTTCAAATGTACAATGCATATCATAGTTGCATATATATATGCATTTCAAATGTATAATGCATATCATGGTTTTCAGTGGGTGTGTGGGGAGCTTAGCAGGGAGGGAGGGAGTTTGTAATTCAATTTAAAAAGAAAAGAATGTTAAAAACAAATAAATAATTCTTTTTTAACAAAAGATACCTTTTAGACAGTTGGATATACAAGACTGGAAGTCAACAGAGAGTTTAGGACTAAATAAATAGAGCTGTGAATCATCAACATAGATAATATAATTGAATCCATGGGAGCTTAAATCACCAAGTGAAATAGTGTCAAGGGAGAAGAGTATCCACAATCTTCAGGGATTCAGGGAATTTGTTAATAGGAATGACCAAGCAAAGGAGATTGAGAAGACAGAAGGGGAAACAGAAGAACCAGGAGAGGACAATCATGAAAAACCTAGCTAGAGAGATGGTATCAAAGACTGCAAAGGAGTGAAGAAAGGTAATAAGAAAATAGCCACTTGATTTGGCAATTAAGTAAATTTGGGGAGAGCAGTTTTGATCAAATGATGAGGTTGGAAGCCAGAAATCAGAAAATTAAGAAGAGACTAAGAAGAATTGATATTGTAGATACCTTTCACAATTAGTATAGCCTTTAATGGGATGAGGGAATCAGGATAATAGCTAGCGGGGTTAAATGGATCAAGTAAGATTTTTGGATTGGTTAGGGGTTTTTTGGTTTTGGTTTTTGTAAAGAGTTTTGTTTTTAGGATGAGAGAGTCATAAGTATATTTGTAGACAATAGGAAAGCAGTCAATTAGCCTCAGATACTTACTAGCTGTGTAATCCTGGGCAACTCACTTAACTCTACCTCAAAAAAAAAAAAAAAACAAAAAGTAGAAAAGAATGGCCTCTTGCCAAATGTACTCAGTTTCTTTCATTCAATGTGAGGGAAGGTTCTCATATGAGAAGATGGGGGCATTTTGAGGAAAGTATGGATGAATAAAACACGCTAATTACAAACAAGGAAATTTCAGTCCAATAGGGAGATAAAACCTATAGCTATAGAAAATAAAGTAACAAATGCATTATGAGAGGCACAAAGAAAGTGTTACTAGGATTCAGAGGAGGGAGAAATCACTTCCAAACAAGCACAGTAAGGGAGAAAGGATTAGTAGATTTGGAAAAAGTGCAAAGACAGGTGGAAGGTCATACAGGTAACAATATAAACATAGAGATAAGGAAGAATGTAGTATGAGATCTGGAGCAGAGAAAGGGACAGGTTGGGGGAGGAGTGAGTGAAGAAATAAGCTTGACTAGGACTACAGGTGTATTTTTAGTAGTAATGGGAAATGGGATCATATAGCTCTTTGTATGGTGAAGGGATAGGCAGAGTCATTCCAAGTCTTAGAGAACCTAAAATGCCTCAAATGTGGACTTAAAGATAGACAGTAAATGACCACTTTATTTAGAATTGTGACTACTTTGCTGTTGCTCCTGTCTTCAAATCATGCAGATCACATGTCATTCATGTCTTCTTATCCCATGAGATTCTTGTCCATGTCCCCTTAAACATACTCCACAAGGGGCCAAACAATATATGTGATCATATGGGACCCTTTATCTAGATCTCTTGGCAATGCATGACTATCATTTAAGTACATTGTCTATCCACACCTCATTTCTTTCTCTAGCTGCTTCTTTGCATGGCTTCTTTGCCACCATCATCTCTCTGATGATGTCTTTATGCTCCTGATTCTTTGCAGTAGGTAATAGTACTCCATTACTGACCCTTGCTAATTATTGTTCTTTTCCTTGGGTTTGTGGATAGTAGAAATACAAGGTGTGAAACAAGACTATTCGGAAATTCCTAGAAATACAAGTTCTTCATATCTGTATCTGGGCAGAGATTACATATGGAGTGGAAAAATTCACTATCCCTTCCTCCCATCCATCTATATATCATTCTCATTCCTGTCTTCTGTGCTCATTTTGTTCCCTAAAATTCCTCTTCCAGTTTTTCACACCTTTCTAAATCCTACTGATCCTGTTTCAGCTGGAAGCATTTACTCCCTCCTCTGAATTATCAGAGAACTCTCTTTGCATTGCATTTACACATTTATCACGTTCTACTTTATGCTATAACCATTTGTTTTATCTGTAGACTAAATGGTAAGCTCCCAAAAGGCAGGAGAAACGTCTTGTTCATTATTAATACAGAGATAGAGATAGAGATAGAGATAGAGATAGATAATATAGATAGATATAGATTCTTCATGCTTAGCATGGAAATCTTTCATTTAATAGTTTCTCAATAAATGTTAATGGAATTGACTTGGATTCAAATCTCAGCTTAACCACCCTCTTCCCCCATCTCAAAGAGTTCACTGACCAATATGTTGGTCATTCTCTTATTTTGTTTCTTACATATCTTCATATTAATGTAAAAAAATAAATATTCCAGAAATGATTGTAAGGATATTGAATAATCATGGCTACATTATACTTGGGTATAGCCTGTCAGAAAACTAGAGTATGTACAGAAGACCTTTTTATAAACCTTTTTGGTCACTGAGCCAACTCAAAATACAACTAGAATATCCTTGGTTTAGCAAGATCATCTAATAATCCTTCTAACTTCTTGTAATTATGGGAGTAATCATCTTAGTTTTTTAATATGCTTATATTTTAAATATTTTGTTTATGAACACTCATTCATTTTTATGAGTACTTCAAAATTTACAGAATTCTTTATAGTGCCTGCCAAAACAAAAGTTCAGGAATTCATGTTTCTGTTGTGTCCTTCTATTGATTTTAAACATAGTGTAACTCCAAATCAAAATCCTCTATGTAATGTACACAAAATCTCCAGCTGAATTGTCACTGCTCCTACTATTAATTCATGGCTATTAATTAATCTTATAATGTTCCCTTCAAAATATGTGTCTATTGCATAAGTTGTATCTGTGTGTGTGTGCATGTGTATGTGTATATGCAATCACCATTTATCTAGCCATCTGATTATCTATTTATTGAATTATCCTTCACCTATCTATATTCTAAAGTAGTATTGTCCTTGGTTTGCATGTCTCTCCTTTTGGGAAGAATATCAAGTTATTCTGGCATATAGTAGATGATTAATATTTGATGATTGACTCATGTGATTCCCACACCAGTTGTTTTCTGTCCATTAAGATATAGTCAATTTCTTTTTATATGACATTTGAAAGATGCAATTTGATGCTTGCCATGCCTAGCACTTTCTGACTCTCTTCTATAAATATTCATGATGTAAAGAGGAAGGTAAAGGGAATGAAGCATTTTGCTATGTGCCAGACAGTATGCAAAGTGCTTTACAAATATCATCCCATTTAAGCCTTTGAAATAAATGTATGAGGTTTCTCGGTACTATGTAAGCCTTTGTCCTCTTTAGTTTCTTTTGAGAAGTTGTGTATGGATGTGATTCTTAGCACACCACAAACTGAGGGATTAAAATTACAGGTTACCAAAGTACAGCAGAAAGACCCATGGTTGGGTCTTTCTGTAACATATTCCCAATGATGACCTATGCCAGAAAAGTGGTATAATGTATATTATGCAGGATATATATCATCAGAAATGGAGTAAGACTACCATGTAGAGTGAGGATTATATGGATCCTTCTAGTGTGTCATGTATAACCATGAAATATTAAAATGTATGGAAGAAAATTTTATCATATCAAGCATTGTTTTTATTCATTTGTTTGAGTCGTGTCTGACTTTTCATGACCCCACTTGGGGTTTTCTCAGTAAAGTTTCTAAAATGGCTTGCTATTTCCTTCTCCAGCTTATTTTGCAGATGAGGAAACTGAGGCAAACAGGATTAAGTGACTTGCCCAGGGTCACACAGCTGGTTAACATCTGAGGCCAGATGTGAACTCTGGAAGATGAGTCTTCCTGACTTCAGGCATGACACTCTATCCACTGTTCCCATCACATTGAGTATATCTTTTTTAAAGTCTTATTTTTTTTGTTTTTTATATTACAAACATTTACAGATTACTCTCACTTCATGAGAGATCTCTTTTTCTTTTCTATTTTTTCTGCTTTATTTATTTTTTGTTACATTTTGAGTTCTGAGTTGTCTCCATCCTTTCCTCCCCACTCTGCTTTAGAAAAGGCCAACATTTGATACAGATATATATATATGGAATCATTCATGTATGTAGAACCAACAATACATATATACTTCCATATATAAATTATTTGTCTGGAGATATATGTACATACACATATATATATACCTAAAATGTACATACACACATATATATATATATTAATATATACATAATTAGGTTATTTTGCTCATTTTTCTCTGTTTGATGCCCATAAATCATCATTTTGACATCGACATTGATAAATACTCTTCCAATGATGTTTTGACTTTTCTCTGTGATCATTCAAAAACTAGTAACTGTTTCAAAAGAAGGAAACTAAAATAGTTTGTTCCCATTGCTCCATCTTTCTATGTTTTCCTTTATATATGAGCAGAATCTCCTCTGGATTCATTCCTAACTTCCATAATTCTGGGTCCCAGAGGGCAATGACTGTGACTCCCCTCAGGATGCTTGTGGTACTGCTAAAAGGTTGGTGGCTTCTAATACTGTCATTCCTAAGCCTCCATCCAGTGCAGTGCACCTTATTAATCAGGATCAGTTTAACTCTATTACTTAGGGGATTACTGAGAGGATATAGCAGGAATAGAAGTTGCAAAACAATTCCTTCAAAATAGGAGAGCTTGGAACAATTATGATTTTCTTATCATATTAATAAGCAATTTTCTATATGGGATCCAAAGATTGTTTTTTTCCTTAAATCCACTTTCCCTCTTTCAAAGACATTTCTGACCTGGTCCAAAGAATTCATCCCACCCGAACCATCTTTAGGTAGAATTTTTACAGTAACCCATCATTATACTACTCAGGCATTATACTACCGGGGTGAAGAATAGATCTTTTTGTCTAGACTGCCTGAGGCAGGAGGGGTCTGGGTAGGGGTGTTGCCTCAATCAAACTGAGACTTCTTAAAGACCTTAGCTTAAAAAAGCCAAGGTCTTGCACCACATCCGAGGTCATCTCCAGTCTTCCTGACCTATACCTGATCACTGGACCCAGAAGGCTCTGGAGGAGAAAGTGAGTCTAATGACTTTGCAGAGCCCCCCTTCACTTAAATCCAATTCCCTCACATATCATGGCATCACCTCCCTGACATCATGGTACTCTTTGAGAATGAAGGACAAACAACAATAACAACGTGTTCAGAGTCAAGTCCCCCAGTTTCTCATTAGAATAAACCCATTTCTCATTATAAGTTTCATTCTTTTGTTAATTGTTAGCCAATCAGAGCTAATTTCCACATATCAGAGGCAGCCCCTTGCCCAAAGATTTTTAACCATTTGAAAGGCTCCAAGGTTTGTCTTTGGTTTCCAAGAGAACCACTGACCTCAAAGTATTCATTATTTGTTAGCCATAATTAATGAATTGAATATTAATTAACCAGAATCTCTGTCTCTCAGACTTTTCATTCATCGTGGATCCCCTTTTCACTCCACACAGAGGGAACCCTAGGGGTAGTGGGCTCAAACTTAGAGCACAAATGTAATAAGGCACATGCACAGATGCTGTGTGTGCATTGTTATAATGCCTACTCTGTAGCTGACACTGCGCTAAGTGCTTTTTACAAATATTATCTATTGGA
Organism: Pseudocheirus occidentalis; assembly: GCA_028646575.1. NCBI lineage: Eukaryota > Metazoa > Chordata > Mammalia > Diprotodontia > Pseudocheiridae > Pseudocheirus > Pseudocheirus occidentalis. Next base: position 274,309,324 of record CM053593.1, read on the forward strand.
TCCTTGCAACAATATAGAAGTAGGGGCAATTTTTTTTACAGCAGAGGAAACTAAGGCAAACAGAGATTAAATGACTAGCCCAGAGTTATTCAGTCAATAACAGTCTGAGGCCAGATTTCAAATCAAGTCTTCATTCCTAGCCCAGTACTTCACCCACTGTGCCACCAGGCGCCTCTGAACATGAGAAGTCAAGGCATACTTCCTAATTACTGTCCCTATGAGTTCATCGATACAATTGTAGAGTCTTCCTGATGTAGCACTTTCCTGAACTCCAGTGATCAGTGTCTATTTAGAGGCCATAACCAGCAGTTCTTTTAGTCATCAGGAAGTGATGGCCACAGAAGTTGACTTCATCCTCAGTTGACTGTTTTTCCACTTTGATTTTCAGGTCCTTCCTCCACTGTGGGCCACTATCACTCTATCTATATATGTTACTGATTCTAGTGGCTGGTGGAATTTCTGGTGGCTCTGATGGATCTCGTGGGCATTCTCCTCTTGTTATTGTTGAGTCATTTTCAGACATGTCTGACTTTTGTGACCCCATTTTGGATTTCCTTGGCACAGATATTGGAGAGACTTTCCTTCTACAGGTCATTTTACAGATGAGGAAACTGAGGAAAATAGGGTTAAGTGACTTGTGCAGAGTCACACAGCTAGTAAGTGTCTGAGACCCAATTTGTTCTCAGGAAGATGAATTTTCCTGACTCCAGGCCTGGTGCTTTATTCATTGCATCACTTACTACCTAAGATCAGGAAAGAATAAATAAGAAACAGAGGCAACATACATTTACAAATTCATATTGACTAGATGGGAGAAAGAGCAGTTGCACCCTCTATCTCTGGCATAGCCATTTATAGAAGATCTGCCTTATTCTTGCCAAGAGGGAAGAGAAGCAAAAGGTCTGTAGAGGGATAACTCCTTTGTATACAACTCAATTCCAAATCAGAAACTTTTAAGTCATCAGTCCTTCTGCCCCTTCAGTCACCAAGAAAATTACTTTTTACCACACAATGCTGGTCCTTAAATCACTCATAGCTGGAAATAACCTCACCAATGTTCCCTGTGTAGGATTAGAATGAGGCAGGAAATTCTGAGCATGCTCTGTATAACACTGGAAAGAGAAAATCTGAAATGTTTTAAGAACTTGGCCCTCATTGGCCACTCCCTCCATTGCATTTATTTTAATACATAATTCTATATTATCAGTACTAATAGAGAAGAGATTTGATATAAATAGTCTAGTCCAGAAGAGGAGATAATGTACAAATCATTTGCATTTGGCTTTTGACTTATGAATAATATGTTTACATTTTTTCCTTAGAGACTAAAATTTCTAAGTTTAGCATGGAATCATATTAGAAGTAGTTAAAAGTAATCTTTGAAGTCAGAGAATTCAGATACATTACATAATGTGTAGCAGTTGGGAGTTCTTCTCCAGACAGCTATAAAGTAATCTTGCACAAGCCACTTAAGCACTCTGACTCAGTTCCTTCATGTGTAAAATTTAACAATTGGACCTGATAACCACCAAGGTCCCTTCCAGATCTAAAACCATAGTGAGGCAGCATTCACAAATCATGATGTAATAAAAATTATATGAAATAAAGGGACATGGAAAGATAGGCAAAAAACTAATTGGAAACTAATTAATTCTAAAGAATGAGTGGGTCAAAGTTCCAACATTTTATTATAGCCATTTTGATAGGAATATTTTTATTTTTTCTTTTCTTTTTTTAATTTGTTATTTTATTTTTCCTCAATTACATGTAAAAACAATTTTTAACATTTAAAAAAGTTTCAAATTCTTTTCTTCCCTCATTCTCCTCCATCTGCTTCCCACCTCACTGAGAAGGCAAATGATTTGATATAAGTTACACATGCTCAATCATGCAAAACATATTTTCCATGTTAGTCATGGTATGAAAGAAAAAAGACAAAAAAATAGAAAAATAAAGAAATTAAAAGAAAAAGTATGCCTCAATCTCCATTCAGACTTCATCAGCTCTTGACAGAAATCTTTTAAAAATCTTTGTACACACTTACTCACTCCATTAAAGATACTCTTTTAACTTTTTCTGGATGACCTAGAACCGTCACTAGGAATGGCACATACCTGTGTGACCTTAGGTAAGTAATTAACCTCCTTAGGCCTCCATTTTTTCATCTATGAAATGAGGGGATGGGACTATATGGATCCCTTCAAGCCTAAGTCCATGATCCCATATTAAACTATTTTTAGTCACTAACACTTTAGCATACTTTAGTTCATCTGCATAATTACAGATGGCTAAAATGTTTAATTGAGGAAAAGAATATAAGGATAAAACAAGAACAGGGTGCCAAACTCAAGGCCCATAGATGGAAAACTTCCAAGTGGGACCAAACCAGATTGAAATGTAAACGACAAATATTTAACAAAATAAACACAGATATAATATTGCATAGTGCTAAATTTGTAGTTTTCTGGGTCAAGATACAGCCCAGAGAGATCATTACTATTTGAGTTTGATGCCAGTAGAGTAGGGAATATTGTGCCTCTCAGGGAGGACAAGCCTAGAAGGGGACCTCAGTCTTCTAAGGACAAGGAAAAGGGTACTTGGTCCTAGAAGGGCTTAGGAAAAGGTTTGCTAGAACCAGTTCAAAGTGGTTCACAAGAGCCTATTGCTAAATTTTCAGTGTTTAATTTTATTAACTTGTTAATATTAACATTATTATAACAACATTAACAGTAACATATTAACAATAACATGTCAGAATTTACACCTCAGAAATCAGATGTAAAAATCTGGGCTTGATTTATTGTTTTGTTGATTGTCTAGACTTAAGAAAATGATGGAGAAAAGTTAATAATGCAGATTAAATGTAGAAGTTTCTCTCATGTACATTTGTTCAGACGACTGGTTATTAAACATCTACCATTACACCCCTGATTCAAGAATAGGGATAATTTTAAGTATGGAAAAGGAGTACTGCAATGGTATGAGGGTGGGGGGGAAGGGATTATTTTTGCCTGTAGCCATCCCTGTCATCAAAATTAACTTTCAGAGCTCCCAGGATGTTTCACGCATATGGTAATAGTGATTACAATAATATCTATGATACAGGTGGGTTGGTTCCTTTCTATTTAAGTACCTAGAATGCTCTCTTTTCTTCCCTCTGCCTATTCAAATCCTGCTCATGCTTCAAGGACCCATTTAGTTCTACCTCCTTCACAAAACCTTCCCAGATCACTCTAGTGCAGTTATCTCTTCCTCCTAAACTCTGTGGTTCCATGATTCTTTGAGCTTTTAATACCTTTTAATACCAAATTTCCAGCCAAGATTGGAACTTTTTGCCTAAGACATTCCTAACTAGAGGAAAGAATGATAACTTGATGCTACTTGCCTGCATGAAAGCAGAGTTCAGAATGAAAGTTTCAGAGGAGAGAAATAATCTACATTTTTTTTTTCTTTAAGAGAGGACATATGTGGTTCCAGACTCTCTTGGAGTCAAACTACAGGAAGGAAAGGGGGTGAGGGGGGAAGGGGAAATGTCTTTGGAAGTGGTATACATGTAGGGAAAATTAGCATCTCAATGTTTTCCTTCCTGAAGATTTTAGGGAATTTCCTCCTGGGTAAGATTAGGGCCTCCCTCTTGGGTAAACCAAGGTAACTTGCTCCCAGAGGGAGATCTGATAACATCTAAGTCCTTTCTAATATATTCTAATCTGTAGAGCATCTCTGATTTCTATTTGCTATCTGTTTGGATAAATGAAGCTACGTGCTATTCACTAGTTATTTGTGATAGTATTTTCATGTAACTAGCCTTTCATAGGAAGGGGCCAAACCAGTTAGGGTAGATAAGCCAGCACAGTAGGGAGGGTAAAAAGTAGTTGATTTTCCTCAAAAATTAACTGAATTTCCTCAATCCATTCTTGGAGGAATTAAGAGTCCCAGTCATCACGGCATAGTGGGAAGGTAGAATGAAATTGAAGTGAGTTCAAATACTGCCTCTGACGTGCACTTACCTGTGTGATCCTGGACAAATCACTTAACTTCTCCAGTCCCCAGGTTCCATATCTGTAAAATGAGGGATTTGGAGGTGGCCTCTAAAGTTCCTTCTATCCCTAAATCTTTGATCCCATAATTTTAAGGACTGTAATTGTGCTGATTCCTGCTGAATTTCAGCCAGAAAAGACCCTTAGGTAGAGATATGCCATTTGCTGATAACATTGTATTCCTTCAGAGAGGAATTCAGGAGGAGTCCCTTCTCCATACAATAGGTATGACAGAGAAGATTTAATATGAGCACATTTCTTTGTTTTCCTGTCTTCTGATTGATGACCCATCTCCCTCTTATCCTCCTAGACCATCCTGTTATCTGGACAGGATTGTCATTTCCTTTCCCTACCTTAATCTTTTGGATTGTTGATCTCATAATTCGCTTTAGTGTCTTTTAAATTTTATATTTATTTTTCTCCTTTATATTTCTTTTTTAAAAATATTTCATTCCCCATGGTTTTTACCATTTCAGAATTCTAAACTACACTAAACTAACGACAGTGGTTTAAAGCATTACTGTGAGTACATTATCAATTTAAAGACAGTGGGGACTACTTGTTCTTGGATGATTTAAGCATCCCTCTTGAGAAACGCTCTTATAGTTAAGTCCAACATCATAAATTCTAAAATGTGGGACATGGGAGGCGTTTCTGCATAGGCTCTATTTATTACTCCCCCAATCCTCTAGGGCTTGTCCTTTGGTTGCCCCCTTTATTTTAAACATACATTTTAAAAACATCAATTAATAATAATGGGATCTTTTCTCAATTGTCAGCATTTTTTAAAATTCATAATCTGAGCCCTGACACAAACCCCATCTTCTGATTCGACTCAAAGCTAACCAGGCAAACAAGCCAGGATGCATAGTTTAAACAGTTGACACCATTTCTGACTTCTGTTTATTAATTGAGCTCTAGGACTACAGTTAGGACCTCATTTTATTTCCTTTTGTCCAATCAGTTGTGGACACAATGCAAAGCTATTTGGCCAGGGGCTGCTAGGGAAATCAACAGGATACATTCAGCAAATTTATCAGATCTGAAGTTACCAAACTTATGCTATTTGATTCTAGCATATGCTTTGCATTTTTCCCCCATTAAAATCATCCCCCCACCCCCACCCCGCAAAAAAAGGCTATAATGCACAGGTGTAACTAGCATCTTCCAAATAATCAATTATTAAACCTAAGCATAATTCTTTAAAAAAATTGGAAGAACACACCATTCATTTACAAAGATTTTCTCAAATTCTCTAATCGGGTAAGGATAAATTGATACAGGTAGAGAAATATAATTATTTAAATATTCATGCATAAAAAAGCTTTATTTTATAATTTAATACTGTTCTTTATCTCTGTTGCTTGAGAAAGGGAGATCATAAACAAGTTAAACAGGGTTTGGCAATCTCCATCCTGGATATATTATTTTTTTGACCCTGGTAAGCACAACTTTGCCCACTCTAAAGTGCCTGATATGTACAATTTAGACAAAAGTATTGTAATCTGTTTATACACTTTTGGTAGAATTGTGAATTGATTCAACTGTTTTCATTCTGTGAAAAATGTCGTTAAACTGTTCCTACATTTAACCCAGGAACAATACCACTGGACATATGTCTCAAGTACATTAGAATGGGGAAAATAACCCATATCTACCATAATATTCATAGCAGTATTTTTGGTCACAGTGGAAGGAAAAAATGTAAACCGAGTGAATCTGTCAATAGAATAATGCCTGCACAAAATGTGGTACCTGAATGTCACAGAATATTACTGGAACTTAAGGAGTGATAAATATGAGGAATTCAGAAAAGCATGAAAATATGAATTGATGCAGAGTAAAGTATGCTGAACAAGGAAAACATTACCTGCACTAGATTAAATAACATACTTAAAAATAACAATGAAGGTCAGTCAAACTGTGACCAATCCTAGTCCAGAAGAACATGAAGAAAGACTCTGACCTCCTGTATTTACTAAGGTATGAGACTACAGTGATAAATAGGTTGGTTATACAAGGTCATTGTATCATTGGTCTTGTCTGCTTTCCTTTGTAATGAGAGAGGGTTCAACTTAGTGAAGTAGGGAAAACCCAGAAAAAGACTATTTTATTAAAAAAAAAGCATCAACAAACTTAAATAAAAACAGATATTGTCATCTTAAATTCTGATTTTGTTTCTGAAATGGCTTTTCTGCATTACATTAGAAAGGGCAGTATTTCATCTTAGACATCAGTAACCCCTCAAGATAAGAACAACTCTTATTATAACACTCTTTTGTGTAATTAAAGTACCTTACACTTAAATTTCCATTTAATGCAAATTGCATTATAAAATAATATAATTACATTTAATATGACATGTTATATTTCATATAAACTTCCATATACTATAAAATGGCATAAAGATGAGGAGGCATTCACTTAACAGGTTGAAATTGCATAAGAAAATCAAGATACTAACATATTACATACATACCAATGAGACCATTTTATAGCAAAATATCACAATAGTTCAAAGCTTCCTTTAAAAATAGACTAAACTTTAGCTCCATCTGGCACACAGAGAGTTGTCTAAGACTTGTGGAGCTCAAAAAAAGCAAAGGGGCAAAGTTCCCTTTTCATAGATTTTGTGTTTAAAGACCTGGTCTCAATTAACCTGTGTTCCCCTTTCAGTAATCCTGCCTGTACCTAGGGTCAGTTAACTAGGGAATGGAACATTTGTTGACATATTCAAACTTCATATGAAGAGTTTCCCCAGTGCTACCATCAATCTTTATTAGGCATGGTGGTCTTTTCCTTCACCATTCTCTTCATGGCTGATTATTTTCCCCAAGTTAATAGAAATGGAATGCTGAAAGTCAGATAGGTAGAAGAAAAAAATAGGGAAAATGGTTAAATTTTAATTCTGTTACCATAAACTGGCCTACCTGCAAAAGGATAGCCCATAATTTGCTAAAAAAAAAAAAAAAGACTACGAAAAAGGACAAGGAAATTTAAATGTTGTCTCCTAAAGACATAAATTATAAGGGGTGGCAGCAGGAAATAAGGCCATATTGATGAAAGCAGTTCTTTAAGGAAGCCAAGATGTCACCCAGAACTGTTCATTTCTGAAAGCTGAAAACTAAATGTGAAAGCAACCTTGAGTCAGAATAGGAATATCCTAACTTGAAATTCCAGTCTTGTCTCATCTGGTCTCTTCTCTTCTCTTCTCTTCTCTTCTCTTCTCTTCTCTTCTCTTCTCTTCTCTTCTCTTCTCTTCTCTTCTCTTCTCTTCTCTTCTCTTCTC
>CM053593.1:274317149-274346921 GCA_028646575.1 Pseudocheirus occidentalis
AAAAAAACTCACTTTAGCTAAATGTACCCCCAGCCCAGTCCACCCTTAGCAACATACATTCTGAGAACGGTGTTCCATGGGGCAGACCAGCCACATTACTACAAGAAACCACTAATAATCACAGATTTTCATGTGGATTAAAAGGACTTTACATACATTATTTCAATTGTGCCTCACAATAACCATGTATACTATTATAACATAATACTATAACAACATAATTATAACATATAATTATATGTTATGTGATATACAATTTAATTATATAATAATATCATATTATAATAATTTTTAGAGATAAGGGAACTGAGACTCTGGGATATAGAGTTGGCTTATTCAGGGTAACATAATAAACATTTCTCCTGACTTCAAGTTCAAGATTCTTTCTACTAGGCCAGGCTCCATCTGCCACTTCTGCCCATGCATTTTTCTTACTGCTTAGCAAGACCACCCTAGAAGTTTTAGGAGGAATTTTCTATTCCTCTTGTAAATCGATAGTATATAATTTCCTTCTACCAGGAGGCCCAGAGAGAGCATATGAGCACCACAACACTTTCTATCTTGCTAGAATGGGTTATCCTATCATCAGATCCCTTTTGTTTTTACATATACAGCACAGCTAGAGTGTAATGAACTCTTTAAAGAATTCCTATGCCTCCTAAGAATTACTAACCATCCAAATAAAACTATAAGTTACTTGAAAAGGATAAGAATGACTTTTCATTTTGTAGTAGCACTAAATTTCTTGAAAGCTCTCAGTGGAATGACTGATGGGAATGGATATTGTTTTTCTCAGTGTGATGTTCATTTTGGATATGCCACTCTCAGACTGCTTTCTTGAGTAAACTATTGAAGTACTTTATGGAGGTGGATTGACATTGATGTATTTTTTATACAATGTAATAACTGAGAAATTGCTAAGCTGTCTCTGAGAAATTACGCTTCTTTGGACACATCAGAGCAATGCTATTTGGATATTTTTTTGTATTTGTATGAATATTTGTATAAGCATCCAAGACCATTTTTGTTCCATATCTAGTCCATATCAGATTCCATATTTTGTGACATTCCATAATCTCTTTGACAATCAATCATTATTGCTATTTAAAGTAACAACTATGTTTCTTTAGCACATTTCTTTAATATCTTTCTTCCTTTATGTTTTAGAGTATATCCATTTTGTAGATATTTCACAAAACACTGAATTTGCTAGATGGAAGAATTGACAAACTGTTAGACTCAAAATCAGGAAGTTTTTGTTAAAACATTTCAGCAACGTCCAACCCATCATTGCCCGTTTTAGAGTTTTCTTGGCAAAGACACTGGGGTAGTCTGCCATTTCCTTGTCCAACTCATTTTCCAGATGAGGAAACAGGCAAACTGGGTTAAGTGACTTGCCCAAGGTCACACAGGTACTGCGTATCTGAGGCCAGAATTGAACTAAAGAAGATGAGTCTTCCCTAGCTGCCCCCTTAAGTCAGGTGGACATGAGTTCAAATTCTGCCTTAGAGACTTACTGTCTATATAACTCTGGCCAAGTTACCAAAATTTTCTCAGTTTCAGATTCTCCTCTATAAAATTAAGATAATGTTATCATTTTCCTCACTAGGTATGTTGTAAGGAACAAATTAGATTTGTCCTTTCGTCTTCTGATGTTCACTGAAACCTGGCTTTCTCCTGCAGACAACACCTCTTTTTGGTGCCCTCTTTGAGACTAGCTCCTCTTTTTCTCATACACCTCCATCAGAAAGAGGAGCTGACATTCTCCTTAATCCTCATTGCCTTTTTCAGATTCCCCCTCTCTCACCATCACTCTATAATCATTTCTTCTCTCTTAAAGTTCATTCTTTCTGTCTAGTTCTTTGTTGCTATCATCCATAGACTTTTGGGTCATTCTTCTTCCTTCCCAATAAGTTCAGCACCTGCTTCACAGTCTTCTTTTTCCAACCCAGATCCTTCCTATCTACTCCGAAGACTGGCCTTTCAGTTGCCTCAGCCCCCTCCATTTTCATGACCTTTGTCTCCATTCTACCCACCCATTCCTAGGATCAGTCATAAATAACACTACTCCACCTATGCCCACTACTCAAATGAATTTGTCCCAGGTGCCATCTGTAGCACTGCTTCCCGGGGTAAGATAAGGAGATGAGTCAAAGCCATGGAACTCCCCTCCCTTTGAGTTCCTTTTTCCCAAGAGCAAAGGAGTTGCTTCCTATTTTTTTTGTTTTTTTAAAGAAGAAGAAAAGGATTCAAAGCTAATCCCAGGAACCTTCCCATTTTCCTTCCAGGTATTATGTAGACTCTGCCCTCTAGGTACTTAAAATTTTGAAGATTTAATTTTTTGTATTTTTTTCAAATTTACAGATATATATGAGAAGCAATTCCTCATTCTTCTCATGTATTATTTTTTGTTGACCAACTTCTTATTCTGCTCCATGACTATTATTAGCAAAACTATGAAATAGCAACACTCCCTAGACATCATTTCCCTAGTTCAAATCCTAGGAAAGTAGAAAAGGAACATTTTAAAAGGTTACTCTCGCTCTCAGCATTCTATCCTTTAATTTTTAGATAAGTATATTTGAAGGTACTTTGTAAGATATAAAGTACTAGACAAATACATAATATTATACCCATTATCCTTGATTTTGTCAAACAACTCTAATGTTGGAGTAGGCCATTAAGGGCTTATGTCAGAGGCCTGATGGGACAAGAACTCCAATCTGATGCCTTCTTTCTTTTAATTTACTCTACTTTCTATGATGCAAATGTGTAGAGGAAAATAAAAATCTAGACTGGTGAGAATGAGGAAAAAGTATATGGGTGACCTAAAAAATGCCACTGGAAAAAGTATCCCTGAAGTCGTAACTGTAACTCAGCTTTTATCCTCTATTTAGTCAAATCATGTTTTTTTAATATTGCCAGAGATGAGGAGAGTGAAGCTATTTAATTGTACACTTCTGTATTTTTGTACAAGCAGATGATCACATTCTAAACAGATTCTATTAAAATAATTATTAATGCAAAACACTTGACTTCCAGTCCATTATTCTACAATATGTCATCTCTTTTACATAATCGCCTGTTGCAATCTAATTTCCCACATGATTGTCCATTTGTACTTCTCTGAGTAGTACAAGTCCCTCTTCTCCCCCTACCCTTTTAAACAAACAAACACACACACACATACACACACACACAAATGCAAACACACACACACAGTTCACAGGAAAAGCACATTTTCTCATTAGTTCCTAGGCTTGAGAAAATTTGAGATACTAGAAAAGAAAAAATAATTACAGAGGTGAAGGGCAGGCCATGATCATTGATCTAATAGCTCAGATAAATGTAATAGTTATTATACTTCATCATCAACCCCAGGTATCCCATCAGTGCTATCCTATCACTTACTTGGAACCTGGATGTGTTGTTTGTCTTTTGTTTCAAAGAGGACCAATGACATCACAGAGTAATGTCTTGACTCCCACATAGATTGGATTTAAGTGAGGCAGAATTTGCACAAAGTCCTCAGCCTCACTCTCTCTTTTAGAGACAAGTGGCAAGACAAGTCAGGACAACTGACAATGACCTTGGATGTACTGGTTGCCCTTGGTATCTTCAATGTTTTTCTTTTTTCTTTTGAAGGGCAGTTGGGGTTAAGTGACTTGCCCAAGGTCACACGACTAGTTTTGTGTGTGTGTGTGTGTGTGTGTGTGTGTGTGAAGTGTCTGAGGCTGGATTTGAACTCAGGTCCTCCTGACTCCAGGGCCGGTGCTCTATTCACTGTGCCACCTAGCTGCGCCAGTATCTTCAATGTCTAACCAAACTCTAAGCACTCTACACCACCTGTTCCAGCCACCTTCATGGATGTTGGAACAAACTGTTCTCATTCATAGATTCCACCCAAGGAAATCTTCACATGCTTCTTTGGTGAACATGGAGTACACCAATTAATAAATAAGAGAAAGAAAATGCTAATAAATGGAGAGACCAAGAGAGATTTCCCATAGGAGTTGGCACCTGAGCTGGTTCTTTAAGAACAAAAGTCCATAAAAGGTAGAAACAAAGAGAGAATGGTCTAGGAATGGTCTGCAATCTATATAAAGACACAGAAATGAGAAATGGATTGTTAAGTTTAGGTAAGAGCTAATAGCCCAGTTTGGCTGGAACATTGAATGCATGAAGTAGAGTAATGGGAAGTAAGTCTGATAAGGTAGGTTGAAGTCAGATTAAATTTGGATTTTATTTTTGAGGCAATAAAGGGTCTTTGTAAGTATTTTAGCAGGAGAGTTATTATTTTATTTTATATGTTATACATTTATATATTATTTTATTTTATTATTTTGTCCATGGTTTAGGGAATGGATTGAAGAATAGAGAAACTAAAACCACTGGATGACATGGTCAACATCCATGGGTTGATCATTAGGATGGCAGATATGAAGAGATTTATGTAGATATTAAGGGCAGCTCATGGCCCAACTGCTAATAATGTTATATATTATATAAAATGTACAATAATGGTATCAGACATTATATAACCACCATATGTTGCTGAAGAGAATGTTTAAATGTGTGTACCTACACACACACACACACACATATATATGTTTGTATGTATATCTTTAAGATGATAAATGAAATTAAGATGATCCCATGGGTCTACTGTGTGTATATCCCATGTGATGAAGGCTTTTTCATTTTCTTTGATATCAAGAGAGATTTTATTTTCAGTGGCATGGAAAACTGGCATGGCCACATCCAGGAGCAACACTATAAGGTCTGACATGATGATGTGGTCAATTAAGTGACTTTCAACCCTCCCTGGAACAGAAACTGTTATTGAATGTTGGTAACAATAATACTATCAAACTGTGATCCATCACCCTTCACACATCCACTAGACCCTTTTCATTTCACTTTACTGGAAAGCAAAAAAGTTGGGTAGCTTTAACTATATATTATTATTTAACTAGATAGACAGACAGACAGACAGACAGATAGATACATAGATAGAAAGATAATTCATCCTTAGGGCTAGTCATTTTGGTCTTTAGAAGTACCCTGACCATTCACAGACCAGAGAGAAGCAGCAGCCAGACTTCTTTACTTTAGTGTGATTGTTCTGGCTAGTAGGGCCAAGTTTTCCACCAAGAAATGACTCTCCCGTCTGCCCCCTCCTTCCAAACCTATTCTAAAAACTGACTTTGGAAGTCAGCCATATACTCCTTTGCTTGCCTTACAAGAGCTGACTGTAACCCCCTAAAGGTTACAGGGCTATTCCTGAGGCACAGCAGGGTTTTAGTAATGCTATTAGCTATTCTGTTTGTGGCAATGTGGCAGTGATCTGAATAGTCCTTTCTATCCTTTCCTATTTTTGTGCTTACAGAAATTCTACCACAAGATGACACCTAGCCATTAATAGGAATTTTATGTATATGTTTAGTGGACAGATGATCATGTAAAACACCAGTGTTGGCAGAATTACATGTAGCAAGATGCTGGACTGTGTCTCCTAATCCAAACAGACATTAATAGAACATTTCCCCAGAATATAGCTATAAAGCCAAGCACAAGCAGCTCTCCAGAGGACTGCTGCTGTGACTGGCTTTAAGGTTCTGATTGCATAGTATAGGGAACTCTATATACTGCAGTAAATTAAAGCAAAATATTCACAGAAACCAAAGTACCACATTCACAGTGTTGTAACATAACAACTTATCACTAAAGTGGCCACATACCACATAATTTTCACCAAAGTGGCTACATAGTTTTAAACAAAAGATAACATTTAGTAAGTTCTTAACTCAATCATCCTTAAGGAACAAACCTCCTTAAGGGACACAAAGTATAAAGGTCAAAGTTCTCCACCCATAGGTCACATTGTCTTACTCTCTCAGTTAAAAAGTCTTCTTTCTTCTTGATTGGAGATTAGTTTCCAATCATCCTTAACTCAATCATCCTTAAGAGGTACAAGGTACAGAGTACAGTGTTCTCCCACCCCTAGGCTACAGTAAATCATGATCTTTTTAGTCAGCATTAAGTACCCAAGGAGTGGCTCTCAGCTTCTATGGTTCCTCTTCCATGGTCCCAGCTTTTACCTAAATTTACCCAACTATCACCTGGTTTCAAAGGTAGGCAACTCTCAGCTCCTCAACAAGCTCCTCTTCTAGTTCTTCTTCTAGTTCCCATTCCATATTGAAGTTCAGTGTCCATTCCACCTCAAGTCCTTCACGGTTTCTGTTTCTGGAAAGACAAGGCTTAACAGAGCCAAAACAACATACATACACATTGCCAGCACAATCATCAGTTCACTTTCTGCCTGTGAAATGAACACAAACCCACAAAGTCTGAGAACTCAATACATATTGTCAGTATAGTCCCAGGACCTCTGAAACCCTCCTCCAGGACTTCCATAAACAGACGAGAAAATTCTTTTTCAGGGCTTTCAGTAAGGTCCCATGTCTTCTATACAAAGTATTACAAACAAAAATCAACACATACAAACAGAAAAGATAAACAGACTTCCAGGATATCACAAGTTTTCTCCTCAACTCTACCACCACAAGAGTTCCCTTCTTGCTTCTGCTCTTTCCAAGCTTGAGCTTCTTCTTATATATGATCATTAGCTACTTCCTGTTTTGCCCTTTCCTGTTGCATCAGCAAGTTCCTCCCACTGTGGGTTTTACAAGTTCTGTTTTTTAACAAAGACTTGATATAATCAAGGGCAAGACTCAAAAGAAACTCCAAATGAAACAAGGTGCTGAATAACTAAATAGCTGAAACAAGGCACTAAGTACTTCTTTGCTTGCCTTACAATAGCTGACTGTAACCCCCTAAAAATTACAGGGCTATTCCTGAGGCACAGCAGGGTTTTAGTAATGCTATTAGCTTAAGCCTCCATTCTTATATGTTCTCCCTAACACCTATTAATAATGACTACTGTCCCAATATTAATTAACCAATTAAAATAAATTAGCTTTTACCAGGGGGCTCTTACTAAAAAGAAATAGCAATAATCAAAGTACAAGAATCACCCTCAGAATAAGGTCATACTCTCTGCTAACTCAGCTCATGCTGAGAATGGGCTCAAACTGAACATGGTTACTACAAGGCATTCATTCAATCAAATTGACTTCTCAAAGTGGCATAGTAGATGTATGGAGCTGTTCTCCTGTATATAAGATATGATATCTGGTCTTCCCAGTCAACTTACTGCTAGACTCAGTCAAGCAAGTCCCTCCTTAGAGCAGCGCTTTGCTCCCAGTGGGATGGGGTGGAGCAGCTGTCAAATTCTGTTATGAATTTCAGTCCCTGGGTCTCTAGTGGCTCTATTGATCTTTTGAAGCACACAGAGTTGTTTCATGTGCAATATAAATTTACCTAAAAATAAGAAAGAATAAACACAAAGGAAAAGGAAGAAGAGTAATATTATACATTCCAGGCTTCTTGGATAAGACTAGAGAGGGGCTAAGACCCCTTCTCCCATCTAGAAATCGACTATGTGCCCCACTTGCCACTAGGAAAGAGTCTTTCTTTGAGACTTTTGCCTATATGTTCACATTCCCTCTACATAGGTAATTAAAAGATTTTTCATTATAATTCAGTAAGTGAACAGGGACTTCCATTACCCATACCCAGTAGCAGGCTCCCTAAATATCTACATAGGTTAGTACCAGGCAGAGCAAAGAAAATGGGGCCCAAAGAACTGGGCCCTCATTGGACAGTTCCTCTATTACATATCAGAGAGGGAAAATTTGTGTTGCTGTTCAGTTGTTTCAGCAATAGCTCCCAGCATATACTGTTTTACCCCCACTCCTCCAAATCCAGACCTAGGACTGAGAGAATAGGTTTTAAAAAGCCTTTTTAAAAATGTCATTTGGTCTTCCCTTTTTTTTGGTTTCCTATTTTCCAAAGGAAGGATGACTAAAAGGAATCCTGGTAGTATGGGATTTCTCCTACACCTAGCTTGAGGAAGAAGGCCTTGTCATTCTCTAATATAAAGGAATTGTTCATTCCCCACATGGGGAACTAGGGACAGCTATTCTGACCAACAGCTCTGCTTGGGAATTTTCACTTCACATGTGCAAGACCTCACTTCAAATTCACTGCGGTCGATTTCACATGTGAATTCAGTTAATAAGCATTGATTAAGTGACTACTTTCTGCCAGTCACCATGCTAAGCACTAAAAATACAAAGAAAGGCAAAAACAACCCCTCCCCTCCAAGGAACTCATATTTAATGGGAGGAGACAACATGTAAAAAGTGTGGGCAGTATGATGGAGGGTAATTTCAAAAAAATGATAGAGTGGGGAGGAGATACTTGGAAAAGCTTTCTGCAGAAGGAAAAGTTTGAGTTGAGTCTTGAAGAAAGCCAGGGAAACCAGAAGGGGGAGGTAAGTGGGGATAGCATTCCAAGTATGAATGATAGTCAATGAAAAGTCACTTAGTAGGGAAATGAATCATCTTATACAAGGAATGTCAAAAAGGCCAGCACCTCTGGAACTTAAAAGTATAGGGAGACGAACAAAAAGTAAAAAGACTGGAAGTTTCTGTGTTCATTTGATATGTAAGGTTTGCTTTGATTAGAAAGAGCATCTAATCATAAAAAAGCAGAAAGGATCTCTAAGTAAAAAATTACAGCAGTTCTCTTCATCGTGGCAAAAAAAAATGGAAATTGAGGGGATGTCCATCAATTGAGGAATGGCTGAACAAGTTGTGGTGTATGAATACAAGGTAATACTATTGTGCTATAAGAAATGATGTTTCTGAAATCTGGTAGATTTCAGAAAAACCTAGAAAGAATTACATGAAGCAATGCTGAATGAAGGGAGCAGAACCAAAAGAACATTGTACATGGTAACAGCAAGATTATGTAATGATAAATTATGATAGATTTAGCTCTTCTCAGAAAAACTATAATCCAAGATAATTCCAAAACACTCCTGCTAGAAAATGCCGTCCAGCCAGAGAAAGAACTGAATATAGTTCAAAGCTTACTGTTTTCATTTTATTTTTTTCCTGTGGTTTTTTTCCTTTCTTTTATATTTTGTCTTTTACAACATGACTAATATGAAAATATATTTTACATGATTGCACATATATAACCTATATCAAATTGTTTACTACCTGAGGAAAGAAGGAGGAAGTGAGGGAGGGAATAAAATTTAGAGCTCAAAATTTTACATATAAAACAATGTTAAAATAAGTACATAAGTTTAAAAAAAGCATCTCATTCTTGGTTGAATACAGTTTGAACATGAAGATTACCCATTGCATTGGCTTAGCCAGGAAGTACAAATACTCAAAACATTGCCCAGAATAAATCCATTTAAAAATTATATAGAGTCTGATGGAGAAGTAGAAGGTTCTTTCTTATACTCTGCTTTTCCTAGACAATTTAATTTGGGTATTAGTATCCATAATCCCTTTCCTGAGATTTAGTAGGTCAGGATCCTACCTGTGAAGTTGAAGTGAAGAAATGCTAGATAAACTTGGGTAAAATTGTTGATATAGGTCCTTTTGGGGTCTTGTGGCCAAATTAAATGTCTTTTGTTTCTGCAATTAGACTATTTAGATTGCTTATTGTTCTGTTAATCTGGGTATTTTATATTTTCCTAAACTTTATGCATTTTATTTTTTATAACTATACATTTGACACGATTCGTTCTGATCATTTCTTTTAATGTCCCTCACTATATTTGTGACTCTCCCCCACTTTTTATTTCTGATTTTTATAATTTTGTTTTGTTTGCTCTATGAAAAAAATTAATTAGGTAAAGTTTTGTATACTTTGTTGATATTTTTCATAGAAAAGCTATCAGTTTTATTTACCACTGCAAGAGACTTTTTTGTTTTCAAATTTTTCACTTCTTTAATTTTTACAATATGTAAGTATATGTGTATAGTTGTTGTTGCTTCATTGTTTTTCAGTTGTGTTTGATTCTCTTTGACCCCATTTGGAGTTTTCTTGGCAAAAGATCCTGGAGTGATTTGCCATTTCCTTCTCCAGATCATTTTACAGATGAGGATACTGAGCCAAATAAGGTTAAATGACTTGCCCAGGGTCACACAGCTACTAAATGTCTCAGGCCAGATAGATAGATAGAGAGATAGAGATAGAGACAGAGACAGAGATAGAGACAGAGATAGAGACAGAGATAGAGACAGAGATAGAGATAGAGATAGAGATAGAGACAGAGATAGAGATAGAGATAGAGATAGAGATAGAGATAGATGGTATGGTTGTTGACACAACACAAAATCATTTTAAGTGTCATTGAATTCATTGAGAACTTTAGTCATTGTCCACTTTCTCAATGAACAGAACCTAATGATAGTAAAATACTTTATGAAACTATGTAGATTGTTTTAGATTAAAAGAGGATCTTCATACTTGAAAAGTTTGGGCACTAATACTACCCAATAGATGGTCTCTCTTCAGAGCAAAAAATAATTACGAGGATAAATGTGCTCAGTGTTTAAGGAATTAAAAAAAACTGAAGATTTCTAAAGTAAATTTGCCTTTTATTTGATGACTTGCCTAGAGGTAAAATTTGAGATTCTTGTAGGGGCTGCTCTATACTTAATCCTACCCAGCTGTCAAAAATGCATCCTAGCCAGTGACAAATGGGACAGAACTAAATAAAAGGGTAGCTGTCTCAGCTTAAGCTCTCATCCTTCCTATTGATACCATGACATAAAAAGTCTTTTGCAAGCCAGATGACCCGAGATATTTTGATTACTGAGATTCAGCAACATCTGGAAGATGTGACGAATCCAATTTAGGGTTTCTTTGCCTACCAGTCTGTGGCAAGGGGTCTAAAACAGTGTCTTAGTCACTGCCTGTCACATAGTAAAACAATCTTTACACTCTGGGATAATTGCATTAACAGAAGAGCTTTTGACATCTTGAATTAGAGAAGAATCAGTAGGATGTCATATAGAACAATCAAGATTCAGGAAACTTGGATTTTAAATTACATTTTTGGAATACTTCTACTAACTTATATGTATAATAACTTATTGATGCTCATTTTTGGTGAGTTTGAGCATATCACTTCACCTTTCTGTGAATCAGTTTACTCACCTGTGCAATGAAAAGGTTGAACTTGTCTTCTAAGGTACTTCTAAAATTTTGTGATTTTATACAACAATTTGGTTTAGCATAGAAATAGGCATAGAGCTCTGCTCTGTCAAAAGAATTAGCAGGGGCAGCTAGGTGGCACAGAGAATACAGTATCAGCCATGGAGTCAGGAGGACCTGAGTTTTAATCTGACCTCAGTCACTTAACACTTGCTAGCTGTATGACCTTGGGCAAGTCACTTAACATTAATTGCCTTGCCTTCTCCCCTCCAAAAAAACAACAACAAAAATAGAATTTGCAGTTAAGGCACCTTTTGTCTTTTTACCCTCACAACTTGCACCCCCCAATAAAAAAAAGAAACCTAAAATAATAGTTATCTAGTCTGTAGGGAATGAAAAAGAACATTATTTTTGCTATTTCTTATTACTGCTACCCCTGCTATTACTTCTACAATCACACCTACTGCTATTACCAATTTAGGCCTTTATCAATTCTCACTTAAATCGTTTTGATA
This sequence comes from Pseudocheirus occidentalis, assembly GCA_028646575.1. Lineage (NCBI taxonomy): Eukaryota > Metazoa > Chordata > Mammalia > Diprotodontia > Pseudocheiridae > Pseudocheirus > Pseudocheirus occidentalis. The sequence continues at coordinate 274,328,753 of CM053593.1, forward strand.
GCTTCTTGTTTTCATTATTTCTAGTCTCTCTCCTCTCCCTCTATGATTCATACCACTGCCAAAATAATCTTAATGCACCTCTCAGATTCCCATAAACCCTCTATTCAAAAATCTTCAGTTGATCTCCACTATCAACCAAGTATGGTGTAAACTCTTTGTCCTGGAACCCAAGGCTTGTACATTGGGGAATGAATGGTAAGAATCAAGTATTTTTTCATGCTAAATTTTAGTAGTCCCAAAATTCTTAGTTCAACTTTTATCTTTAGAGGCTTAAAATTGTGATGACTTTTGAAACATCCTGTGTCCTATGTTCAAGCCAATATGGACTCCTGCTCCTTTTCCTGCTCTTTTCTCCTTTGTCCCTTCCTCATGTCATCCGCCATGCCTAAAATGTACTACAACTACCCACATGCTTTCTACCTATAAGAATTCCAAATTTCTTGCAAAGCATAATATTGGCCTCAAATTTCCCTTCATCCCTCAAGCCTTTCCTGTTCTCCTTCAAACTCTGCAGTATCCCAGTTGAAAATGAGGTCTCTCTTCTAGAATTTTTTCACAGCACTTTGTCTGGAACTCTACTTTGTTTTGGTTTTATTACAGTTGTATTCATGCTCTATCTCCTTATGCCAAGCTCGTTGAGATTGGGGTCTGTGTTTTATTTTATCTTCCCCCCCTCCCTCAGCACCTTTCATAGTACATTGCACATAAAAGGCATTTAATAAGTGTTTGTTGTTGAATTGAATGTTTGTGAAAACCCTCTTGAAGGAGTTCATGTCTTTGATCTGCTTTTTTTCTTTGTTCACATCTGTGGTCCATCTTAACAGAGAAGAAGAAAAAAAAAACCTCTTTGAGGGCAGGAATTGGGCCTTGGTTAGATCTACCACTGAGCTTTGGTCCGCTAATGCTCAGCATGGTACTTCTTGCTCTATTGGTTTTTATAGGAGGGGACAGAAGGAAAAGAATTAACTTCAGGTGACCTTTTCAAAAAGAGTGCTTTAATTTTCCCCCTTTGTTTTCCTTTTTTTAAAAGACTCTCTAGAGATGTCAAGTAAGTAGAACTGATATCTGAAAGCCTACATTCATCATTCCTTCTCAAAAATATACAGTCCTGAAGTCACCTCAAGGATGAAGCTAGACTTAGAAAAATTGTCAAATTTCAATATAAAGGCTGCTTTGGTTTAAGCAATATTGTCAGGGCATTGTCACTACCTAGTTAAACTTTCAGCATCATGTATGTTGTTACCAAGGTCATTTGTTGCTGTTCATTTGTGTCCGATTGTCCCTGACTCCATCTGAGGGTTTTCTTGGCAGTGATAGTACAATGGTTTGCTGTTGCCTTCTCCTGCTCATTTTATGGAGTAGGAAACAGAGACAAAAAGAATCAAGTGACTCACCTAGGGTCACACAGCTACCAAATATCTGAGGTCACATTTGAACTCATGTCTTCCTGACTCCAGGCCCAGCATTCTATCCACTGTGCCACCTAGCTACCAAGATCATGGTAAGCACTTAATCAATACTTGTAGACTAGCTGAAATATTCAATTCAGTATGAGGGATGGGGGTAGGAGGAGGGAAAGTAATTGTTGAAGGTTATGTGATCTAAATAGAAAAATGACTTTTTTTTTTATTCTGGCTGAGTTATTCAGGCATTATGCTCTTCTCCATAGCTGAAATGCCCACCTTTCTCTCCTTAAGACCCTTAAAATCTTAAACTTCTGTCTAAGTGTTATTTCGCATGCTATGGGGGCTTTTCTTAATACCCCTAATTATTGGTGCATATACAACCTTCTCCTCACATCATCATGTATATGTCTATCTATTAATATACTGTATTATCTAATAACCCATAACTGCCATTTGGGCAGGGACTGTTTTCCATTCTATCTTTTTAACCCCAAAGACTGGCATGGTGTTGGCAAATAGCAAACATCTAATAAATGTTTATTGGATTGAATATCACCTAAATCAGTATTTCTTTTTATTTTTTATTTTATTTTTTTAAATTTAGAAGAACTGTATTCTCCTACTTCCAAAACCTTAAGAAGTTTATTCCTTATTCTGCTGTGTAGGCCAGTCAGCATATATGGAGCATGAACTGCATATTTATCAATGTAACAGGTTACCGGGTTTGAGTAGCATATATGATGGTGTCTCATGGAATTCTACACTCTCCAGAGAATTTAAATTAAAAGCATTCAAAGGGCAAAGGAAAGGAACATGATGGGTTGTGAACAAGCAGCATTGCAAATAAGGAATTATACAGCTGAAATGGTATAATGGATGTCATTCTTAAAAAAGTATAAATGGTTACTGGTCAAAGGTATCTAAGTGGCATAATGGAAAGAGTACTGGGCCTGGGGTCAGGAAGACCTGAGTTTAAATCTAGTTTTGGATACTTGCTAACTATGTGACTCTGGAAAAGTCATTTTATCTCTGTGTGACTCAGTTTCCTGAACTGTATTTGGGAAGAGTAAGAGTACCTTCCTCCCATGGTTTGTGGGAGAATACGGTGAGATAAATCCGTAAGGGCTTAGCATGCTACCTAGCAATACTCAGCACTTCTTTCCTTATGTGGTAAGAGGGAGGAATGGCTATTGGATAACCTGTGTTCTCTATTGATGTCATTGTAATGTCTAGAGCAGCAGTGTTCAAAGTTTGGTCTAGGGGCTAAAGGTCCTTTTAGGACATCTGTGAGGTCAAAACTATTTTCATAATAGTACTAAGGAATGTTCATTTATATTATGATAAATATCAATAGATAGAATCCATATAAACAAAAGCTTTGTGGAGGTGATGTCAATATTTTTAAGACCATAAAGGGGTCCCTAGTTGAAAAAAATTTGAGAACCACTGGTTTAAAAAAAAAGTGGTAAAATTCCTCATCATGTGGGATAGATCTTGAATGGTGATTTTATTATAGAAAAGTTATGCATCTGAGAGATTCACCATTTTCTCTTGCTACATTAGCCCTATAACACGGAGAAGGATGAAATTTCATTCATCTCCAAGTCCTGATTGGCTACCACTCTTGACAACCTCCTTTACTCCTTTGAGATTCTCCCTCCCATTTATTAAAAGACAGTGCTTCTCTTAGTGTTACACAGCAGTCAGTAACAAAATTAGTTGGAATTTTGGTCTACTGATGTTAATCAAATGGGAAGGTAATACAGTTGAGCTAGAGGAATAGGAAGGAAGCAAGAATGGTTGGTGTTTCAGGAAAATACATTGGCATTTCCACCTCTACTCACGTTGTATGTGACCAGTATATTTAAATGAGTTAAGCAACATATACATTTTTATATTTCAGACTGGTGTTCAGGGTACTACAGTCACTGCGAAGCTGAGCCTGGTTAGAAAGAATGGAATGGAATCTGGTAGGAATCTCTCATCATAATGCAATTACAGTATTTTAGAATCTCTTAGTTTTCCTTTATGTATTATGGGAAAACCACTCATCATTAAAATGCATCTTAGAAAGTACTGCTGTATGTATTACCCCCAAAATCACTCACGGATATGTACCTATAAACTGCCCTCAAAGTTCCGCCACAGACAATTTTGTAGGAAATGCACTGTGATGATTCTGTGCCCCTGGGGAGAACAAGAGCTGCATTCTTGATCAGTACCTCCTAAAGCCACACCCATCCTGGAGAGGATGCCAATATAAGGTAGGAATATGGCACCTAGCATTTCTCTCCCTTCTGTCAGCAACTCTTCACTGACTAAAAGAATGCTCTAAACAATGTTTGATGTGTTTGTGAGGAATTGGCAGGAGGTATGGGAAATAATTTTTTGGAAGTAAATGAAAGGTAGTAATTACATTTACAATTGCCTTTTCTTTTAAGTTTCCGATTTGATATTTGAATTTTATATTCCCCAAAGACCAAGGCTAGGTCTTTGAATATTCAATTCAATGCAAAATTCAACAAATATTTAAGCATCAATTATGTATGAAACACAGTGTTAGGATTTCATAGTGTTGTAAAGCCATATCTTTGCCTTAAGAAGCTTATAATCTAATAAGGAAGTTAAAATACATAGGAAAATGAATATAATGCAAAAATTAAACAAAAGTACATAGAGAACAGAGGTTAGTAAGGGGAGAAGCCTCAATTCAACACTCAATTTTTAAAAAAAGTATTAAGTGACTATTATGTGCAAGGAATTTTACTAGGTGCTGGGGGATGCAAATCAATCAGCAAGCGTTTAAGTATTTGCTATATGCCAGGCACAAATTTAAAATAATCCCTGCCTAAAGGCTTGTATTTTAATTGGGGAGACAGCATGAACATGAATCAGTATATACAAGATACAGAGTAGATTGAAAGCAATTTTAAAAGGAAAGGCAGTAACAGCTGCAGAAAGAGAGGAGACACTAAAAATTCTCCCATAGAAGGTTATACTTAAGCTGTGGCTTAAAAGAAGCCAGAGATCCTAAGAAACAGATATTAGAAGGAAGAACATTCTAAACATGGGAAACAGCTAATGTAAAGTCATGGAGATGGGAAATGGAGTGAGGAAAATTATGCCACTTACGTAGCTGTACTGTAGTGCACAGAGAAGAGTAATTTACAAGAAAACTGGAAACGTAGGAAGAAGCTAGCTTGTGAACAGATTTAAGTGTCTACCATCGAATTTCCATTTGATATTAGAGGTAATAGGGAGCCATCAAAGTTTATAGAGTAATGGGATGACATTGTCAGATCTACATTTTTAGGAAATATTTACTGCAGTTTTGTGGAGAATCAACAGAGCAGAAAGAAACTTGGGAAGAAAATTTGATTAGAAGACTATGGCAATTGTCCAGTTAGGAGGTAATAAGGACATAAACTAGAGTGGTAACTGTGTAACTGGAGATAAGGAGCTTTATAAAGCATATGTGAGGAAAGAAATTATACCATTTGGTAATTAATTGAATATGTAAGGTGACAAAGAGTAAAGTCAAGGATAAAATAAATTGTGAATCAGAATAACTGAAGGCTGGTGAGGGTTTCAAAAGTAATAAAGAAGTTCAGAATAGAAAAGGATTCAAGATAAAATAAAATTGGTTCTGTTTTGAAGACATTGAACTTGAGCTGCCTATAGCAATGAATAGTCTCTGGCCTTTGAGAACTTTTATTCTACTAGAATACATACAGATAAATAGAATATTTAGTAGAGATGATAAAGGCAAAGGAAAATAAGAGCATTCTAGTAAAATCTAAGAGTCACAAACACACACACACACACACACACACACACACACACACACACACACACCAGCTGAGGGTACCAGAGAAATCTGGTCAATAATATAGAGAAACTGGAGATGTTTATGCTAGACAGGAGAAAATTCAGTAGGAGTATGATTGCCTTCTTTAAAGGGTAACTGCTTGTCATCTGATGTCAAAGACTCCTCAAATATTAATTGGGCTAAATGCCCACTGGGATACCTTCCAACTCTGAGATTCTGGGCTTCTTCAAAACTGTGTTTCTGTGAAAGCAGGTTCTCTTTGATGGCCAAAGCATTTTCTATTTCCCGATGTAAGTAGAGAAATATAAGGTGGGCGCAGATTTTATTCCTTTATTTTCACTCCTAATATGAGGAAGTATGCACAAGAAAATACAGTATCTCAGATTTGGCAAAGGGGGACTGAGACAATCATTCTGGGCTTGATTAGAACATGGTGTTAATGTGGCCAAGGTTATTGGGTCAACTGCCACATGGGCAAGTTAGCTTTGTGTAGAGAAGAAAAAAAACTATTGCCCAACCACAGACAGCAGCCTCCCTCACCCTGACCAGCTGCCTCATAAATGTGTCCACAAGAGGAATTAGGTCAAGGCAAACCATCCCACTACCAGACAACCAACTGGAGGCACAAATCCTGGAAAGAACTGTCTCAGGTTATCATCATGTCGAAAAGCATTTGCTCTGAATAAAGAAACATCAGATAAAATACTTTGCTTCCTTTCTTTACTTATTCCTCAATACTGTACAGATTGCATAATCCTGCTTGGTTCTATCTGGAGAATCTTGGCTCCTCGATATATCCTTATTAATATTAATGTTGTGCACTACATATGTTTGGGTTTAAGTACAGCAATGGTATGTTTCTGGCAGCTGGTCTGTGTATGAATACTTCAAAGCACTTGGCTCTGTCCTGATGAAGATTCCACATAATATTGATTGGGTTCCTAGAAAACTGGGGGATTTGCTGTTTTCTATGAGCTAGTGACATTTGAGAAACACATGTGTGGGATGTCTGAAAATGTTTACTTTAAATATATACATAGATAGGATTGGGGCACTTTTATTGATCTCATATGAAAGATCTTTGGGGCTGGGTTTCTTTGGGGCTTTGGGGCTGGGTTTCTTCAGCTGAAAAACTCAGTACAGGTCTCCTATTCCTGAGACACATGGGAAAGTAAAATTCATTACTTTTTGTTCCCAAAAACAGATGTGCAACATTGAAGGACAATAAAATGTCTTCGGAAAGAAAAATGCAACAAGTTTTTCTCCATTTTTTTCTCTCCAAGATCTTTTTAGTAAGGAAAGGAAATCATATTGGGGGGTTAGGGGTATTCTTATTACTGTTTTCCTCTTCTCTTTGGCAATATGCTCGCATAAGAAAGGACTGAGGTGGTGCTAAATGCTAGCAGCTGACAGAGTTCAAAGACAGAAATACATTTCCAAATGCATTGCTGACATAGTTTCTTTCACTGCGGCTATAGTCCATGTTTTAATCTAGGTGCTGGAGTTCTTTCTTGCATTTATGGTTCCTGTCTTCATAAAATAAAAACCCTCAATATAATGGCAGGAATAATTCTGAGGCCACTAATGGGTTTTCAGAGACAGCCCAAATTAGTGGCACTGGCATGGGTTTTCACTTTTTTTTTTCTGATTCTTCACTCTGTCCTAAATGTGTAGCCTTAGGGACTTTGTTCCTGGTTTTCCACAAAACTGGAGCTTCATTACAGAATTTGCTGCTTCGTATTATAATAGATCAGTTTCTAGAAAAGGACACTTTGAACAACAGGAAAGTTGCATGTTAGGTATGTTCCTTCCAGCAGGCTAAAGGCTAGATCCAAAGACCTCTTATGGTGCCACTCAGATATTACATGATTTTAAGTCTAAACTAGCAGGTATTCTTTTAATATGTTTTGTTGGTGCTTTTTTTATATCACTTTCAATTTCCAGTAACAATCCCTAATTACTATAAAACATTTCTTATCACAAAGAGGAATAGTTAAGCTGAAGAAACTGATAGATAAAAACGTGTGACAGCACTATGCCCCCTCAGTCAACCCTCTATCAAGAGGAGAGAAATGTATTTCATCATCAGTCTTCTAGAATCAAAACTGGTCTTTATATTTGTCAGTCAACAACAATTACTGTGTATCAGACAATACAATGAGCGCTGGAAATACAAATATAACCAAAAATAAAGACATTACTCGCCCTACCTAAAGTTACTTGTATTCTAATGGAGGAAGGCAACCCATAGAAAGAAGATCAAAAGTTTGGATGATAGACGGAGGTGTGGAAGGGGAAGGAGGGAGAGTAATAACAAAGTCCTGAGTGTCTAATTTAGAGCTAAGAGAGGAAAGAAGGATAGCCAGCCTAGCCTGATCCTCCAAGTGGAGCCCTTGGGAGGAACTCCACAATGGAAGAAGAGGGACACAAAGGGTAGAGAGATGTATCAAAGTGAGAAGGTTACAGGCATTAAAACAAGTTCTAGCATAAGAAGGCAGCTGAGACATGGTGATGAAGTACAGAGTAATTAATTTGCATGCGGGTGTTATAACAAGATTGCCTAACACAATAACACAAAATAAAGGCCAAGAATGAGGCGATAATCTAGTAGCGGACCCAATCAGAATAGTTGCCTGACTTTTTCCACCTTCATTCAATGGTACCTGTGTAGGAGTGAAGGCAGCAAACAGTAGGGATCCTCTAAGGCTAAAGCTTGGAAAACCATAGCAATCTGATAATGGGGTAGGGATTCAGGGGAGGAGGATGGTGTAGAGTTGAATTAGTTCACCAAGTGGTTAAGATTCAAAAAAAAAAAAGGAGAGAGGGACTAGTATAGAAAAGACCTCTTGGATGAGAAATGAGGGGTCAAGGGACTGAGAGTCACAGCATGAACAAAGATTTAAGATTGATAAAGAAAGGCAAAGAGAAGGATAGAAAGTTAATAGATTATAATCTAAGGGAATTCTAGCATTATTGAACATGAAGGCACTACATTTGTGAGTAATGGCAAAATTGATAGAATGAACTATTTTTGTAGGTGACTGAGGTGGAATAAAGGAGTAGATCATCGAAAATGAGTAAACTGAGGAATTCATTATGGTGTTTGAGGGAGAGTCCATTCTTCCTCCTTATGCCTGAATTCCTCATATTCATTTATTACGGTACAATATTATATGTCAATATTTGTCCACCTATTTGCTATTCAATAGGCATGCATTTAGTTTTTGTTTACTACCATAGAAGTTCTGTGTTAATTATGTACATGTATACTTACATATATATACATATGCGTGTGTATTAGCTAGGTGGTAGTGTAGATACAGTGCTGGGACCAGAGTCAGAAAGACTCATCTTCCCTAGTTTAAATCTGGCCTCACACACTTATTAACTGTGTAACCCTGAGCAAGTCACTTAACACTGTTTGTCTCCGTTTCCTCATCTATAAAGTAAGCTGGAGAAGAAATGCTGAACAATTCTAGCATCTTTGCCAAGAAAAACCCAAAGGGGGACATGGAGAATCAGACATAACTAGAATGACTGAACAACAACAAATATAAACATATATAATCTGTATGTATATATACACATATATAATTTATAATAATAATGATTAATTTAATATATAATGATTTCTTTTATACACACACAGAAAGAGAGAATTTTCCTTCAGATCTCCCTAGGGTATATATCCAATATTTATAATACTGGATCACAGACATGTGGCTCAAAGATCTGCTCCTCTCTTCTACAGTGTATTATATGTTACCCTTTTATATAAGGTTTAAAAATGTAAAAATGGGCACTTCTTAAGTGAATCTTGTCAGAGACTTGGTACAAGGAGTCACTGGGCACTCCTGTCAGCTGTTGGAATGATCAATTTCCTTTCTTACAGAACTAAGATAGAAATCTCTTGGTAACAGAGTCTCCGGTGAGTGTTCGAGTACTTCCTGAGCTGGCAGAAATCAAATTGTACAGGAACTGCTTTTCCTGTGAGGTTTCTGACTTTCTGGTGAGCACCCAAAAACCAAAATGTGATGAACATTAAGCATGAATAGTAGGTGGGGGAGGGGACAGGATGAGAAAGACAGAGAACTTCTCTGAATTTCCCCCACATTTTTCAAGTGACATTTTCAATGTGTCACAAAGCACTTTCCCCACCATACTTTCAACTGGTTCAATGCTCTCCTTATTTATTAGTGTCTCTGCTTTGCATTTCAGGGGTTTCTAGGAAGTGGAAAATCACAGCATAGCAAAGAATATTCGTAGCGAAAACAAACCAAAACAAAATGACAATTTTCAATCGTTAATGTCATTTTTAGAAAGAAAGTGCCCAGATTTGGGGAGGTGGTAGTTTCTATATTTTACTTCTGTCAGACTGTATGTAGAGGTTTATGTTTGATTTTGGACACCACTTTTTTTATTTTGATCTTTACAAAAACTTAAATGCACAATAGGAAAAGAAAAAGAAACATGTTGTAAATGTAAATATTGAAACTTCAATACAGGGCAGCTAGGTGGTGCAGTGGTGCATAGAGCACTGGCCCTGGAGTCAGGAGGACCTGCGTTCCAATCCGGTCTCAGACACTTAATACAAAAACTAGCCGTGGGACCTTGGGCAAGTCACTTAACCCCAACTGCACTCCAAAAAAAAAAAAAGAAAAAAAGAAACCAATACAAAATAAGAAAAGAAAAAAAAAAGCATTGCCATGTACCCAGAAGAATATAAGAAAGGATTCAAAATATACAGAAATAAATTCCCATTTCAAGAAAGCCTATAGAATAAATACTACACATTATGTTCAGAGCTGTCCATTCTTTCTTTGTGTCTTTGTAGGTTTTCTTTCCTTCTCAACTGTGCATGTTTTACTTTGTTCTGGACATCATACTTTAAGAGGGACATTGAAAAAGAGGAATGAATATACCTAGTCAACTAAGTTATAATAGTGGATAGAACACAGGAGCTAGAGTCAGAAAAAATCTGAGTTCTAATCCTGCCTCTTATACTTATTAACTCTTAACATCTGTGCCTCGATGTTTTCATTTGTAAAATGGGGATAATGATAGTACCTATCTCATAAAGTTATTAGAAGGATTAGATGAATTAATATATGTGAAAACTTTGTAAATATTAAAACACAATCTAAATGCTACATATCAGAGAGCTAGGTAAAGCAGTGGAGAAAGCACTTGACCTGGAATTAGAAAGACCCAAGTTCAAATCTGGCCTCAGATATTTACTAGTTGTGCACTTTGGTGAAAGGAGGCTGCTAGGTGGGTCAGTGGATGGAATACTGGGCCTGGACTCAGTAAGACCTGAGTTCAAATTTGGCTTCAATCACTAGCTGTGTGACCCTGGGCAAGTCATTTAACCACTGTTTGCCTTAATCTACTGAAGAATGAAATGGCAAACAATTCTAGCATCATTGCCAAGGAAACCCCATAGACAGTATGGTCCACAGGGTAATGAAAAGCCAGACACAACTGAATTGACTAAACAACACTTTGGGCAAGTCACTTAACCTTTCTACTTCAAGTTTTCTCATATACAAAATGGAGGTGATAATAAAAACTTCTGTCTCCCAGAGTGGGAGTGGAGATAAAATGAGAATTTTTTTGTAAAGTGCTTTTAAGTTTTAAATAAATGTTATCATTATATCAGCGCCATCATCATCATCATCATCAATATTCAAAGGAGGGCAATCAGGATAGTGAAGGGCCAGTCTGGAAACCATATCATATGAGGAACAGCTGAAGGAAGCGGGGGGGGGGGGGGTATGTGCTGGAGCAGCCTGAGGCATATAATAGCCATCCTTTAATAACTGTCATGGGCTCATGCTAATATCTTTCAAGAGGTTTGCACTGTAATGTCCCAGAGGGAAGCATTAGGACCAAAGATTAGAAGTTACAGGGAGGCTGGTTTTTTTTCAATTATCTTATTTATTTTCTTGTTTATATCATTCAGTTCCACAAGATTTTGAGTTACAAATTTTCTCCCCATCTTTCCCTTACCCACAACCCCAAAACAGTGATCCCACTGTAAAGACCCTCCCCCATTCTGCTTTCTCCTATGTCCTCCCCCATTGCCCCTCTAACTTTCTGTTAGGGCAGGATGGGTCTCCCTACCCCAGTGCCTGTATATCTTAATAGGGAGGCTGATTTTTAATCCACATACATTTAACATTCCTATTCACCATAGGGCATGTTTTGTAGACAGAGATTGTTCTCAGGAGGCACAAATCAGGCATGTGCCTTCTGTTTATCTTGAAGATACAGAATTATGACAAACTGGCTCCTTAATGTTATGACCAGAAAACAGTCTCAATAATAAGGTAAAGAAAATAGGGCAGCATTTGCTCAATCAGTGAGCATTCTTTAACTCTTTACTATGTGTCAGGCACTGTGCTCAGCACTAGATATGCAAAGCAAAAAAGTCAGTCCTGCCCTCAAGAAGCTTACAATCTAATGGAGGAGACAACAAGCAAATAAATACAAACTGTATTAATTAACAGAAGTAAGGCATTAGAATAAAGAGGGATTGGGAGAAGCTTCTTGTAAAAAGTGGGATTTAAACTGGGACTTGAAGGAAGTCAATTGGGGAAGCCGGGAGATAGAAATAAGGAGGTAGAGCCTTCCAGACCTGGGAGACAGCCAGAAAAAATGTCCCTAGAGCCCAGAGCAGTATATGAGGTGTTATTGGTGAAAGATGTATATTATACATCTTGTTCATGGCTTCCCTGGAACTACTAGTGCCACCAACAAGACACAATAATGTATGTGGAAAAGAAAATACCCAGGTATCCCCAAACCAAACTCATATAGCCACAGTACAATGAGAACCATAGCTAGCTCATCATCCTCTCTTTCTTTTCATACTAAATTGTTTTGCATCTACAGAATTGAATAGACAAGAATTTATGGGGGTAGCTAGGTGGCGCAGTGAATAGAGTATGAGCCCTGGAGTCAAGAGGACTTGAGTTCAAATTTGCCCTCAGACACTTGACGCACCAGCTGTGTGACCTTGGGCAAGTCACTTAACCCCAATTACCCTGCATTCCTCCTCCAAAAAAGATAAAAGAATTTATGGAGGAGGTCTATGCCAAAAGTAACAGTTTTGGTCATGTTAAGGCATAGATTCCGAAGGTACATGAATTAAGGAAGACTACCAAACGCAGAAGGAAAACTTCATACCTTATTATTAAAAGAAAAAAAAAGATTTGTAGATGTTCTTTGTAACATCTGTAACTATTGACTCATAAATATCAAGGTTATCCCTGATGAGTGTCAATCTGGAAGCTTCCACAAGTGATGGTCTACCCTATAACCCCTTATTTACCATTACATAAATGACTGACCAACACAGAGAACACCTCTTCCCATGGTGCTTATCATTTTTGACTGGGAAACAAACACAACCTTTAATTCAATAGATAAAGCATTTATTGAGCTTTTACTATGCCCCAGTATATACAAAATAGAAAACACTTTCTTAAAAGTCTCCAAAAAGCAGTGTTTGATGCCTATCTCTGAATTATAAGAGTCCTTGAAAGATATAAAAGCAGAGTTAGCTGGTGGGCTTCAGACAATTAATATCAAGCTAGGGATAAAATAGGAGTCATATAATCACCAAAGGTATATATTACTGTTATGGAGCAATCAATAGGTTCACAGAACCACTGGACAATTTGAAAAAGGACTGCTTCTCAAGAGTACCCTGTCTTGGGCGGCTAGGTGGAGCAGGGAATAATGCACCGGCCCTGGATTCTGGAGGACCCAAGTTCAAATCCAGCCTCAGACACTAGCTCTGTGATACCGGGCAAGTCAATTAACCCCAATTGCCCTGTCTTCCCCTCTCAAAAAAAAAAAGAGTACTGTGTCTTCATGAAGTTCCAGGATGGAGAGAAATGCTAATGTATTATTCTGAATCAGTCATGCCTATCCCCCCAATCATTGCTGCAAAGCATGTAATCTACCTTCTTCCCTCAGCTAGCAAATTGATAATCACTTTCTAACAATCTAATTGGTTCATACATTGCTTTGTAAAGTTGTAACTTAATGATTACTCAAGGAGAGATAGGAAGATTACCTGTCACTTATAGGAGTGAAAAGTTAGATTGAAATATCTTTAATTTACCTGTCTCATCTAATGTTCTTCACATCTAAGGCTACTGATTTTGCAAACTATTATAATAGCATGCATTGGGTGAATTTCCTATGGTAAACTTTTAGGGGGACAGAGAGAGGTGTCACAGAGAATAAGTAGTCAATCTTACTCATTGGAAGGAATTCCCAAATCAATGGAATCACAGATCTCCTGGAGTTTTTGAATAATTTTGAATAATACCATACTTCTTATACTCTATGATCCAACCAAACTGTTTTTCTCTCTCTTCTTCAGCTCTGGCACTGTATCTCTCCTCTCTGTGCCAGTGATAGACACCCTTTTCACCTCCTATCTCATAGACTTCCTCTCAGAAGCCTCACAGAATCACATCAAACACTGCCTTATATACCTGCATGAAGCCTTTCTGGAGCCCCACATCTTCTAGTGCTCTCTCCACTACCTTGTATCTATGTGTATTTCTTCTTTTCCTATTCATTCTGTATAAACTTACATATGAAATTGTCTTCCCTATTAGAATATAAATTCTTTGAAAGCAGAGACTATTTCACTTTTTTGTCAGTTTATCGCTAGCATCTCTTGCAGTATATGGCACATAGTAGGTATGTAACAAACATTGGCTGATTGTCTGAAGTTGGAAAACTCCATTTTTCAGACTCATATCCATTGCAATGTGCAGGATTCCCAAACTCAGAGGTCTAATTTGACTTCTTTGCAGAGCAGGTTTTGACTATTTCTTCTTCTCTTGGCTGCTTTCCTTAGGATACGGTATAGACTATAGTGAATGGGAGGAAAGATCATTAAAATGTTTTAATAAACATTAAAAATTATTCTTTACTCACTGTCATCTAAACCAGAACTTTGGAAATAGTTAAACAATTTGGTAGAACATAGGTCAAATCTACTGAAATTGATCCCATATACCAAGACTAAAACATTTCTCCTTAAGAAAACACTGCCATAAATCACATATAGTTTCTAGAGTGCTCGGATGAGTTACACTTCCAAGAACATTTCTGTCACTAACTAAATAATGTGGGGAAATCAAGGATTGGGGCTGTTCTAGGAAGACCACTCACATGTGTGCTCAGCTCCATGGCTATGCCTGGAATCTGTATCTGGCCCAGGATAAGATACGTGTATAAACGCCTGCATAAACGCACACCAGATTTTCATCTCCCCTATCTCCAAAAGTGCCTTTTCAGAAACGCCATAAATCCTGTATAGCCCTGCAAAAATGCTCCAGTCTCATTTATTAGACTCCCACAAAGTCTGTGATTTCTTTCATGACTTCAAATACATTAGATTTCATCAATTCCCTCCCTGTTCAATTAACCTTTATGCCAAAAGACCCAATGAGAAACACAGGCATATTGATATCATCAGCAACAACTATCATTTGTGTAGCTCTTGAAGGTTTGCAAAGCACTTTACATGTATGTGATCTTCACACAGCTTTGGGAGGTAGATACTATTGTTATCCCCATTTCACAAATGAGAAAACCAAGATTGAGCAAAGTCAAGTGACCTGCTAGGGAAGTCATACAGCTAGTAAGTATCTGAGGTAGAATTTGAACTCAAGTCTTCCTGACTCCAAGTCCAGTGCTCTATTCAATGCACCTTATATGTGACCTTGACCTTGGCCAAGTCATGTGACTTCCCATAGGCTCAGTTTTCTCTTTTGTAAAATGGCAGTCATGATTGCGCCTGCCTCTCAGGGTGGTTGTCAGGATCAACCAAGGTAATACATACATTTCTTGGGAAATTATAAATAGTTATATAAATGTTAGCTATGTTGGCAATGATGAGGATGAGGATGCCTAACATTCATTGGTAAATTGAGCATGTTCTGCTTTATTACTTTCCTTTCATTTCTTAATTATTTAGCTTTCCCCACGTTTAGACCTTTCACTCCTAACAGACTATGAACTCGCAGAGGACACAGACCACATCATGATTTAATTTCCTAGAGTGCTTAGGATGCACAAGTTGATCACTGAAGGCATTCAGTGTTAATTTTATGACTGCAGATATTCTGATTTAAAATGGGGCTTTCTGTACATTCATACATAAGGTTCAAACTGAGCTGCCCTGTGATGATACATGAATAAAGGGAGCTCCTAAAATTTAATGCTGAGAATGGGGTTGGAGGCAGGGGAGTAATAATAATAATAAATAATAATAAAAAAAACCTATGAGATGTCATAGGTTAGCAACATGACATAGTTCAAAGACTTGGAGTCAGGAGAACCTGAATTCAAAATTTACTGCAGACACTTACTGGATGTGTGGCCCTGGGCAAGTCATTGAATGGCACTCAGCCTCAGTCTTCTCATCTATAAAAGGGGAATGCTAACAAGACTGACTTCACCAGGCTGTTGTGAAGATCAACTGTGATGATAAAATACTTTGCAAACCTTAAAGGGCTAGATAAATGTTAGCTAATATTATTATTTTGATAATTAAGTTTTACAAAAGATTAAGACAGGCCAAAAGTGCTTGAAGCAATAGGCTTTAATAAAAGCTCATTAAATTAAAACTCATTTTAATTCAGACAAGGAAAGGCTCAAGGCCTAAAATGAGAAACACACGGAGCAAGGGTGTGGGCAAAAGAGATTATAAGGTAAGATAGGTTCAGACAAAAGTATACCACAAGGTTTCACTTGTTAGAGGGCTAATAGGTTATTCAGACTGGCATGCCCAGGTTCTACCATGCTCTCATTAGCCCCCTCTATTTTGTGGGTCACATTATGGAGCCTTCCTCACCTCCATACCAGCGCAGCTCAATGATACAAGTAGAACCCAGGAGTATCACAGGGATGAAATTTATTCTCACTTAGATGCGTCAATTGATTTTCTGCTTCTTCTGTCACAGATAGGGAGATACTGGGTACTGGCCAGCAATCCTAAGTCTCTTTAAGTATGGTACATGGGACATTTAGATGAAATGTTAGAAGAGATGAAAGTTTATAAAGAAGAGAGAACAAAAACAACCTGTAGCAAGTCAATCTCCCCCCAATCCTTCCCCACCCCCCAAATAGAAAGATTTTTAGATGATCTGATGAGGTAATGAAAATCAAACCAGGGCACGGAACTAAGGCCTTCTGAATAAAAGTTGCAGGAAGAAACAAGATATGTTAAAATCCCTAGATTAGTTAATACAATAATAAGGCATAGGAAGGCACATGGGAGAAACAGAGAACAAGTAGAACCACATTTATTTTTTTTTCTTTGTTATCTTTAGCTATGGTGGTTCAACCAGCTACAAATCTGCCCTGCTGATATTGTCAGCCAGCCCGCATTTCTCTGCCTCATCTCTAATGATATCATGAGAGAATTTATGTAATGCCTTGCCAAAATTAAGCTGCATTGTCTTTGCCGTTTCCCTGATATTCACGTCAAATAACCCTGTAAAAAATGGAAATGAAGTTAATTTGACATAACTTGTTGTTGAACCTATATGACTCCCAATGAATAATGTTTCCCTCTCTTGAAATGCTCACAAATTATTTTATAATCTTTTCTCCAAATCATTTGGGGATATATGCCAAATGCACCATTTCCTAGGGATAGAGACTGGACCTATGATTTCATTGTTATAGGGACCTCCCAGGTGAGGAAATTTCCTCTACTGATTCAGACTGGCATCTTCTCTACCACTTATAGTCCTAGAAAGTTACTTGTCACATAGAATAATTCTGTTCCTCACACTGCTTAAAAGGTCAACAGAGAAGCAATGAATTCACCAGTGGCATAGGGATACACATTTATCTCTTGTACATTTCAGGCACTGAGCCTAGAACTCTCAGGGCATACATATTGGCAGTATTCAATTTAAACTTACTTTCACAAGAATTCTGCACGTCCTAATCTTGTACCAAAGACAGTTTAGTAATAAATGATTTTTAAGTAATTCCAGCACTATTTTTTAAGGTGCACATATTGGTCACACCACACTTTTTACCAAAAAAAAAAATTGGCATAAAATTGGAAATGATTATGCGGCACTTAGTCCACTGGGGGTTTAATTGACCCATGTTCAGGGTCATGTGGTCAGTAGGAGTCAGATATGAGACTAAACCCTAAGGTTTTCTAATTTTAAGTCCTGCTTTCTATCCAATCTGCCCCACCATCTCTGCTCTGTTCTCTGGAAATGAACTTTTTTTACTCTTCATGAAAAGAATCATGATGACATAGAAAAGAAATATAGGCCTAATGGTGAGAGTACTGTACTTACTTAGGTTTTGCCATTTAGCAGTTGGATGCACTTGAGGAAGTCACTTCTTTCCGGATCTTTGTTTTCTCATTGATCAAATGAAGGAATCAGAACAAATCATCTCCAAGGTATTTTCTACTGAAACATTCTGTTATTCATAGGTGCAGAGGGTCAAGATGGACAGAACACTGGATTTGGAGTCAGGAAAACATGTGATCTAATTGTGCCTCAGAAACTTCACAGTTCTTGGGTAACAATCTGTCTGAGCCTCAATTTCTCATCTGTAAAATGAGAGTTGTAATAGCGCCTACTTTTCAGGGCTCTTATGAAGATCAGAGGAATATACAAAGAGTTTTGCAGACTTTAAAGGGAGTAAATGAATGGACTGTTTATTAGGTGTTTATTATATTCAAGGGCATCTAGGTGGCACAGTGGACAGAGTGCCAGGCCTAGAGTCTGGAAGACTCCTTTCCTTGAGTTCTCTTTTTTTTCTTTTTTCTTTTTTTGTTTTTGGAGGGCAGTTGGGGTTAAGTGACTTGCCCAAGGTCACACGGCTAGTGTGTGTGTGTGTGTGTGTGTGTGTGTGTGTGTGTGTGTGT
>CM053593.1:274347421-274377853 GCA_028646575.1 Pseudocheirus occidentalis
TTCCTTCCTTCCTTCCTTCATTCCTTCCTTCCTTCTTTCCTTCCTTCCTTCCTTCCTTCTTTCCTTCCTTCCTTCCTTCTTTCCTTCCTTCCTTCCTTCCTTCTTTTCTTGCAGTAGCTGGCCTATAAAAGCCCTTTCTGCTTTAGATCTAGGAATCCTTTAGTAAGCATCAACTTTATGCCAGGAACTCTAAGTGTTGAGGGTAAAAGACGCAAATTAAAAGTCTAATCTCAAAGAAATTGTTGTTTAGTCGTTGAGTCATATCCGAGTCTTGGCGATCTCATGAACCATAGCACACCAGGCCCTTCCATCCTCTGCTATCTCTTGTTTCCATAATACTATCTCTCCATCTCATCCTCTGCCTTTTCCTTTTGCCTTCAATCTTTCCCAACATCAGGGTCTTTTCTAATGAGTCCCATCTTCTCAATCTGTGATCAAAGTATTTAAACTTCATCTTCAATATTTGACCTTCCAGTGAATAGCCTGAATTAATTTCTTTAAGTATTGACTGATTTGATCTTCTTGACCACCTTACTATCCAAGGGACCCTCAAAAGTCTTCTCCAGCAACACAATTCAAAAGTGTTGATTCTGTGGTGCTCAGCTTTCCTTATATCAAATCTGACATTGCTTCCATTTCTTCTCTCTCTATTTGCCAGGAAGTGATGGAAGTAGTTGCCAAGAGCTTATTTTTTTTAATGTTAATCCTTAAGCCAGCCTTTACACTCCCTTCTCTTACCTTTATCAAGAGGCTTCTTAATTCTGCTTCACTATTTAGTAATTTTTTTTCACATTCCTCTTTATCCAGCATGATAATCAAAAATTAGCTTATAGATTCAGAGATGGACATTGTTATACAGGATAAAGCAAAAGTCACTGTGGTATTTGTAATGCTTGTAACGTATAAAATAAGCAATTTCTGTTAGCCACTGACAGGTAAATGCATTATACATCTTTCTTCAACTGTGTAAGTGACTTTTTATAATTAGTAATAATTAAAACCTCCCAGAATAGGTGGTTAATCTCAAACGAGTTTAGGCAGTGGATCAATTGGGTTCAATCAGTGCACACATGAAAATATTTTATTAGACTATACTGAGGACATCAAATAGAACTGGTTGTTGTGAAGTATCCTGCCTTCGAGAATATTGTCCTAAATCAGAAAACTGAATTTATATAATTCTATAAAAATGAAATAAGATTAGGTTCTATGAAATTTGTGCTCTTCGTTCTAAAATACTTATTTCTTTTAGGTACATTCTCTGACTGATTCCATTTTCTATGTGGTCTAATTATACAATACTCCTTCCCAGCAAGACCTGGACCCTCTTAGTACTTTCACTCTCTGGCTTGTTTTAAGTCTATCTAATTATTTCTCTAATGCCTTTAGATCATGAGTTGCTGGAGGGCTAGGCCTGAATCCTGGTCATTTGGTTGTCTCCTGCTGGGCTTTATACTTTGCCTTAAATGTAGCAGGGTTTCAATCATTATTAAACATTTGCATAAATAAACAGATGAATGAATGTGAACAGACTTCTTAATATTTGGGAGAGGGAGAAAGTTTTTGTTTAGCAAAGCAAACTAACATTTAGAGAAAAAAGTTTGCCTTATGGCTGAGATATGTGCTAAAGTATATGTGGAAAGAATGAACAGGAGAGGCAAAAATGCATAAGAACTATGTACCTCCATATCTGTTATCCAACTATTTCAGGAAAATGGAATTTCTCCACTGTAAGGGAGGAACAGTCACATTTGTAGCTTTGGACAGGGAGATAGGAGAAATGGCTTCTAGTCTAGGTCACTGTGTGACCTTGGGCAAGTCCCTTTATTTCTCTAGGCCTCAATTTTCTTCCTCTGGAAAACAAGGAAGTTGGACTAAGAGACCTTTACAATCCTTTCTAACTCAGAAATCCTAACATTCCTTCTAAACAACACCTGAACGCTATTTTCCCCAGTGTTCCGGTTTAGTCAATTGAAGACAGCCAGCTTTTGACATTGCTAATCTAAGAGCATCAAGTGTAGGTGGAGAGAGGGAGAAAAAATTATTTCTCTGAAATAGGATCAGATACTCAAGCCTCTCTTCTGAGTGTAATTTTTATTCAGCACTGAAACCGGAAGTTTCAAGCTTTTGCCTGTATTAGACACTGACTCCAGACAGAGAAACAAATCTGATTTGGAGAGTCAAGGAGAAGCTTTTGGAAGCTTAGGAGGAGCTAAAGCCTAGGTTCTAACTTAAAATGCCTCTAAAATTTGGCCATCTCAACTGCATTGATTCTTTTTCCTCTTTGCTCCAGTGGTAGAAGTGTAGCTTATGGGATGGTCCAGCGTTTCTTTGCCTGTTGATATTTCACCAAATGCATCAAAAGACCCCTAAGATAAAGCCACTCAAAAATAGAATGTTCCCGCTTCCTTCTTTTACTTTAATCATGATGTGGTTAAAGACAATCCTCCAAGTAATAAGACTGAACTTGGAAACTAAACCTGTGCCTACTTCTCATTTGTAGCTCTTTTCTACATAGGTACATACCGATGCAGTAATATTTCAAGAATTCAAATTAATTGGGAAAAGGTCAGTCTGGATGAGTAGAAGTCTAAGTTTCCAAATGTTTTTAAAGAAATAGAATGTTATTACTTTAAGTTACATGAAGTAAGGCAAGCTAACTTCTAAGGAAAATTTTTTGAAGACTTATTTTAGATAAGAATATTTAATATTTGTAGGTTGTTTATATGTACATAGTTGTGTTAGTGTTTTTTAAACAGACCTTAAAGTTTTTTTCTTTCAAACATTCCCCTTATAATCCTGAAAACATAAATATACACACACACACATATATATGCAAATATATTTTTTCCAAGACGTGTATGTATGTCCTATGATATAAGATAGGGGTGAGTAACCTATGGCCTTGAGACTATATATGGCCCTCTAGGTCCTCAAGTGTGGCCTTTTAACTGAATCCATTCATCAAAGGGACACACTTGAGGACCTCAAGGGTCACAAGTGGTCTTGAAGCCACAGGTTCCCCTCCCTTGATATAAAACATAGATATATAATATGTGTGTATATATTTCCTAAGCTACATATGCATATATATTTTTCCTAAGATATATGTATGTGTATTTCCTAAGATATACATAAGATACATAAATTTCCAAAAATATATGTGTATACACACATATACATACAAACACATACACACTCACATATGGAAATCCTCTCTCTTCCTTCTCAAAAAACAGCAAACAAAAAAGGTCAACTTCATTCTTGGCCGGGCCCCAGTGTGGGTTACCACAAATGCCCAGTTAATGGAGTCAAATCTATGAAGGTTTTACTATGCCCACTATACCATATATGTAATGTTATAAATAAACACTGGTAAAAAGAGGAAGGCACGCTTAGAAGCAGCAGTGGAACTGTATAACTCATCAGTTTCGATTACAGAAATGTCTCACAAAACTTCTTTCTGCATCACATGGACCTCATATTCCCCAAGTTTCGCTTGGTGTTCAGGTTTCAGCCTTAAGTGATCAAACATCCACATTCCCCTCTGTCTGCTTTCTCCCCTCATGATTCAACCTCAGCTCCAGTTTGATCAAACCAGCCTCCGTTCTGCTCTGACAAAAATGTTTCAAACATCCAGAAGATGCCAGGCACACCTGGCCTACGAGGTGGCTTGTAACCAGACCTGGGTTTCACATTTCAGGTGCCTCCATCCAGCTCTTACCAGCAGACTTGACGCAGGGCATACTGCCGAATGGAACATTGGAAAGTGTATGTAGGTAAAGCAATATAACAGAAGTCCTTCTAATGGACCATGTAATCAAAACATTTACTTTGACTGCTAAAGCTAGTGTGCCAACTCTAATGACACATGTGTGCTGATGGAGTGGAATATCAAAAGCTACCATAGTGGAAAGAAATACAGTTTTCAAAATGCATCTAACAGAAAGAAGCCCCCAGTCAGTCCCTGAATCAATAGTTAACCTGGATACAGTCTGTGGAGGAGATGGAAAAACTTGTATCCTGGAAAAGTGATTAGAAAATAGGAAAAAAAACAAAACAAAACAAAACCAAAAACCTCTCTCCTGGACTGGATTTTTTTTTTTTTGGTGGAAACTTTGCTGCAGCTGCTGACCATTTGTCCATTATTAACAACAGACCTGTTTTGTTGTGTTGTGTTGTGTTTGGGGCCTTGACAAATTACAGTATCCTGTACTGCTCTCTGTGATTGTTGTGGAAATAAGCAAAAATGTAACTAGATCCATTATTCATGCAGTTCCTTTTGTACAGACTCCAAATTCTCCTGAGCTCACTTTCCCATGGCTAAAAGACTAGATGCAAAGGCCATCTGTCTAGTTTCAATGGTAAACCTCTAGGAAAAGGACTTGGTCCTTGCTATATATTAGTCAATAATGGGAATGAAAAATACAGATTCTGGGAGCTCTGACTCTCATCTACATATGGTTACATAATTGATTGGACTGTAAATTCTAGAGCTGTTTTCCTCCTTGTCCAGGCTCCCTCCCCCACAATTTCCATCATTATTTATCCCAACCTTGGTTTCCTGGCCACTCTCAACCAATAGTAATTAATGCTATCATGAAACTCATTTGTTCAGTGCCTAATTACCACTCTGGGTAAGCTATTATGTAAAATAGAGTTTTCTATTCTCTACATCCAGTGATAAGATATAAGATAATTTTGATCCATTTAGAAAATAAGATTTTAAAAGCGTCACATCCATAGGACCTTTTCAATAATAGCTAAAATTTATAGGGAATTTATACACATTTATATATAAATGAGAAGGTTTACAAAGAAATATTATCTCAAGTTAGCCTAACAACAAGAAGAGTAAGGTGTTATTATTATTTCCATTTTACAGATGAAGAAACTGAGTGACATGCCCAGGGTCACACAATTAGTGTCTGAGGACAAATATGAACTCAGGTTTTCCTGACTCCAGGTCTAATCCACTGCATCACCTAGCTACCACTTCTATTGGTAAATCCACCAGGCAATTTGACACATACAAGCAAGGAAGGATAAATATTCTTCATTGATTTTTTTCTTTTCCTAGTTTTAAATTCCTTAGAGACTTCACTCTAAACCCAGATATTAAATTCTAAGATCCTTCTTTATGATATCAACCATCATCAGTGAATAGGACATATTTATGATTGGTACCTATGTTGGTACCAAGTTATACGAAGCAGATTCTAGACATTTCTTCTACCGTTGGGTCCTTTCTTTCTTTCTTTCTTTCTTTCTTTCTTTCTTTCTTTCTTTTTCTTTGTTTCTTTTTCTTTCTTTCTTTCTTTCTTTCTTTCTTTCTTTCTTTCTTTCTTTCTTTCTTTTCTTTCTTTCTTTCTTTTTAATCTTTGTATATCCCCAAGTGTTTCCAATAATATCTGACACAAAGTAGGCACATGAAACCTTGGGAAATCATTTGGCCACGTTTTCCTCCCTATAAAATGAGGGGGTTGGACTTGTTGATTGCTTATTAAAACGGTCATTGATTGATCAACATTTATGCACTAGGAAAACCAGTTTTGATATGCACAAGGTCTTTTAAAGACACACTAAATTCATAAACACATCAAAGATTTCTGACATTTACAGAAATTTTGAACTAGTTATTCTTAGTAGATGCCCTTCACAAGTTGGGATCAAAAAATCTTTTCTCCTCATGGGCATCCTTTTGGCTGTTTGACTCTCTGACTATAGTTAGCTAGACATGCATATTGTATTTGTCTATTGACTAAACCTTTCCAGTTTGGTAGGACCTCCCACAGTTGGTATTCCACGGTCATAGTTTGCATGAACTCAGGCTCACCCTTTTGCCATTCACATCATATTTATTTATCACACTTACATAAGACTTTTAGGTCTTCAGAACACTAGTCCTGTGTTTGATCCTTATCACAACTCTATCAAGAAGATGCTGCTAAGTTAAGTGACTTGTCTAGCTAGGAAGTATTCCTAGACAGATTGGAACCCAGGTCTTTCTGATTTCAAATCCAGTGCTCAAGCCACATCATCTTGTGTCCCCATGGGGCATAGGAAAAAGAATTCTATGAAAAAAACCAAATGTATAAATTGCAGAAATGTTTGGATGATTCCTGTAGCAAATATGGAAGCAGTAGGGGAGAAGATGTGTATAGAGAAGATCTGGTCTCATATTCAACCGTTTCAATCGTCTGAAGGCTAGAAGGAGGAACAGCAATTTCTTTTCATCCTTATAGCTGCTCACTCACTGTTCCTGCTCCTTAATAGTTACCAGGGTCCTTTAGTAATTATCCACTTTCCCTCCCACTACGTACCTCAGTAAGAATCTTTGTAGCTTTCTTGCTCAACACTACTGATTACTCATTATGTAAACACAGTAAATTGATGATTCAAGGACAATGGGAGAGTTCAACATAACCCTACCCTACCAGCCCCCTTTTAATAAAAAAAAATAAGATATAAGGCAGCTTAAGGGTCACACCAGCCAACATTCTGGGAGTGTTGCAACAATGTGGGTACTTCCCTAATTGTATTCCATTTTGTTATACCGGTTCTCAGGAAGACAACATGACTTCAAAATGCTTGAATAGCTATTTTTTTTTTATTTTTTCTATTTAATAGTATTTTATTTTTTCTAATTACATGTAAAGTTAGTTTTAAACATTCACTTTTTTTTTTTTTTTGGTAAGGCAATTGGGGTTAAGTGATTTGCCCAGGTTCACACAGCTAGTAAGTGTCAAGTATCTGGTCTGTGGTTGAATTTTAACTCAGCTCCTCCTGACTTCAGGACTGGTGCTCTATCCACTGCACCACCTAGCTGGGGCCTCAACAACTCACTTTTTTGAGTTCCAAATTTTTTTCTTCCTCCCTCTCTCCCTTCCTCCCCAAGACCTCATATAATCTGATAGACTATACATGTACAACCATAGTGATTAGCATTTAAAGAAACTGTTACAGAAAAAAGCCCAGAAATTTAAGTAGGTTCAAAAAGATTTTAGATTTGAATCCATAGACCAGATTATCAGAGAGTTGGAGCTAGAAGGAACCTTAGTGACTTGTCTACTCCAAAGAAGTTAAGTAACTTGTCAAGGGTTACACAGCTAGCAAGTGACAGGGGCAGTATTTGAATTCAGGACTTCAAGCCCAAAGTTCTTTCTACAGTGGCACATGCCCTTCTTGTGATAAATCCCAATAGGTTTCTAAGAGAAACTGAAAATGTTTTATGTGAGCATCAAATAATGTGTTTCTTTGTTTTAAATTTTTTAAAGCCCCAAATAAGATTTAGATGTAAGTTATTATTACTAGTTCTTGACTTTCTGGAGGTGATACTGAGACCATCTAGGCCAGCAGTTAACCTGTGGGTCACAACCCCTTTGGGGGTGGAACAACACTTTCACAGGGGTCACAGGGGGTCACCTAAGACCATCAGAAAACACATATTTCCGTTGGTCTTAAGAACTGAGACACCGCTCCTCTATCCATCTCCAGGCAGGTTTACCCACATGCAAATATGCAGATACTTCCACATATGAGTATTATAAGGGTCATGGCATTAGGAAGGTTGAGAACCACTGATCTAGGCTCTTACATATTGCTTTACTTAGTGCCATTATTAGAAATAGAATGAGACTGGTTGGATTATACATACAACATATTGTAGTAGCTTTTATCTTCTTAAATTAAGAAATCCAAAACTCACTCTGTGATATTGGTGCTATTATCATACCCATTATATGTAGGGGTAATTATTACATCTAGAGGCAGCACACAGTAGATAGATAGCACGCTGGACCTGAAGACCCTAGCTGAAATCTGGCCTCAGACACTTACTGTGTGATCTTGGGCTTGTCACTTAACCTCTGTTTGCCTCAGTTTCCTCAACTGTAAAATGAAGAGATTAGTACCACCTCCCTTGTGAGGATCAAATGAGATATTTATAAATAATGATTAGCACAGAGCCTGGCACATAGTAGGCACAATATACAAGTATTATATTTATTCTCTTTCCACTATACAGATGAGGGAACTGAGGCAGAGAGTCACACAGCTAGTAAATGTCCAACACTGGATTTGAACACAACTCTCTTCTGTACCACCTAGCTGCACTTTTAAAAAAAATTATAGTTTATTTATTTTTAGTTTTCAACATTCATTTCCACAAGATTTTGAGTTACATATTTCCTTCCCATCTCTCCCTCTACCCACAATGCCAAGATGGCAAGCATGCTGAAAACCCTTCCCCCCAACATGCCCTCTCTTATATCCCCCCATTACCCCCCTTACTTTCTTGTAGGGCAAGATGAATTTCCATACCCTGTTGCCTGTATATCTTATTTCCCAGTTCTAGCGGCACTTTTTAAAAGATCTTCAAAAATTACTAAGAAACTGAGAACTATAATATGGTAGATGATTATTATTTCATAAATAGGTATTCAGTGTTTATACCCAGTGTCCCTAAAATCTTAATTCAGTTTTAATGCAATTTTTTTTTCTTTTTGGAGGGCAGTTGGGGTTGGGTGACTTGCCTGGGGTCACACAGCTAGTTTTTTGTGTTGGGTGTCTGAGGACGGATTTGAGCTCAGGTGCTCCTGACTCCAGGGCCAGTGCTCTATTCACTTCGCCACCTAGCCTCCCCAGTTTTAATGCAATTTTAAAATTTGGGGACACCCTATATTTGTCCTTGAAGTAATACAAATTATCCCGAAAGTGATCTTTCTAGTATTGTTTTCTTTTCACAGAATCACAGTGGTAAAAGCAACTTCTCCACCTCATTTCCTCTCTTCCACCCCACCCTGAAACCTCTTCTTTGGATATTACAACACTACCCCCAACATATGACTGAGCACACACTTAGATCTACCACTTGTCATCTCCCCATCCACCAACACAAACACATACACACACAGCCCTCCCACTCCCTGAACTGCAAACTCATGCCTCCTTTTAAAAGGTGGAAAAAAGCAAAGGCCTGATCCCAGGCCATTACTGGAAGAGAGATAGACGTCAGGTTAGGATGTAAGGAGCAACTTCACTTCGTGTCTTTTGTCTCTGCAAGGATGTGGATAAAAGTGAGATATCTTGAGTTCTATGATTTAGAAATTCAGGATGATCTGAGCCCTATTAAAATAAATATTACATAATGTAAATAAAAAAAATCCAAAACAAGGAGAAAAGGGAATATGCTATGGCACACCTGTTATATACTAGGCACCAGGTTAAGATCTTTTTAAAGAAATATTATATTTAATATGACAAAAAAGGAAAATGTTGGATATTTTAGGTAATGTGGGAAAACTGTTACACTAATGCACTGTTGGTGGAGCTGTGGACTGATCCAATCATTCTGGAGAGCAATTTGGAATTATACCCAAAGGGCTATAAAACTGCATACCCTTTGATACGGCAATGCCACTGCTAGGTCTATATCCCAAAGACATCCAAAAAAAGGGAAAAGGACCCATTTGTACAAAAAATTTATAGCATCTCTTTTTGTGATGGCTAAGAATTGGAAATCAAAGTGATGTCCATCAGTTGGGGAATGGCTAAATAAGCTGTGGTATATGATTGTAATGGAACAGTATTATACTATAAGAAATGACAAACAGGATGATTTCAGAAAAACCTGGAAAGACTTACATGAACTAATGCATAGTGAACAGAAACAGGAGAACGTTGTACACAGTAAGAGCAATATTGTTTAATGAAGAGCAACGACTCAGTTATGAATGATTTAGTTATTCTCAAGCAATATAATGATCTAAACAATACAATGATCCAAGACAAATCTCAAATGATGCAACATATTATCCACCTCCAGAGAAAGAACTGATATTGATTGAATACAGATTGAAGCATGATGTTTTTCATTTTCTGTCTTCTTTTTCTTTTGAGTCTTCTTGTACAAAATGACTAATACGGAAATATTTTCATAATTGCAAATGTATAACCTATTTCTGATTGCTTACCATCTCAGGGAAGGAGGAAGGATGGAATGAAGAGAGGAATAGATTTTAGAACTCAAAACTTTAAATAAAAATGTTTTTTAAAAAATTTTAAATAGAAAATCTAATAGGGAAATATTGAATAAAATAAATAAAAATTCAATAGAACATTAAAAAATAAATATTCATCTAATTCTTACAACAGCTCTGAAAGAAAGGTGATATTCTTATTCCCCTTTTCAAAGTGAGAAAACTGAGGCAGACAGAGGTTAAGTGACTTGCCCAGGGTCACACAGCTAGACATCTGAGGTCAGATTTAAACTCAGTATTTCCTGACTCCAGGCCCTCTACTCTGTCCACTATGCCACCTCACTGCCTCTGCAGTTAGTTTTCATGGTGATGTAGTTTATTTTTGTCAAAACTTGGGTGTACCTTTTTCACTAATCACTATTTCACCCATGGTTTCAATCTCTAACATATAACAAAGGAAGAAAACCTCAAACTCCAGTGGTGCTTGCTCTCAAATTCATCTAATTTGTCTCTCATATTCTTCTCCATGCAAATAAGGGTTTTTTTTTTCATTTGTGCCCTTTTCTAGGCTTCTCTTCTCCTTCCTCTTTTTTCTTCCCCTCTTTACCTTAGTGTCTTTCCGCTCCTTCTTTCACTTCCCATTTTTCCTCAACTGGTTTAAGTCTTGTACTCCCCCGTCCTCTGAGATTCACAATCATACAGCACTTCTCCTGCATCTATTTGCCAACCTAAGCAAGTCTGTCAGATACCCTTGCTCAGCACTGAAGAAATGAAACCTTTCATCAGCTGGTGTGTCCTCGGAACAATAACACTGGAACAGGGAAAATCATAGAACCCATCTTTTTTTTTTAACAGTTTCTTTGATATTTATATAGATTAGATTGGCAACAATACACTGTCATGATGTCATAATAGTGACAAGAATAGAGTATATGCAAAAACATATGGTGGCATCTTGGATTACATGAATCTTGAGTTACAATAACAAGAATTTGCAGTCGTGTAATATGCCAATGTGATTTATCAATGTGAAAAATCTAGCTCCTGGCTTTGGAACATATGCGTAAAATATTATTTTAGAGTATAGCTGATAGCCATATCAGGTAAGAAATAGGATCAAAGATATTAATTATAAGTCTATTCATATTTTTTTCTCAAAGTTAATTGTTCATTTATTTTAAATTCTATACTATTCTTTAATCATAGAAACTACTAAGTAAAAATGATTTATATGACTTCCCTAGAATCATACAACTAGTAAAGTTGTCTGAGGCTAGATTTAAACTCATTGTATACTCAGCACTCTATACACTGGGTCATTTAGCTATGCAAACAGGAGAATTGTATTAGACTCTAGCATTCCTTCTAATTCTAAATTCTATGAGTTGAATAATCCTATGACTGATGTAAAATCTTTCTATTTAACAAATAATTAACCTCGGAAATAGAATTGTACACAATTGCATAAATTAATCAGTTTTCTAATTAAATTTTTCTGTTTGGAGCATTAGCTTTCTTAGGATTTTATCTAAGACATGTAAAGAATTGAGAATGGTCATAGCTAAGGCTAGATCAGAGAAAGTTTCCAATCCAACTGGTGGGACTTATTTGCATATAAATTAAATTAATCACTTAAAACAGACTAAACCTTGTTAAGGCTTAGGAAAAGAATAATTATGACAACTGACATTTACATAAAGATTTAAAATTTGCTAAGTGTTTTACATATATTATCAATCAATCAGTAAATGTTTATTTAGTGCCTATTATATGGCAGGCACTGTACTAAGTGCTGGCAATGCAAAAAGAAGCAAAGGAGCCTTTGCCCTTAAGGAGCTTACAGTCTAATGGGGAGACAATGTACAAATATATACAAGCAAACCATAAATAAGGAAAATAGGGATAAATAGAAAATAATTAACAGAGGTAAGATTTCCTGTAGAAGGTGGGATTTTAGTTGGGACTTAAAGGCTATTAGTCTGAGTGGAGAAGAGAATTGCAGGCATGGTGGCCAGCCAAAGAAAATTTCTGGAGACAAGAGATAGAGTATCATGTTTGTAGAACAACAAGGAGACCAATGTCACTGGAAAGGCAGGAGGTGGCTAGGTTATGAAAGGTTTTGAACGCCAAGCAGAGTATTTTGTATTTGATCCTGTAGGTGATAGGAAGCCACTGGGGTTTATTGGGGGAAAAGGGTGTGTGTGTGTGTGTGTGTGTGTGTGTGTGTGTGTGTGTGTGTGTGTGTGTGTGTGATGGCTGGACTTGATTTTTAGGACAATTACTATAGTGGCTGCATGGAAGATGGATTAGAATTAGAAGAAGCTTGAGGCAAGCAGATCCACCAGAAGGCTACTGCAATAGTTCAGCCATGAGGTGATGAATGCCTACGTTACGTGATAGCAGTGACCCAAGAGAGAAGCGAGCATATTCAAAGGATGTTGCAAAGGTAAAATCTACAAGCCTTTGCAAGAGACTAGATATGGGAGAAGGAGGGGTGTGTGTGTGAGAGACAGTGAGGCATCCAGGATTTCTCCTACTTTGTTGAGAGGATGATGTTACCTTCTACATGAATAGGGAAGGAAGGAGAAAGATAATGGCCTCTATTTTAGATGTGCTAAATTTAATATGTCTACTAGAAATCCACTTTGAGATGTCTGAAAGGTAGTTGGAAATGGAAGACTGAAAGTCAGCAGTGTTGGGGGCAGAAGAGGTACATGTGAGGTCATCAGGATAGAACTGGTATTTAAATCTGTGTGACCTGATCACCGAGTGAAGCAATGTGGAGGGAAAAGAGGACCAGGACAGAACCCTGAGGCTACCTCATTGGCTCTAAGTTCCCCAAAGATAGAAGCTGTCCCTATTTCTATGTGATATCTCAGTGCTTGGCATTATAAGCTGTTAATAAACTTGTATTGTTTAATTCATTCATGTTTACAGCCACCCTATGAAGTAAGTACAGGTATCATTATTAGATATTGTTTTACAGGTGAAGACCCTCAGTCTCAGAGAAGTTAAGTGTGAGCTGTCCCTGTTTACAAAGTTAGTGTCAGAGGAAGCATTTGAACCCAGGTCCTTCTGACTTTCCAGCATTCTATCTATTGCATGCTATCTCTCTAAGAAAAACACACATTCTGCTACTCTGTATTCAGTAATTTAGAGGTTGATGAGAAGAATTCTGTCACCTCCTTTTGACTTCCCAGAACCTTCTGTTCCAGCTTCATGTACATTGTTTTGAAATATACCTACTCAAAGAAAAAGAAAAATTTCAAATCTAAGAAACCTCAAAATTCTGTTTAAGTTCAACACTTTCCAGGGTTGGCAGCATTGAACCTTTCCCATTCCAATTCACCTATATTTTTTCTACTGTGTAAAATGGTTTTAACCTCACAAACACTGCAATTTCTTACAATTACAATTAAAGTAGACAATATTTAAGGGTCTTACATATATACATATTTATGTATGTATGTATATATATGCCTATCTGTCTATACATACATATGAATAAGTACTGTATGATGTATGGCTTCATATGATCTGGGACTAACTTGGGCTGGTCTTGTTGGTTGATGCTTGAGATTGAACAAATTCCAATGCTAGTGAAATGACAGAATCTTCACATATAGATGTGAGCATACATATACATACAGACACACACACACACACACACTCTCGAGTAAACAAATATGCTAGAGAAGTTGAAGCACTGACCTGATGATAGTCTTGTAACATTTTTTTTAAATGTAAGGTTTTTGGTTTCCATAAGAAGTTCTCCTTAGCATAATGTGAGGAATATAGAAAGAATAGACAGCTGTCTAC
The DNA here is from genome assembly GCA_028646575.1 of Pseudocheirus occidentalis. Classification (NCBI taxonomy): domain Eukaryota; kingdom Metazoa; phylum Chordata; class Mammalia; order Diprotodontia; family Pseudocheiridae; genus Pseudocheirus; species Pseudocheirus occidentalis. The sequence continues at coordinate 274,361,221 of CM053593.1, forward strand.
ATAACATGATGGGATAAATTACAAGGCCCTCCCTGCCCTCAAATATCTCCTCCAACTGACCCAAATAGTTCCACTCTACCTTCTACTTGAACTGAAACTCCTACCACTCCTATGGGTTTGGCAACAAAGGTGGCACTCTTCAAGAGATCACTGTCAAAATATTAACTAATTACTTAAGAGCAGTTACAGGATTGTGAGGGAAGAAGGTCTCTTCTGGTCCTCACCCACAATCATAATGATACTTATTTTAAAACATTATCTAATTATCAAATGGAAGACATTGAGAACCTGATTCTACCAAGAGGAGACATAGGATATGTTTTAATGTAATATTGGGTATTGACCAGAGAAGGCAGGTTCCAGAAAAATTTAGGATGCCCTAAGGAGACATCCAGTAAGAATCCTGAAGAGCAAAGAAATGTTATTTACGATTCAAATAGATTAGCCTTGGTGAGGGAAGAATTGAGTAGATCAACATGAAGCACATATTCTGACACTATAACTGGGACTATTTGGATTCACTTGGTGACCACTGAATGTTGCTGACTAGTTTTTTCTGTCTGAGGGAAAAAAGACTTGATATTTGTATGTACAAATAAGTAACAGCACCAGAGTAAACAACATGAAAAACACCTGGTCTCTCAAGGAAAGAGAAAGTGCATTAAATGACAGGAAGAAGTTTACCTATCTTCATATTATATATATAAAACAGCACTCAAACTGGCCCTTAACAACTATGTTTCCTTAATTTTAGGAGTCCCCTACACCCCAGTTCCACCTACCCTCTTAACAGCGAGACTAGCTTTTATAAAGGAATAGTACTTTAAAGATGTAGGATAAACATTCCCCTCTCTAACACATAAAGGGCATAATTCCCTTTTTATACCACTTTGGTACCTGGGGAAGAGAAAGGGTTAGATTCACAGCTTAACTCAGTTCTTCTATAGCATGATCACACTAAGTTTCAAGTCCAGTGCCTTCCTGGGCTTGCTTCCCAGCACTTTCCCTTCTTAGGGCTTCCCTGCTGGGCAAACAGCATCATCAGATCAGGAATCCTGTCTCCAAGATCAACTGGCCCAAACTTGGTTCTAGGAACTCCACTACCACCACCCAAAACTGAAAACGACAAGCAGAAACAGATCAAAACTCCAAATACAGTTCTTGGCTCCAAAAGGCCTAAAAGGGAGAGAGGGAAGATAATCCTTTTCCTGTACTCTGCTCAGTCCATGGTGCCCAAGCTGCGGATGAACCGGGCCTTCATCTTTCAGGATGAGCCTCGATAAGGAGCAAGATTCCCCTACTCTGGTAGTTTTTAAAACTCCAGCTGTTCCAGCTACACAGTCACTGGAAAGAGTCTGCTTCCACCCACATGGTAGAAAGTAGTGTCTTCTCCCTACTTTTCCTATGTGGGTGCCTCAATCTGTGTATCTTCAAAGCCCAGTTATACATACATGCAGTCACCTCAACTATTCAGGGTAAAATTATTTTGCTTTTAACAAAATTTAATGGTACTGGATAGATTTGGAATTGAAAGACCTGAGGTCAAGCTATTACTAGCTATGTAACACTAATATTTATTTTTTTAAAAAATACATTTGTATTGATATTTTTGTTTTTATATCTTCTAAATTTCACCCTATATCTGTCCTTTTACCCTCTCAAGAAGCCATCCCATATAAAAAGAGTATTTTGTTAAAGAAAAAGAAGAGGGGGAAAAAACTTCTTCAAGGCCATGCTTGCTCTTTGCAATTTTATAACATTCACTTTCTACTGTTTTATAGTAGTTTCACTTAATTTCTGAGCCTCAGTTTCTCCATCTGTAAAATGGAGATATTTCTTATATTCCTTACTTCATTGAGTTATCGTGAGGAAACTACTTTATAAATCTTAACAGTATGATGTAGATGAATCAATAGGTTCCTATTAAATACCTACTTTGTGTCAGTCCAAAACTCTCTCTTTGTTCTCTTCTTATCTCTCTGACCTGTGCTCAGTTGTTTCTTGCTGAATCCTCATCCAGGTCATGCTCTCTAACTGTAGATGTCACACAGAATTCTGTCCTAGACCCATTTCTCTTCTCCTTCTATATTATTTCAGTTAGTGATCTCATTAACTCCCATGGATTTAATTACTATCTCTATGGTGAAGATTTTCAAATGTACCTATCCAGCCCTCACCTCTCTGCTGACCTCCAATCTTACATCTCCAACTGCTTTTCAGACATCTCAAACTAGATGTACATCTTAAATTCAGTTTGTCTAAAACAGAACTCATTATTTCTCCTCCTTCAAACCTTCTCCTTCCCCCCACCTTCCTTATTAAGGTAGAGGGCATCATCATCCTCCTATCCCATAGAACTGTAATCTAAGGAGTCATTCCAGAACCCCCTCCCCCCCACTATCTCTCACCTCCCCATATCCAATTTGTTGCCAACACTTCTCAATTCTACCTTTGCAATATATCTTTTTCCATTGACACTGCCACCTGTCTTGTGCAGACCCTCATCACCTCCAGTAGCCTCCTGGAAGTTCTAACTGTCTCAAGTCTCTCCCCACCCCAATCCATTCTCCATTCAGTTACTAAAGTGATTTTCTTAAAGCTCAAATACAACTATGTCTCCCTCCCCTCTTCTCAATAAATTCCAGTAATTCCCTCTCACCTCCAGGATCAAATACAAAATGCTCATTTTGACGTTCAATGTCTTTCATAACTTAGCTCCTTCTTCTACCTTTCCAGTCTTCTTAACCCTTGCTCTCTATTGTGTAATCTTCTAGCCAGTAACACTGACCTCCTTGATGTTCTATGAACAAGACATCTGCCCTTTGGTTCCAGGCATTTTCTCTGCCTGTCCACCGTGCTTGGAATGCTTTCCCTCTTCATCGTCACCTACTGACTTCCCTGGCTACCTTTCCGTCTGAACTAAAATCCCATCTTTTATAGGAAGCCTGTCCCAAACCCTCTTAATTTTAGGACTTCCTAAATATGTATTTATTTATAGCTATAGAGAAACACATTTAAATTTTATTGTGGCCTTCTGGGGGGAAGAGAATTTGGGGGAAGGGTGAAAAAAAGAACAAAGTTTAAAAGTGTACAGCAGAGAACAAAGAACTCACAAGGAAGCAAAAAAAAGATGGAAAATTCTCAACATGAGTATTATTTATCATATAGGCTTTCTTGAAATGAAAATTTATTGTTACATATTTTGAAACCTCTCTTATGTTATGCTATGCACATGACATGGTTTTATTTCTTTCTCACTTCATATTTAAGTGCCAATATTTAAGTTTATGTTATATTTTTGTTTCTTTTCTCTATTCTTTATTTGTATTCTGGTGTTTGAGTCTGAGTCTAAAATAAAATTTTGGGGAAAAAAGGGGGGGCAGTTAGGTGGCACAGTGAATAGAGCACCAGCCCTGGAGTCAGGAAGACCTGAGTTCAAATCCAGTCACAGACACTTAACACTTACTAGCTGTGTGACATTAGGCAAGTCACTTAATCCCAATTGCCCTGCCTTCCCCCATGTAAAAAGACAAAAAAAATTTTTTAGAACTTCCCTCTATTAACTACTTCCTATTTATTCTATATGTAGCTTATTTGTATATATTTATCTGTTGTCTCCCCCATTAGATTGTGAGTTTCCAAAGGGCGGGGAATGTCTTATGCCTCTTTTTGTATCTCTGTGCTTAGCACAACACCTGGCAATTCAGTTTTACAGTTGTGTCTGTCTTTCCGTGACCACATTTGGGGTTTTCTTGGCAAAGACACTACAGTGGTTTGCCATTTCCTTCTCCAGCTCATTTTATAGATGAGGAAACTGAGACAAACAAGATTAAGTAACTTGCCCAGAGTCACACAGTTAGTGTCTGAGGACAGCTTTGAACTCAGGAAGATGAGTCTTCCTGAGTCCATGACTGGCACTCCATCCACTGCACCACCTAGCTGCCCTGCCTAACATATAAAATATGACCTGCTAGCAGGTCAATAAATAAATACTTATTAAACATATTTTATATTATCACCCCCCCACACACACCTTTTTTTATTGCCTTCCCCTCTTACTGTGCACTGTGCTAGGCTCTATAGATGTAAATACAAAGTAAGACAGTTTCTATACACAAAGTTTGTACTCTCCTGATCTGAATTGAATTTGACTTTAAATTCAGTCTCTTTCTATTGCACACATTATTTCACCATTACAAAAACAAAGAAATAAAAAGCTCACCATTACAAAAAAAATCACATCACTACAAAAGAAAATCTCCATACTTATTAAAAACCCCATAAAATGAGAAGAAACTGGCAAAAGTTATGTGTCAGATATTTAAGGAAGATATTGACAAAGAATCTCCACTCCTAGAGTCATTTAGAAACAGGATCATTTGGTTTAGATATTGAGCTGGAGGCAGGTGGTTGAATAACATGATCTGTGTTGAGTTCCCTGGTATTGGAATTATGAGGGTGGGATTATGGAATTATAAAAAAGAAATCCTGACTGGCAAGTCAAAGGACCTGACTTCAAATCCCATCTCTCATGCTTACTACTTGTACAACCTTGGACAAGTCTTTTAACCTTGTTAAGCCTCACTTTTCTCCCCTGTAGAGGAAGGAGGGTGGATGATATCTCAGATACCCCTTTGAGTTCTACATTTGTGAATCCAAAAATCACTTGTGGTCTCTGGTGTTAGACTAGATGTAAGAACTCTAAGGTCTCTGATAGCCAAGATTTTTGTACTCTGTTGAAAGTCCCTTCTAGATGCCTCTTAGACCTACTGTTCCAATATCCTTTATAGCTTCAAACTGAAAGTTTGAAACTGTGGGAACTTTACCTACCAGGGACTTATTCTTTTGGGATAGTCACTTAGTATCTTAAGAGAAACATTGTATATCCCCTACTTTTCACCGTGTGATGTGAACAAAATGTTCAAGGTCATTGAAACCATTTGTCTTACAAGTTTTACTGAACATGAAGATTGTAGAGAGAGTAGAAAAAAGAAGCTTGAGGTGGCGGTATTATATTTTTCCCCCTTAAGGATCTTTTGATATATGTGAGGCCTGTTTAGAAAATAGACAATTTTCCACAGATATACTCAAGCAAACTATTCCATAGATGTTGCATAAGTAACGGCTTAATTTAAGGGGGTGAGGGGTGAAACAGATCTATTTGGGGCATAACTGTCTCTTGAGATTGTGACTCTTTTAAGACAGTACAAATTTAGAAGACAATCTCTTGGTAAATAAAATTCAGTGTCACAAAAATATATTTCCCTTCCGGTAGTTATACTGACATTACTAAAACACTAATGGTGACAGATTCACTTTTGTTAAAAACCTCTGCTTACAGCCCTATTAAGGTTGATGAATTTCCAGAGCAGAGGTTTAGGAGCATCCTGCTAACTCTTGGACCAAAGTGAATCATATAACTAAGGGCTACACCATTCTTTACAAGTATACTCTGTTCAGTTTCCCTGTGACTTTCATTTTCCTAAAGGACCCTTCAGGACAAATTGTCACTGGCTATATGACTATAGGATCTGGTTTCAAGTCCTCCCTCAAATTCATTCTACTTGGGTAAACTTTGATTTAACCTTCCCGGGTAGGACTGTGTTTTCATCTGTAAAAAGGGGGTGGTGGTAGACTAGATGGCCCTTGAGGTAATGGGTCCTCCCAGCTCTAGATCCATGATCATATGTACCAATTCTTCAACTTAATTGTATCATTGAAGTTACCTATTATTATTTATCTTTACACACATAAAATTCTTCCTCTCCCCACCCCGATCTTTTTTATTAGGTAGGACTAAAGACCAACTAATAATTAGCTTTCCTTTGGTTGACTCTACAAGATTCTCTCTTTATGTGATGTACTTTTTAATAAAATGAGTAGTAACTGTGCTATTACACAGTCTGGAAACTATAAGAGGTTGACTCTTAAAAACGGACCTTTGCTCAACGATGCTTAGTTGGTCAACAATGCTTAATGAACATGGACTAGAAGTCCATTTTTATGCCATAATGTTTTCCTCCTGATTTTCCACTTTTTTTTTTATCATTTCTATGGAAATAGAGGGAAAGGGTGGAGCTTTGCAAATATTTGTGGAAGCAGAGACAGTTTATTGATATCTTGATACTTCCTGGTTCGTATATATCAGCTGGGAGACTGCTTCCTGGAGACCTGATCAACATCTGCAAATACGAATTACTTTTGAAGAGCTGCAGGAATGTTGCTAAAATGATTATTTTGGCTGTGCCTGGTTTTTGTTGTCCTAGTTCCTTTAGCAGTGTACGTGAGTACTCTAGAATGAAGTTATTCTCATTCTGGCTATCCCTTAGACCAGCGGTTCTCAACCTGTGGGTCCCGATGCCTTTGGGGGTTGAACGACCCTTTCACAGGGGTTACAGGAGTCACCTAAGACCATCAGAAAACACATATTTCCGATGGTCTTAGGAACCAAGACACCACTCCTCTATCCGTCTCCAGGTGGGTCCGCCAACATGCAGATATGCCCACATACGAATACAAAAGGGTCGCGGCATTAGGAAGGTTGAGAACCACTGCCCTAAAAGATCTCAACAAATTAGGATGTTGAGCTTAATCTAACAATGTGAAATTTAATTGGGATAAATATAAAGTTCTATACTGGAACATCAAAGAACCATCTAAGTAAATACAAAAGGTATATTTAGACAACTGCTACAAATGATCTGAGAAGTTTGTTGAACTACAAGTTCAAGATAAGCCAACAATGTGATATGGTAAAAACTTCTTATACCTCCCAGGCAACTCTCATAGAGTCTATGGCTACAAGTTGTAGAACTATCTCCATTAGTAGAGGGAGATTCCCCACTGGGGACTTGCTTACACTAAAGAAATCACATGTTCAGACCAAAAGTAAAAAATAAATAAATAAAAGCTAATGTGACACTAAGCAACATTAATAGAGTTATTGTGTTCAGAATGAAGATAGTTCTATTGTAATCTAGAATATACCTGGAGTACTTTGTTCATTTCTGGATGTGATAATTTAGAAATGGCACTGACAAACTGGTAGGTATCCAAAGGAGAATGTCCATATTGAGGAGAAAACAATCCATGCCACATGAGATTGGGGATGTTCAGCCCAGGAAGAGAAGACACCTTAAGGAAGACAAGATAACTGACCGGGTATTTGAAAAGCTGTCACATAAAAGGATCATACCTACTCTCCTTGATTTGAAAGGACATCACTAGCAACAATAGGCAGAAGTTGCAGAGAGGTTTATTTCAGTTCTCTGTTAAGAAGCTAAAAGTTTTCATGGAATAGTCTGCCCTAGGAAGCTGTGGGTTACCTATCAAGGGAGGTCTTCAAAGGGATACAGAATGACCATTTGTTGGGAAACACTGTTGATGAGATTCCTACGTAGTCATGAGATGAATTAGATGGATTCGGTCCCATCTAGGTCTGAAAGTATGTGATTCTGTGACGAACTTGAGCTTTTTTTTTTTTTGCTCTAACCAATAGACAAGTAGGTGACATACAAGAAAGGTAAGAGAAAAAGAGATCCCGGAAAAGGAAAAACTTGGGCAAACATGTAGGTTTGGAAATCATCCATATGCCCTTAATGAAAAAAGATCTAGCAGGAAGCATGCATAGGAAATAAAAGGAGTAGAGACAAGGACCAAACCATAGTAATAGAAGTGAAAAGAAGGCAGTTTCCAAAGGAGATATTCAAAGGAAGAATTAAGGGATTAAGCAAGAAGAATAAATAAAAAGAGAGGCAGAAGAATAGAGTGCCATGGCAAACTAGTCTGGAGAGGGTTTTTTTTTTAAAGGAATAACAAATAGTTTATTACTTAGAATGCTTCCACCCAGCAACTTCATAAAATATGAACCATGCCATACTTCAAAAGTATATATTATGTTTCTAAACTACACAGCAGCACTAGTGCCAAAAAATAAAATTAAAAACAATCCATAGAAATAGAACATCTTGCTGTTAAAGGTGAAACCATTTTAAGGGGTGTGGAGTGGAGCTGGAGAGGAGTCCAACCAATAATTACAACTGTAGTTTCTCTGTTAACTACAAAGAAAAAGCAAGAGCACCAGCTTAAACTTTTCTGCTAATTCTGAGGGCCCAGCACACCCCTCACACATTAACATGTTATTGCTATTTGGAATTCTGTAGTGCTCTATTTATATAGCTGAGATCTGCAGTTCAAATGTATTTAGCAGTAATGGTCATGCAGCTTTGTTGCTTTCCAGAAATACAGTGTGCAGCAGCAGAATTACTCCAATGCTTAACGTATTCCAGTTTTCAGTGGCTAAGTAGATCAAGCTCGCTGTACAAATGGCTTATGAGGGCACTGAATGTGACTGTGGAGGAAGGAGCTATTGAAAAGGGCCCCCAGTGTAGCTCAGACACACAAAGAGACATCACATTCCAAGTAAAATAAAAAAGAATCTCCCATAATAGAGATCCAAAAGTGTAGCTTCACAAGAAGTAGTGGGGTTTTTGAGCTTGTCTTTAGAGGGAGGGAAGAAAAGTATACTTAGCCCCTGTACAGGGGGGAAAAAAGCGATGGGTGAGAACACACTTCCAATCTATAGTTTTCCCTTATAACTTAGAAGAGAAATCTTTAGTGCCTCTATAGAAAAGATAGATTTCTTAATATTTATTCTGAAAAAGATTCCCCCCTCCCATCTGCTTCTTTTACCAATAAATGGGTTCACTGTTACTATTATGAAAGGAGATCAGTGTGTACTCCTGTACCCAGGGTATATATTCCCACATCTCTCAGAAGCATGTCCAAGCAGAAGTGATATGCTACCCATTCTTACTCGTACCCAAACAGACACATGTAGGTAGAGCATACTATGACCCATTTACTCCCGGCAGGGCAGCCTCTTTTTTACATTCCCTTCTGTAGTACTTTGGCTGTCTGTTTAATTGTTAGCTCAAAACAAAGCATGCTTTTGCTATGACAGATGCCCCCAACTCCTTCTCCCCACTGAGCTCATGAAATCACAGCTGTGTTGTACCACAAGTACAGTGTTGTCAAATCTTCGCTTTGTTTAATTATTCAAGTTGGTTCCACCACAGAATTAAACTGCCTGGGGACATTCTGTGGGATTTAGGCACAAAAAGCACACATGACCACGTTGGTGCCAACACTTGCAGTGTACTGTACCAGAACACGGCTTCTCACAGTCATAGCTACCAGCACTCCTGCTCATCTCTGGGAGCTTAACTAGATAGAACAGATGAATCAAAGCCTGATTTGTTTCTATTTTGTTTCATGCCATGGCCGTCTGGAGACCCTCCACTTGCTTAAAGCTTCTATAAATCAAAACCTGAATCCAAAAGATACTTTCTCAAACTCTAAGTCTTGCCAACCTATAGTTCAGAACATCATTTTCCTGAATGTAATGGAAATGCCAGGATTGATTTCATCCTAATGTTTTTCTTTCTTCAGATAACTTATATCTGCCCCTTTCCTCCCTTCAAACCTGACTCCTCCCACCACCAAGTAGTCAAGGAGGCATAATAACACCGTTAGCTATAAACAAGAAGTCATGTATTCCTCTTGCTTGATTAGACTCAGAATCATTAGAAGTATGTTTCTTTTTTAGCCCATCAAACAGTTTAAAATAAAGTCATAGCACTGCAGATTATTAGAACTAGAAGAATTCATATAATTCAACCCCTCATTTGACTCATAAGAAAACCGAGGCCCCTAAAAGAGCCTTGTTCAAGGACAAGCATCCAGACAGAATCAGAGAAGGAGCTAGAAACTAGGTTTCCTACAGCTGAGTGCAGTGTTCTTTTACTATACCACTAAAGGTAAGTTTTGTTTGAGTTCCATTTTTTACTATTTCCCCCATTCTCCTTTCTTTTTCCCCTTCCTGTGCAGAGAGGATATTTTGGGCATGCTAAATTTTCTTCCAATGCATTCTCTGACCTTGCAGGTAAATTTGATGTGGGGATAGGATGGAAAAGATTGAAGAAGGAGCAAAATGAAGGAATTAAAAATTACAGAGTATAATACCTCCCAGATTTTCTACAATAGCACAATGCTTACACATCTGTGTGCTAAAAAACACTTCTTTAAACACACAGAAAAACTCTTCTTCTTGGGCACCATTTTTTGGGTCAAGTGTATCAGAGACTAAGTGGTCCTCTAAATGCAAATCAACACGAGCCAAGCCACTTCTGCTAATTCAATTATTTACAGTATTGAGGGAAGAAGGTGAAAGAAGAAAGAGAAGGAAGGATTCAAGAAAGAATTTATACCTCTATTTACTTGGGAGGGTGTATTGCTTGTTCTAACCCATATAGGAAAGAATCAGATTTAGAAGCTTCTGAAAAAAAAAACTATGAAAAGTAGTTTTGTAAATCATCTCTTTATGGACTTGATTTCAGTTAAAGAGCAAAATAAAAAAAAATTTACCTCTATTGTATAAGGTATAACTCTCAAGTTTTGGAGGGTCGATTATTGAGTTTGTAGATTTATCCAGTCCCTTTCACATACTATTCCCTGTTTCAGAGATGCACAAAAGTTTAAATTTGGAATCTCATCATTCAGAAGGACATCCATTTCACAGCAAGACAATTCAACTTTTCTTATATCACTAAAATCTCCATTAAAGTCAGGGAAAATGAGAAAAATTTAAGTTAATCAGTTTCACAAGTAAAATGCTTGCTGGATTGTTGGTGGAGCTGTGAATTGGGGAATGGCTGAACAAGTTGTGGTATATGAATGTAATGGAATACTATTGTGCTATAAGAAATGGGGAGGAGACGGTCTTCATATTCACCTGGAGAGGCTTATACAAACTGATGCTAAATGAGAAGAACAGAACCAGGAAACATTTGTACACAATCATAGACACATCGTAAGTATGATGACCAACTTTGATAAATTGGACTCTACTCAGCAACACACAGTTACAAGACAACTCTACAAGTCTCAGGGTGGAAGGAGATTTCGACATTCAGAGAAAGATCTAGAAAGAACAGAGTTTAAATGAAGACTGTGTTGTACTTGTCCTCACCTGGCTCCCTTGATCCTTTCCCCTTCCCCCATTCTGCCCTAGTCAGCCATCTTCTTCCCATTTCCTCATGGAAATTGGCTACAGGGCCCCCCAAGTTTTCCCTGTGCACAAGACTTAAAATGCATACTAGCCAATCCCTGCTGTAAACCTCTTATTATGCAATCCCTGACCATTGAGAGTAGGGGGGACCTATATATATATATGTCAGTGATCCCCCCTTGGTCAGGCCTGTTTGATTTGGGCAAGGTAAGATGTAGCCCCAAACAGCGCGTGCTAAATAAAATCCACTTCCAAAATATACACTTGGTGTCTCACTCGCTTCTTTTGGCACAACAACTGAAGGAATCTACATGCTAACGTTCTTTTCCATATTTGGTTTTCTTCCTTTTTTCCCATTGTTCACTCCATTGGTTACAACCCTTCTATACAACTCGACTAATGTCCAATGTGAAAGTATTTGCAGATCGTATACTTGATTGTATGCCTCCATGGGGTTGGGGGGGAGGGAGAGGAAAAAGGAAGGGAAAAAATTTGAAACTCGAGGGACTGTGGAACTGAATCTTGTAACCTAAAAGCAAATAAACAAATCAATTTAATTTAAAAAAAAATGGTTGCTGGAAGAGTGGGTTGTATATCTGGGCTGATAGATTTCTTTTAGATTATCTTGGCATCTCAAGTATTTGAGCTCTCCTTGGTCATCATTGGCCCAATAAAGAATTGCATCTGCATCATTTCCAAGGGATTGAAAGTACCATATAGGTATTTTAATATATTCAGAGGCAAGTAGCTGGAAGATATGATATCCGTTTTTACAGTTAGGAAATGGATGTGGCTGACTCTAAAATATTCATCTCTATTCCCCACCTCTCTAGAACTCTAGTCCTACATTTTCAATCGCATTTCTACCTGACTATTGCTCCACCAGGTCAATATATTGAAAGGCAAACCTAATATCTTCCCCCCAATATCAGCTATTCTCTTCTCTCATTCAGTTCTGTTGAACTCCAGCTAATCCTTTTCAGCCTAATTCAAATGCACATTGATAAGTAAACTTCTGTTTGTTTCCCCCTCCTACTCTCCCCTCCTCAATGCCTTCCCCCCAACTTCTCCTCCAGTTTGGTAATGAGATTATCCTTTGAACCCTTTGGGAAGCTTCATTTGCACATCTTTTTGGTACTTAGCAAGTTTGATTTTGTATTTTGTTTATTTGTGTAACTATCACTTGTTCCTACTAGACTTTAAGCTTTCTGAAGGCAAAGACCCAGTTTTATCTACATTTTATTTCTTCCCAGTGCCCAACTCAGTGCTCTGTATGCAATCATTGCTTAATAAGCATTTGTTGAACCTTTAACTCCCACCTCTTTGTCATCAAATGCTGTTGATTCAGCATTTATAATTTCTTAAATCTTTGCATTTTAAAAAGTTATATTTTTACCTCCTCTTCCTCCCATCCCAATCTCCCTAAATGAGAAAGAAAGAAAAACAAAAACATGTATAGTCAAGCAAAACAAATTCTACATTTTCCCTTTACTTTCCAGACCCACTATAACCACTTTGATTTAGGCCTTTATAATCTCATGCCTGAACAGTCATAGCTTACTAACTATACTAATTCTAGTTTCTTCCTTACTTCAATCCATCCTAAACACCACCACAAACCAGTATTTTTTAAAAGTTCTGTTTGGATTATATACATGTTTTATTTCCTAAACTAGCTGCTTCAATCATTTTCTTGACCCATCAAGTCCCCAATCATGTATCACTCTTACACAAAATGACTTAGCTTCCAACTTCAATGAGAAAGCCTATAACCCAAAGGACTTAAAAAAAAAAGAATTCATACGTACAAAAATATTTCTAGAAGCTTTTTGCATGGAAGCCAAAATTTGGAAGCTAATGGAGAGGCCTCCAAATAAGGAATGGCTAAACAAAATGTGATATGTGAATATAATTGAAAATAGTGCCATAGGAAGTGATTAAACAGACAATTGCAGAAGAAAGCAGGAAGATCCTTATGACTTGACACAGATGAAATAATCAGAACTAGGAAAACAATGCATTAAAGAAGAAAAACAATTTTGATAGCTTTAGAATTTTGATCAATGCAATGATAAACCACAAGTCTAAAAGAACAAAGATGAAATATGCCACTCACCTCTTGACAGAGAGGAGATGAACCTACAAAAGAAAGACGTGCATTTGACTAATGTGGGAATTTATTTTGCCTGACCCCACCTTCCATATACACATATACTCTCACATATATGTGTGTATGTATATATGTGTGTATATATGTGTGTGTACATATATATATACACACATACACACAACATACATACAGCAGGGCACCTGGAGGGGAGAGATGTGATGTGGGAATTTGTCTTGTCTAACTATACACACAGAGATAGAAATAGCAATACACACGTGTAATAACACACACAATCATATACACACACACGTGTGTGTGTGTTAATGTATATGTACATGTATGTAAGTGCATGCAACAGGGTACCTTAAGGAAGAGAAGACAGTGTGTTTTAGGCATAGCAATCTGTACCACAACCACTTTGACCACCATCTTGGCCCTCATACTCTGAAGAAGACAGCCCAGGACTCTGAGCCCAAAAGCCTTTCAAACAGCAGTGTTTCCCAAAACACCAGGCCTGCTTCCAGTCAAACCCCAACAACCATCACTGAGGGGAGAAATCCATGTGGAGAAAGGTCTCAACTTTTTCATTTACGACCAGCAAATGCTTACCAATTGCTACCAAAAGGCCACCAGATAAACATAAGAGCCCTGGGCATGACAGCACTCCCCGGACCACTGATGTGCTTCCAGCCCAGTCCCTGTGGTGATTATTAAGGGAAGCAACGCTTGTGGATAAGGGGTCAACCAACTTCATCAATTGCCAGCCACTCAGAGGGCAAGCAAGCCAGTCTACCTAAAGCAGCAAGGCACCCAAAAGGATTAATATGTATTGAGGGATTTAAAAGAAAAAATTGCTCACTGAGAGAAGGCAAAGGGGAAGAAACAGACTAATTTTAGAAATTTGCTACTTGAAAAAAATACAATAAGCTAAAAAGAAAAAAGATAGAGGTTACAAAACTGAACTTTTCCTATTCTTCTTCACACCTCAGAACTTCTCATCATCATTATCCCTTTCCTTCTTTCCTATCTTCAAAGAAAGAGATGTCCTACTCCTTATAATGCCAATCCTTCTACCTGTATTCAAAGTCATACCATCTCTTACCCCATCTGAGACCCCGATCCTTTCAAAAATCCAGTCTTTTTCATTCATCTTCAATTTCTCCATCTCCACTGTCTGTTTCCCTATTGTATGGAAACCTTCGCCTCTTTTCACCTCAAACCTAAAAGCCTTCTCTCAGTTCTTATATCCTATCCAGTTATCATCCTATTGCTTTCTCCACTTAACTTATAAATCTACCCAAAATATTACCTGCACCTGATTTCTGTACTTCCTAACTATTCTCTTTCATAAACCCCTTATAGCTCCTGTGCTGAACACTCTACTAAAACTGTTCTGCCAAAAGTCACCAGTGATCTTACAATTGCCAAATCCATTGGCATCCCCCCCTTACCCCACACACACTTCTTGATCTTTCAACAGCTTATAACACTGTTGACCAACCTTGACTTCTGGATATTCTCCTTTCCTTGGCTTTGGAGATGCCAAACATATTCTTTTGATTCTCCTACCTTCCAGATTGTTCCTTCTCTGATTATTTCATTATCTCCTCTTTTTCTGCCTGATCCCTTTATATCAGTACTTTCCAAGGTTTTGTCTTCAATTTCATTTATCATCTTGCTATACTTTTTAAAATTTCTCATTTATTTTCACACGTTGGCATAAATGACTCCCAAATCTAAAACTTCAGCCCTCATCCTTCTCCTAGACCTGAGATTTGCATTCCCAATTATGTGGAAATCTCCCCATAAGTTTCAAGTCAGCAGCTGAAACCTAAATCCAATCTAATCCAATAAACATTTATTAGATACCTATCTACTATGTGCCAGGCACTGTACTAAGCACTTGGGATACAATGAATAAAAAGAAAGATATTTCTTGCCCTTAAGGAGCTTATAATCTAGTTGAGGAGGGGAGGGGAGAGACCACACACAAGGGAGGTAGAAAGGACTTAGGTGGAAGACCAGAGGCTACTTGACTCAGGGAATCGTGTTCCATGTTTCTACCCCCTACAAAACAAGACATTGGGAGGATTTTGGTACTTCACCCTTCAACCTTCCAATTAGAGAGTACAGGAGGCTGAAGGAGATGATGTCAGTCAAGATTTGAGTTAGCTCACGGTAGAAGCGATGAACTTAACCTGGGAGAAGCAGCTTGTTTAATGAAACTGAAACCAGGCAGAGCAGCAGAGGCAAATGTCCAAAACAGAATTTATCATCTTTCCTTGCAAACCAACTTTTCCTTCTACTTTATTTCTGTAAGTGGCATTGCCTACCAATCACCCATATTAGAAGCTTTGGTGATACCTTTGTCTCCTCTCTCTTTGTCACCTATGTAGAGCTGTTGCAGGTCCTGTTAATGTCACCCCCTCACTGTTTATTGAATAAAGTCCAAGTTTCCTTAGATTGGCATTCAAGTCACTTTGCAGTCTTATCTTTAAATACCTTTCACACAATGCTTTCTACTATACCTCTACAGGAACGCCCTCTTCTAGTCAAAGTTAACTAGGAAAACAGTGTGGTTGGGTGAAAAGGGAACCGGATTTAGAATCAAAATACATGAATTGAAGTCTGCCCTTCTACTTATTACCCATATGTCCTTGGAAAAGTCATGTTCATCACCCATCTGGCCCTCATTTCTCTCACTGGTAACATGAAAGGATGGGACTAGATGACTTCAGACTTCTTTTCTACATTTATGATTCTTCAGGTTTCTTGACGGAAGTGAGGAAAAGTGGATATGAAATGCTGCCCATGATACCTGATATTACCATGTTGTTTATCTAGTGGTATAAAGGAAAGTTCATTGAAGGTGTGGGGATCTATTGGGAAATAACGTAAGATTTTCTTTAAAAGCTTTAATAAAACATTTAAGAAAGCAGATTAATTGCTGTTCCCCAAACATACCTTGGGCTTTTTCTCTCAGAATCTTTCTCATTTCTCCTTAAGCTCCATCTCCCAATCTCTAGCTATTGAAATTCCTTAAAGCTGAGAGCAGGTGCTGTGTTCTCCATGAACCTTTTTCTAATGACTCCAGATAGAATGGATCCCTTCTTTCACTCGACTCCCATAACGCTTACTGTCTATATCACTTCCAGGCACTTTTCACAAGCTGTCTCCTATAACAGATATCTTTGTAACATCTCTTATATTTGATAGGAAATCCTAAGAGGGAAGGAGGAAACAAGCATTAATTAAGAACCTACCATGTACTGGGCACAAAGTACTAAGTGGTTCTTAAATATTATCTAAGGTCGACTCAGCGCAGCAGCAGCCCTTCTTTCTCCACAGTGGTCAGCTACGACCCCCGACTCCCCAGCAACCATGTCGAAGGGACCCGCAGTTGGCATTGATCTTGGCACCACTTACTCCTGTGTGGGAGTCTTCCAGCATGGGAA
>CM053593.1:274378353-274414552 GCA_028646575.1 Pseudocheirus occidentalis
CAAAGCCGGGGGGGCTCAACGGCTTCCCAGAGTCTCATCTGGTCAAATCACACAACTCTTCTCAAAGTGAGCCCCAAAGCAAAGCCTCACATCAGGGCATATATATAGGCTTCTCCTGGGTCAGCCCTCTTGACCCACTCTCCAATTACAAAACAACAAGGTGTGGCCATTCCTCCCCCCCCAAAAAACAAGCTTCTCCCCACAGGCTCCACGTGAACATTCTCAGAGCCACTTAAGCAAGGGGGCTAGGGGCAGGAAAGAGCTTCAGATTCCCATTACAGTTATATCTAAGACCACCGAAGAATCTAAGGAAAACCCCAAACATTATAAAATGATGAGTATCCAGGGCTCTAGAACTGACAAACAGTTGAATTCCATGGAGTGGCAGGTACATATACTGACCTCTAAGAGGCTATGATTTAAAAATATGTATGTTGCTTTTTGTATTGTCTTTATGCCACCTTTATTTACATATCCCTCCTCAAAGAGCCATCCCTTCTTAGGAGTCAGGATTGAACCTGTGCTATCTATCATTTATAGAGAGAATTCCAAGGAAGGAGACACCCTCCACCAATGTAGGTGGATACCTTTGCAACTTTATCATTTTAGAGACTTATTTGGAGCATTGAGAGTTTAAGTGACTTGCCAAGGTCACACAACCAGTATTTCTAAGAGGCAGGAATTTGATCCAAGTTTTCCTAACTTTAAGCTTAGCTTCCTATCACACTGCCTCTATCATGCCTTATTATTATAAAGAATAAAAAAGAAAGAAGGGGAAAAAACACAGGTCAGCATAGCCAGTCAACATTTCAGTTGAGTTCAATAAATATTTCATACCCACAACCACCTTTGCAAAGAAATAAAGGAGAAGCCTATTTTTTTTTGTCAACTCTTCTACAATTTTAAGGTACTGATGACTAGTTGTCCATACAAGAAGGAAAATTGTTATGGAGTAAGAGGAATGAACATGAATGCTCTTTAATTAAGTGTCCTGGAAGGTCTCCAAGAGCTCCGTAAACATGGAGTTGCCAGTTGTGTGAAGGGCACATAAAACACTTGGTCAAGCTTATTTTAGCCCTTGCTACAGTTGGGGACAATCCCAAAAGGTTAAATGAATTGCCCAAGATCATAAGACAGACCTTTGGCAAAAAGAAACTGACCCAATGTCTCCTTGCCCCAAGACCAGGAGGCCATGCCATCTTTAATTAGGATTAGCTGCAGGACTCAGTCATATTCATCTTCATATTCATATTCATAGTCATCCAGCCAAAATTAGTCCTGAGGCTTCCTCAAGGCTTCAGGACCTTTAGACAATTCCTGCAAACTTGCTTGTTGGCAGACTAAAAGCCAGTTCTCCTGTGATGCCTCCCACCCCCATAGTCACTGACATTACAGGTACTTGAAGAGATGACTATAAATATTAATCAGAAAAGTTAAATTCATGGCTGAGAAATTTATCACAAGGGAAGTAACAGAAGAAAAAAATTATTTTTGTTGGATAAGGAGATGTTTCTTCTTTGCTTAAGGCTACTGTCTAAAGGCAATTTCCATTAGAGGTGATAGCCAGAAAAAAAACAAACACACACACACACACACACACACACACACACCCTAATGAGGTAGTATGAAGGTAAACAAAAGCACTGTAAAACATGAGGGAGCATATTTTTTTCTGACACTTTACAGAAAATCAGCTTTGAAAATCACCATAGACCTACAAGAGATGAAAGCAATTGAGCCTTTCCTAAAAGAAATCAGACAACGGATAAATAGGAAGTTTAAATTATTTTAAAATAAAAAATATGATGCATGGTCCCAGATCAGCAAATCTCTAGAATACTATTTCTAGTGTAAATCATACAAATACAGGAATATAGGGGTGAGTGGGAGCCAGTTAAGGTTAGGTGATGTAAATGAATAGGCTATTTAATTTTTTTCTTTTTTATTCTGTTCAGGGAAAGAGGTGGTGGCACACACCTGTAATCTCCCCTACTAGAGGAAGCTGAGTCTAGTAGATTGCTCGAGTTCTGAGGTTCTGAGGTTCTGTAGGGTTAAAGATGATCAAGTGTCTGTTGTTCAGTTCAGCGACTCCTCAATGATCCCATTTGGGGTTTTCTTGATAGAGATACTGGAGTGTTTTGCCGTTTCCTTCTCCAGCTCCTTTTACAGATGATGCAACTGAGGAAAATAGGGTTAAGTGACTTGCTCAAGGTCACCAGTTAGTAAGTGTCTGAGGCCATATTTGAATTCAGATCTTTCTGACTCGAGGCCTGGTACTCTATCCACTGCACCATGAAGCTTCCCCCTCAGGCATCTGTGCTAAGTTTTACACTAAGTCCCTGGGAGCAGGGAATACCTGAGAGCACCAGAATACCTAAAGAAGGGTGAGCTGGACCATGTCAGAAAAATGAATGAGTTTAAAACTTCTATATTTATTAGCATTGGGGTTCAGTCACAACCAGTCATTGCTCTTACAACCTGGTTTAAATATAAAGAGCTAGTCTCAAAAAATTTTTTAATAATACAAGAAAGAAAGCTTTAAAATGACTTTTTGTTCTCTTCCCTGACACCTCTCGCCAAATAATGAAGAATGGGTACATAAAGTCATCATAGGACCAAAATGAAAGAAAGGGAGATACATACTCTCTGTTCCAGCATTTCTACAGGCTTGGGGATAAACTGTTGTGGGAAAGTATAGAACATATCAGATGCGGACAAGAAAGAACCTGTATTTCTATAAAAGTTAAGTGTTGATTTGAAACTGTCAATTAAGTCATTCTACTCCATTTAAAGTGAGTAGTAAAATGTTATGCCCTGGTAGAGCAACCAGGTAAGAATGGATCACAATCAATCAGTCACAGACTTTAGACAAAGTACAGAAATGTCCTTGATCAACTGTAATGATCACATAGGAATAGTGTTCAGATTGGCTGAGGAAATTGGATACTGACCTGTGGGACCTGAGTATAACCCTCAAGCTGTTTGGAATTGAGGGTTTTAAGAGATCCAAGCAAGTAGAAATTAGAAAGCATTCTAGCTAAACCCCTAAGGGAAATTTACTGTGGAGGAGTAAATAGGCCCTGGGCCTCATTCTCAGTTTTATTCTCTCTCACCTTCCTCTTCCCTTCACTGGAGGAGGACTTTAGAAATTTTGGAAGTTGAAAAAGAACTTTCCATCTTCTCATTGGCATCCAGAGTCCTGAGATCAGTTCATGGCAGTGCCTGAATCAGGACCCAAAGGCAGAATGGATACAGATTCACACTTTTACAAAGAGTCCAGAAAAAAAAAAATGCTACATCATACTAGAGGGACTATCTTGAAGATTTGAACAAAAGGTCACTATGAGCTGTTAGTTACCTCTTTGCCAGGAGTGCTGTTCAAGCCTGATCCCACTTTCCCTGGACTCTGGATTGCTGGAGCAGTATCATAGGGTTTGGGAGAGAATGTTTATACTAATACTAATAATTATACCAATTTAATAAATTCCTTTTTCTGAAAGCTAATTGTCTAACTGAACACTTGGTATCAACAAGTAAACATGGAAAAACATAGTGGTGGGGGCTCATGAGCTATAAACCATTACAAAGGACTTCCAACTCCTCTTCACTACTTCTAGGTTTCCCTGATGGGAGGTAGTAGCCTTGATCTGGGGTTCCCACATGTGAGTGATTGAATCCTAATAAAGCTGTCCTAGCCCCAATATTCTAACTTCATTATAGGCCCCACTTAACAGCAGGTTCACTGTACCTACCTATCACCACCCATCCACCCAAAGAGGCAGTGACTGGGGCAGTAACTAGGTAGAGGCAGTAGCTGGGTTTCCATCACGTGGACACACCTGCTGTTTCTGTGGGAACTAAGAGTTCAGGGACACACCTGTTGTTCCAGTGAGCAGTGAGGCATATATGAAGAAGTTAGGACGTTGGCGGGGGTGAAGATGGTGGCTAGGTAGGTACAGTGGGCTGCTGCTAAGTGGGGACTATAATGAAGTTAGAATATTGGGATTGGGGGCAGCTTTATTAGGATTCCATCAAGAATATGATTGGGGGCTGGAAGAGTATCTTTAGACATTTCAATTTCCAATGACTCTGGGAGATAAACTCTATTTCTTGCTTGTTCTCTTTTGGGGCTAGGGAATAGAATAATCATGCTTGTGTTGGACCCAGTTCCTGACCTCTGTAAACCAAGAAAGCGCTGCAGGGAGCAATCAACCTAATGTAACTAAGCCTAAGAATACCAAGACAGGCTGGGGGGGAGGGGGGTTCTTGTTTTGGTTTATGTTTTTAATAAAAATTCAATTTATTTATTTTTATATAACAAAAATTTTGAAACTGGAACAGAGTTATGTTTGCTCATCTCAACATTATATTCCAGGTATTTAAAGTCTCTTGATTCCGCTATTGTGAGTACTTGTTCCCCAGTGCAAATTACAAACTTTCTGTTTCCTCATTCATTTCTTTTCCATAAATACCTCATAAAGGACCTATCCCACATGCTTAGTGTGCATTCTAGTTCTTTCTTATTTTGTGGATACAAGTATAGATAGCACTCGGGCCCTATAGCTATCACCTCTCCCTCTAACTGCAATACTGACCCACCCCCTGTCCTGGTTATGTGTCTTTGGTGATATACTTAAAGTCATTTCTCATACACAGATCATGGTCTAGCCTGCTTGCACCCACCAGGTGTCTTTTCTTTGCTTTTGGGTTCATCATTGTTGTTGATTCTTATGATGGTGCTCAGTATTCATATCCATATGCTATATCATCACCAGGAGAACATTGGTAGGATTACAGATTGAGGACTAGGAATTATTTAAAAGTCCATCTAGTCCAGTCCCCTTATTTTATAAGGGAACAAACTCAAGTCCAGAAGGGTGAAGCCCACACTTACACAGGGAGTTTGTGTCAAAGATGGGATTTGAACTCTAGACTTTTGACTCCAAAGTCAATACACTTCTCACTCTACCCACATGGCCTCCTTAATATAGTAATATTAAAAAGATAGAGTTTAACATTTGGGAGAAGCTTGGAATCAGTGGAGGTGCTACACAGTTTCCCAAATAGAATCTCATCATCTTCTAATATTATGTGGGAGACATCAAAATGAATTCACTCTGGAGCACAGAGCTTCTCTCTGAAATGAATAAAATAAAACCTTTCTCTGAACCTTGAGGGGTTGAAAATCTACTCTTCTTGTTTTTGCAGAGGAACAAAGGTTCACCCATGCACTTCCCCCATTCATTCTGTAGAGAACAGTTCTCCCCTTGCCTTTAATCTGTAATACCTTCTGGCTTCAGGACTAGTCTATGATGCTGAGGAAACAGTACAGGAAAACTGTTTCATTTTTATCATTGTATTCAAGCTCTTAGCACAGTGCTTGGAACATTTTGGCCCTCAATAAATGTTGATTGGTTGAAACATTTGAGGCATCAGGGTCATCCACTATGTTCCCAGGGAGCGTTCAGCAACATTCAGGGCCAGTTCTTCTCTGCTAGCCTTTCTATCGGAGGTGCCTCATCCATTAGGCAACACATTTGCAAAATGTTTTTGGCCAGTGCCTTTCTAGGCTTCTGGGAGGCCTGGGAATTAGGAAGAACAGCCTTTCTTGACATAATGTATTAAAGCAGTGGTTCTCAACCTGTGGGTCACAACCCCTTTGGGGATCGAACTGCCTTTTCACAGGAGTTGCCTAAGACCATCAGAAAACACATACTTCCCATGGTCTTATGAATTGCGATACTGCTCCTCTATCCATCTGGGGTGAGGGTGGGGGGCGCCTGCATACAGATATGTGCAGATACGTCCACATACCAGTAGTAAAGGGTCACTGCATTAGGAAGGTTGAGAGCCACTGTATTCAAGCAAACAGAAGAATCTTGCCCTTTTACCTAGAGGACCCTTGGTCTGACCTTGGGAGTTTCTTAACCTCTGTTTACCTCGGTTTCCTAATCAGCAAAATGGCAATAATAATAGCACATACTTCACAAGACTGTTGTGAGGACTGAATGAAATAATGTGTGCAAAGCGTTTGACAAACCTTAAAGCACCTTATTTATAAGTTAGGTATTATTATTTTACTATTAGTGAACTAGTTCTAACAACTCTTTAAGTCATTCCTAAGTTTTTAATAAATCTGTGAAATACATTACTTCTACATTACATGTTGAGCAATTAGGCCTGTAAAATTTAAAACTGAAGAATTTGTGTAAAAATTCTCTGAAGAAGTTTATAGAGGAACAACAACGTCCATCCCCAAGTATATAAGAAGCATTTGGAGTCTATTTGAATTATATACAATCTAATTCTTTAGAAGAGAGTTACTAAATGTAGATCATAGAGTATTTGTGTATGTATATGTACATGTACATATGTAATCAATTTTTCCTAAAGAGGTGGAACATATGTATGTATATATAGTGTATTTAGATATTTAATATCTATATGTAAGGCGATAAAAATTACATCTATACATATCTACATAAGACCAATAAGAAAGTTATATCTCTATGTGTACACACACACACAAATATATATATATATATATAATGTGTATATAATATAAATATATACATGCATATATGTATGTATACCAATAATTCTAGAGGAAGAGGACAGGCAAAGAAAAATAATTCACATATTCATTAACTAGGGTAATCCATACTTCTTTGTCAAGTCTGATCATTTGTTTATTTGAAGTTCCCTGTTTTCCTTTTAGTCATTATTGTTTGGCAGTGAATAATAATGTGGTTGATAAATATTGTAGTTCATAAATACATGCAAATTTATACACGTCAGGAAGAAAAGTTCAGTCAGTATTTTTACATAATGAAACTTGCCATCAAGGCTTAACCTTACTGTTATTTAAACTAATAAATCACCATCCTTCAAAATAAGAAGTAAAAGCAATAGCACGAGTCCTCCTCTCCTTTGTCATGAACCCTACCCCCATGTATACATCTGAAAGGCAGGTTCTTTCTTGTCCTACTTTGATTATGATATCACTTTTTATGTCTAAGCCATGTATACATTTAGAACTTATCTTGTATATAGAATGAACTATTGGTCTATATTTAGTTTGCACCAGACTGCTTTCCAGTTTTCCCAGAAGTGACTGTCTAACAGTGAGTTCTTACTCTAAGCATGGGATCTTTGTGTTTATCAAACAATAGTCTACTATCATTTGCTTCCATATAATGCATATCTACAGAGCATATATGGACTCTGCTATCAGTGACGCTGGCCTCCTTTTTTGGTCCTTACACACCACAGTCTGTCTCCCATTTTGGTCATTTTCATTAGCTGTTCCCCATGCCTGGAACTGGGGGAAAACTTTCAAAGTTCTCTTTACTGTTAGTGCCTTTCTTCTGAAATTACCCCCAATTTTTCTGATATATAATTTAGAGTAATTTGCATTTTGGCTTACCCGTCCAATTGTGAGCTCCTTGAGAACAAGCGCTGTTTTTATTTGCTTTTTGCCTTTCTTTATATCGACAGCACTATGGTGCCAAGCAGACAGTAGTCACTTTTAATAAATACAAATTGATTTCTTGATCAACTAGCACAAAATAATTTCGATGATTATTCCTTTGTAGCATAGTTTGAAATCTGGTACTCTACCTACACTTTCTTTTTCTCATGATACCTTCATTTCTGTGTTTTTTAAGAGTGCCTTTTACATCACACAACAAAAATGTTACACATAGCACTGATTTATGTCTTTTTATTAAGTAGGGTATGGTATGAAACTTGTTTTTATACGGTAAAAGGTTTTCAAAATCAGAGACTTATCTTTTTAATTTATTTAGTTAAATTTATTTTTTTCAATTATCATTTTCTCCTTCTCATTTCCCCCATCAACTAAAAAAAAAAAGAAAAAGAAAACCTTTGTAATAGATATGCACAGTCAAATAAAATATAGACCCTGTCTAAAAATGTTAGTCCTCGTTCTACATATAAGTCCATCAGTCAGAAGATGAATAGCATTCTTTATCAACATTCTTTTGGAACTATGGTGACTAGAGTTCTTAAATTTTGCAAAATTGTTCATTTTAATTATTTATTATTATTCAAATGTCTGTTTCATTCATGTTATAGAATAAATTATTCTCCTCATTTACTTGGTATCAGTTCACTCCAGGTTTTTCTAAAAGCACCCCTTTCTTCATTTCTTAAAGCATAATAGTATTGTATCATATCCATATAATATGATTTGCCCCAAATGATGGGCACTCCCTTACTTCTCAGTTCTGCACCACTAAAAAAAGAGCTACTATAAATAATTTTGTGTAAAGGAGATCTTTCCCTCTTTCTCTGATCTCAGGATATAGATCTAGTGGTGATTTCACTGAGTCAAAGAGTATACGTGGCTTAGTTTTTGGACACAGTACAAACTGCTTTCCATAGAAATGGTTTATCTTTATCAATAGAATGTCATTAATCATAGTTAACCTGAAATTCATGTTATTATTGTAAGACCATTTTTTTCTGTGAGAAGTAATGAACTATCTGACAAAGTCCATAATCCTGTAGAACACAGTAGAATGTAACAAAATAGAAAATATTTTAATGAAAAAGCAAAGGAATGCTGTTTCATTTTTCATCGGCGCTAAGAAGAGCATCTTTCTAGCATAGAAGTTTAGATTTTCTACTTTCTTTTTCTAGATAGTTGTTAACAAAAAAAAAACAAATAAATTTTCCCAAAATCAATTTCAAGTTTACCTAAGTTATGAGAAGTGTAGCAAAGACACAGTTAAAAGAACTTCATTGTTAGCCCAGGTGTTTGGTCAATGGAGAAAGTATGGGCTTTTTCTCTTAGAATCTGAGAGCCATTAGTGCTGGATGGCCTACTAAAATTGAGACTAAGTTGTTTATCCATCTTTAGATAATTGAAGTGACCTTGAATTGATCATAGCTATTTTCCTCATCTGATTGCTTAATTATTCTATTGCAAGAGCCTCCTAGAAGTTTCTCCCACTTCTTTCCCTACTTATTCCATCCTTTCTATCACTTAAAAATACCTTCTTAATGTTATCTACTTAACCCTACATAATCTTTCTTGAACACCAGTCATAAGATCATAAGATATGCCCAATGTCTTTGCTTTAAAAGTTGCAGTGGTTGCCTATTGACTAATAAAATTCAAAGTCCTTTGTGTTGCATTCAAGATCCTCCATAATCTATGATTATTGTATCTTTCAGAACTATCTTATATTCCTCATTTCACATATTCTTTGCTCCATCCAAAGTGGACTACTCTTTATCCTCCAAATACACAAAATATTTTCTTGCCTTTGAACCTTTCCTTACACTGCTCCTCCTGGATAGAATGCCCCCTATATCCCTCTTTGCTTGCTGAATATCTATCAATCCTTTAAAAGTACAACTCAAATGCAACTTTCTTGAAGCTGTCCTTGATTTTCCTGTTTGGCAATGCCAATTCTCCTAGTAGAATTCAAATAGCTCTTTGGTTTTCAACTATTTAATGTACTTAGTATGTAATATTGTGTATTACAGTTAACTCTTAGCATTTTGGTCCTTGACTAGACTTTAGGCTAGATAAGGGCAAAAACAGTGTCCTATCTGAACTTGATATGTTCCCCACCACCTAGCATAAACCTGTACACATGATAGTTGCTTAATAAATGCTTATTGAATGAACATTGTTGAAACTCTCCATATATGTATGTATGCATGTATGTGTGCATACATATGTGTGTATGTATGTTCAGATATTCTGATACATGAATCATGATTTGTTTTGTTTCTAATGTATAAGATTAAAATTTAAAAAGTAAGTTAGGAACACCCTCCAAGGGAGCTATGCTCATTCATGGAGATATGTCCTCCAGTGAAGCAGAATCCAACCTGTCCATCCATGCCCGCTCATCCTGGTTTCCCTTTCAGAAGATTATAGATTAAGATCTAGAAAGGACTTTAGAGGTTATTTAGTCAAAACTTCTCATTTTTAGAAATGACTAAACTGAGACATAAGGAAATTGAATTACTTGCTCAAGGTCACACAGAAAGTGAAGGTAGAGCTACATAAATTTTGTTTGTGTCCTCCTATGTTTGTCATCCATCCAATGTATGGGGGGTCTTCCTGGAATTCTGACATTCTGAAGATGCCAATGGAAAATGTAGCCATCCATTAAATCTCCTTCTGATTATATGACCAGCCCATCTTTTTTTTTAAAAAATACATGTTTATTGGTGGTATCCTTTTTCTTAAACTTATTTTCTTTCATAATTCCTTGTTTGTCATATGTTGCAGCCTGACCATGTTCACCATATGCCTCTTCATTACCCTTTGTGGTATTTTCAACTTCAATTCTTCTGAGACTATATTTTTCTATGGCTTGTACCCATGCAGGATCATGAAAAGAATGCTGGTTATAAAAGATGGGCCTTTGTTTCAGGGAGAATTGAAGGCTCATCAAAAGTACTTTATCATTCCCCAAGGGTAATCCAGCCCATACTACTACTCTTCTTGCATAATTGTGGACGCAACTCCTTGTTCATTTTGCAGTGTTTGACCAGAAGATATATGTGGAAGGATGAGCTACATAGATTGACCATCCAACCACAAGTTATAGCTCATACAGTGGGTATTGTTCATTCACTTGTTTTTTCCTCTGTGCATAGTTAGGGCAAATACCAATATTCCAGTCCCAGATGTGATTACAGAGTTGGGGGTGGGGGAGATTTTAGTACTTATTACTACTCTAAAAAGGTAACTGAAAGAAAAATAGTTTTTCAAAGGCAAGATTAATAGTTTCAAAAATTATGTCAGACAAATACATAATTCTCTTGCAAATTCCCAAGATTTTGTGTCAACTAAATGCAAAATACAAGTCCCTGGAATAACTTCAGGAAAAGTTGAGTGGTAATGAAACATCAAATCACTAAATCAACAATATGTTAGAGAATGTGGCAATTTGGTTGTAATGAGCTATTAGACTTGAAGTAATAGACTCAAAAGGGAGGTTAACTTCCAGTGATGACATAATTTAGATTACATTAAAAGAGACACATTTTTAAAAGTACAAGCTAACTAACTAAAAATCTCTTTAGTACAATGAGAAATTGGAAATGGTTGCTCAAATGCGTATATATAGAGAAATATACACATATAGATTGTGTGTGTATATACAAGAGATGTAAAATATTGGCTGTAGGGGATTTCAGTGGCCTAAACTCAATTAGACTTGAAATTATATAATAAAATAAATATGCACACTTGTCATAATGCAGACTATTTCTCTTGCCCAATTTGCAGCTATCAAAATCAGAGTAACTTGGCTTAAGCCTCAGGAACTAAGCCAAATATAATTAATCAGATTTCAATGGTGAATTAATACCTAGGGACTTGTAATCATAATAGAAGCCAAATCAAGTTGCAATAAACTCTAGGGATAAACCAAATTCTTTGGCTATACTAGAATTATAATATGACATACATCACATGAAATAACAAGGGCATTATCTAAGACTTGGATATAATCAACAATAATAATTATTGATTTCATATGGTGTATATTATACAATAATTTTTATGCACATAATCCCCAATTTGCAATCAAGGGAGTTCCAAAAGCCCATGAATAACTTGATGGGGGACTTAGAACATTTTTCTCCAAAGCAAAAATGTTATCAGAGATGGTTCATAATGGGTCACTCTACAAAAAAGCCCATTTAATTGATAACTTAGATATATCATAGTAAATGTTTCTCTGGAATAGGGCATTTGGAGTCAACAGTGTATTATGGACGTCAACAATGTATGTCCACCACTAAAGCACTAGAAAATACAAAAGAGATGACTCACATCCCACAGTTACCACCTATCAGGTAAATGTAACCCCTTAGAGATGTGTCCTATGGCCAGGAAGCAAGCAACTGAGCCAAGGGGTCATGGGAGAAGGCTTTGACAGCAAGAGAATGGAAGCCGCATTGATAGGACTGTGGACTACATTGACTGGATTATGAGCTTCAAGAAAACTGGGGGACAAAGGCTAGAGGAAGATCTTATTGGGTTCTAGGGGTGAAAAGGATTGGCATGAGAAGAAACAACAAAAGTAAGAAAATATTGGTAGTTAGATGAGGTTTTCAGAGGTAGTAGGAGTGAGAAAGGAAAGGGAATTCCTACAGTTTCACCAGTTAAAGAAAGACCCTTTAATAGTTAAATTAATCCATGGGAGATTGCCAGTAATGGTATTTGTCCCATATGTAAACTTTAATTTGAAGAATTTAACAGAGATAGTTTGTGAAAAAGATAATGGGGAGCTGACTAGGAGACAATATAGGATAATTGAAAGATCATTGAGCCAGGGCAAGGGGTACTAATTATGGTAAATGAATAGAGTAGAACATGACTATAATATAAGGAATGCCAAATATGAAGAATCGAGAGAAAAAACATTAGATTTATTCAAGATGATATAGAGTAGAGAAGAGAGAGCCAGGAAAATGGTAACTAAGTACCTAAAACATTGAGCAAGTCATTATATTGCCTGAGTCTCAGCTTTTATTGCTATCATTAGCTTACATTATCTACACTGTTCCTTCCAACATTGTTTCTACAATTTCCATGGTGGTCTTATTCAAATACTTTGATATTTTATAGGTAGCCAAATAAAAGTAATTGAGTGGGATCATCAAAATGCTTTTGCATTTGTATACAAATATATGTATGTTTTTAGTCTCTATAAATACACTTATATGAATACATATATGTGTATATATTAAAACAGTTGTAAAATACAAATTAATCAATTAGCATTTATTAAACGCCATCTATGTGGTGAAGCAATGGATGGAGTGCTGGGCTTAGAGTTAGAAAGAACTGAGCTCAAATTCAATCTCAGATATTATCTGCATGACCCTTAATCTCCATTTGCCTCAGTTTCTTCATTTGTAAAATGGAGATAATAATGGCATCTACCTCCCAGGGTTGTTATGAGGATAAAATGAAATAATAACTGTAAAGCATTTAACACAATGCCTGCTACATAGTAAGTGCTACATAAACGTTAGCTGCTGCTCTTATCACTACTACTACTGCTACCCTCTTGCCAGATTTGGTTTTCCTGCCTCTGGTTTACATCCCTCTAATCTATAGCAAACATCAGTGCCAGAGTGTTCTTAATACACTCTTTATTTTACTCCACTGTTTAAAACCCTTTAATTGCAATTATGACTGATCACCTACTGAATAAAGTTCACATTCCTTGGTCTGACATTCAAGGCTCTCCAAAATCTGGCTCCAAACTACCTTTTCTGCTGTATCTTACACTATCATCCCATAGACTCTATGATCCAAGACAAACTGAACCACTCATCCTTCCATGAACACATTATGCTGTTCGTGGTCATCTTCCCTGTACATGATTGAGTTCTTACTCATCTGTCAAAATGCAAATGCCATGTCTCACCTCCCCAGTCTAGAGAGCTCTCATTCTCTGAATTTACCTTACTAATACTAAAACATGTTTATTTATTAATGATATAAATATGAGTCTCATTACAATTATAATAATAACTATTATTTAAAACAATTTGAATATATAAATTTCATTATTTTAATAGATTTTTTTGATCCTTTTGGTATTTCTATTGCCTAGATTTACTTCTGCATTCTTGTGTTCTTTATTCCTCTGAGAGAATATTTTTAAAAAGAAGAGAAGGAAATTTTGTGCAAAATTAATCAATACATTGAAAAAAATCTTTTTTTAATGTAATGTTCCACACTTTTGAAATTCCCCACCTCTGCAAATAGAGGTGTTGACTCTCTTCTTTCTTCTTAGGAAGCAAACTTGTTCTACATAATTTTACATCATTAATTTTCAACTGTTTTGTGGTTGTTAATCATTTCATTTAATGTAGTTGTCATGGTATATATTGTTTTTCAGAAACTGCTTACTTCACTTTGCATCAGTTCATTTAAGTCTTTACATATTTGAACATTTGCTTCATTTCTTATGGTAGAGTAATATTCCATTCCATTCATTATCACAATCTGTTTAGCCAATCCCTAATCAATGGTCATCTACTATGTTTCCAATTCTTTGGCATTATGAAAATAGCTACTATAAATATTTCAGTGTATTTTAGCCTTTCTTTTTTTCAACGACCTCTTTGGGGTAGTAGTGGAAACTGTAGGTCAAAGGGTACAGACATTTTGGTGATTTTATTCGCATAATTCCAAATTCCTTTCTTGACTAGCTATACTAATTTACAGATCCACCAACAATGCATTAGTGTTCCTGTCTTTTCACATCCTCTCTTTTGTCATCTTTGCCAAGGTAAAATCTCAGGGTTATTTTGATTTGCAATTCTCATTTCAATAGGCGTCCTTCATTTGGTTGTTAAACAAGAAACTGTTCCTATCTCTTGACTACTTATCTACTGTTGGGGATGATTTCTCATCTTCTACATTTCTATTAATTGCCTAAATATCTTAGATAACAAACTCTTATCAAAGATACTGTATATGAAGATTTTTAAGCTTGCTCCCTCATCCTTTATGTCATTAAAACAATCTATTTTACCTTTGTAATTGCCTTTGTCCCTTATTTATATATTCCTTTGTACATTCACAGCACTGTGTCTCCCTTAATCATATATCTTATTCTATTATCTATTATATCTATTTATGTACGTGTCTTACTTACCTGACTCTACACTCTTCCATGGCAGTAGCATTAAATAAAAAGGAATAATAATGTAGATTATACATTGTAAAAATTCTATTAAAATGCTGATATCAAGGGATATCATAGTCAAGTCTCTTTTTAGAGGCTTTTTATACTACACTGGAGAGAGATTGAGCTCATATTTTTGTGTCCACCAAAAACATAATTTGAACCCACAGTAAAACCAAGTTTGTGGCATCATGAGACCCGTTAATTTATTTTTAGTTTTATTTTTTCATACTTTTTGTTCTGTATCACATTCATTTATGAATGCTTCCTTTCTCCTACCTAATGAGTCTTCTCTTGAAGTAAAGATTAAAAAGAAAAAAAGACAGTTCAGCAAAGCTAACTAAAATATCAACTGACTTTGACAATATGTTAATTTAGCTGAACTGTGTTTTTTCTCTTTCTTTTTTATGCTTTGTTTCAGAGCGTGGTTCATGAAGTAGAAGAAAGCTTGGTTTTTATAATTACTTAGTATTCAGTTTTGGTTTTTATTTTTCTGCTTACATTGTTGTAATATTTGTTTATAATATTTTCCTGGTAATACTTACTTCATCTGCAATAATTCATATTAATATTCTCATGATTCTCTGAATTCTTAATATGCATCATTTTTATGGAGCAGTAGCATTCTATGACATGCATGTAATATGATTTGTTTAGCCATTTTCCTATTTGACAAGGATCTACTTTATTTCAAAATACTGCTAGGGATATTTTGGCACATATGGAGTCATTCATTTTGCTTTTCACTTCCTTGCAATTTCTGTTTGCCAGTGGGTTATCTAACTTAAAGTATATAGGCAATTAGTCCTTTTTTTCTTTTTTAGCATAATTCCAAGCTGATTTCTAAAATGGTTGGACTAGTTAATAGAACTAACAAAGATAAATTAACGTGCCTATCTTTTTGTGGGTATGGTACTGTAAAACAAAATTTTATAGAGCTATAATATATAACTTCCTGTTTTCAATTTTTTAAAAAAATTAAGTACTTTAGAGTCAGGAAACACATTGTTGTTTTTCTTTTACATTCTTTACAATACTCAGAATCCTGGGAGCATATAAGAAATTGTTACAATATTCAACTAATCATACTTTATTCTATAAAACTCCATTTGTGTTCTCATAGATTATCCCAAATACTTTAAATACACATACTTTTCCAAGGACCTTTTAAAAAATAAATGTACATTATTCTAAATTACAGCTTTAAAAAATGTACATTCTTTCTTTCAAAAATAACATAAGATTTCAATTTATACCATACACCTCATTAGAAGCATAAATGATAAATCATAAGGTTTAGAGTTTTGTTGCTTTTTCCCTTTCCCCCTTCTGAATGACCTAACAACCTCTAGCCTCAGAAGATCCAGTTCAGATGTTGGGAGTGGTATCTAATATCTTGCTTTCAACGAGTATCTTGGGATTGACAACATTTCACTAGAATGTGATAAAGCATTGAGTCACAGAATGCCTTTAAAGTCACCTAAAAAATACACTGAAACATTTTGGCATTTGGAAAATTCTGACACTAAAAAAGAAGTCAAGATAACTTTTGTACACAAGCAGGACTCCAGAACATATACTTCATCTCATCTAGCATCACCCCTTAATCTGGACAGTAAAATCCTCACCAACATTTTGGCAAGCAAACTCGGGGAATGCTGCCAAACATCATCAATACTGCTTAGTCTGGTTTCCTCTCAACCTGAAACATGACACTATCCTCCTTAAGTTACTCAATGCAAATCACAAACAGGTTTCTTTGGCATTTGGCTCTCATTTCCCTTGAGGGTGTTACACACTCTTGGTATGTAAGAAGGAAAATGCAACATTCTACAGTCCTCAGTCCCTTCTTCCCAGGCTGTGAGCATTCTTACCTCTCTATAAAGTTGTGTGCCTATAAAAGGTGTTGGAGAGACTAGTCCATCACCAGAATCAAGGTACATGCACAGCTATCCAGAGAACAAGAAAGCTTATGCTCAACTCTACCTGGCCAACACTAAGCTTGTTTCTCTCCACTGGGCCAGAAAGAATACAATACCAAGAGACTGCATAATTGTATGTATCTGAGGGAAGAGGCCTCTTCTGTACATTATTGTTGTTTATATTTTAGTCTTACTTAACCTTTCTTAGTTTATAGCCATGTTGAGATATGTATCAAAATACATCAAAGTAATGCCATGTCAGCGGTTAGAATTTCTCAAAAGCACTTCATTATCTGACTTCTTAAATACACAAGATTTTCATGATTATGGTGGGAGCTGATCTGGTAGAGCTGATCATTCTAAACAGCCACAGGTTCTCCTACACACCCATATGAATCTCTTAAATGTCCCAAATAACGGTTTCCTAAGGGGCTTTTAAAACCGTTTAGCAAATGGTGTTAGCCAGTAATTACAGTGACTGCTGAGTGTAAGTGAGTTACCCTCAGGTATGTGTATGCATAATTCTGGTTCAAAGAAAGAATCTAACAGGGAACAGAGTAGTTCTGGAAGATGAAGATGTTACATTTCCAGGAAATAGCAACCAAGAAGATCATGTCTTTCACATAGTAGATATTCAGTTTTTGTTGACTGATTCCATTAATGCTTCCATTCTTGGTAGACATTTTGATAGATTTCTCTATGTGGTGAAGTACAAATGTAATAGGCTAAAAGAATATACTTCTATTCTCTCATCTATGTGAAGATAGTTGGGATAGAAGGACATTATCAGAGAGAAAAAATTTTCATGGCTTCATAGTTTAAAAACTGAACTTCAGAGATTTTCTAATTTAATCTACACATGAGGAAAATGAAGCTCATGAAGGTTTAATGTCTTATGTGGGTTCAGTTTTCTGGTGTCTAAATAAATTCTTCAGTTCTATCCTCTATTTGGAGAATCTGGTGTATTTTGCCATTGAACGTCATGTGATACTTATAGTCATGGTCTTTATTGTGATTTTGGGCACTGTAAGTATTGCATTGGTGCTAGAGATGGTAATGGCATACTATTTATGATGGGAAAAACCCCCAGATTTTGAAGTCTATTAAAGCAGCAGACCTAGTGACTAAGGAGGAAGATGTTATGTTTCAGTCAAAAATCAAATTAAACATTATTCTATATACCTAGAACACTCCTAAGCTACCTAGGACAGAAAGTGTCTTACACAAGCTACCATATTTTTTTTCCAAAGAGAACAGAAAGTTAAGCCTTGGTCTGATGAGTTCCTTGTTTCTTCTTGGCTAAGAAAGAAACAAAAGTGTCAAGAGGGTGAGTTGTGACCTGCTCAGCTCCTTCCAAACGTTCCCCAGCAGAATGAATGTGGGTCAGCCAAGGAGTCATCAGTTCTTCTATTGAGGCAGGGTTGGACAAACAGACTGAAAAGGCTAAATATAATTGCTAGCACTGGACCTTAGAAATCTGTGGCATTTATTCCAGGTATATGACTGTTCTGTGAAGGAGTAAAAGAGAACAACCTGACCAGGTAGGATGAAAGGTAAATGTCATCAGAATATTTAAGAACAAAGAGGAACCCAGGTCTTCTGCCCCCAAGGCCTACTCTCCATCTACAATGCCATGCTACCCTTCATTAATACTGATGGATTTTCAAATATGGTGACCCAAAAGCAATAAGTTGTATTGAATTCCTCTCTGCCCCATGTCTTCCAAGGATAGATTTTCTGGTTGCTTGAAAATAAGGAACCAGAGTAAAGATACTACTGTATATTAACAAAAAATATCTCAAAGTGAATAAAAGATACATGATGATATGGATAGAAATCATAGAGGATGGACAAAAAAGGAATGGCTACAATCTGCTCCTTTGAATGGAATATTCACCTTGATGAGACCATGCTATGTCCACTGGAGTACTGGAGCAGAGTAGCAACCTGAGCAAAACTTTGACGTTAGCATCATCTGTCTTTGTCTCATTCCTTTCATCTTTCCTTTCTATGTCTTTTTTTTCCACCCTGACAACTTCTGACATGACCCCCAGTTTAGCCTACGTCTGTCCCTTTCCTTATAAGGACTTCAATCTCACTAACCTATTAACTAATTACAGCTAAGATAATAGCTTGATGACCACTCTGAGCCTCAGCTTCTTTTATCTGTAAAATGGAGACTTATATTATCTACCTAGACTGTATGCCTATTTGAAGTGAGCTCTACTTTGAAGAACTTCAAGGTTTAACAAGTATAGAAATGTGAATCACCATCACCATGAAGCTTCAAGAATTACCTCTCTTGGAAATATCTACAATTTCTTTAAAAAATAAATTTCTTATAAGAAGACACCCCCAGCCTACCTAATCATGGAGGTGGGAAGTGGGAGTACATGGTACATGTTTTTAGACTTTTTCAAAGCATTATATCAGTTATGCTAACTTTTTTTCTTTCACTAAAAAAAAAACCCAACTATTTGTCATATTGGTATGCTCTTGGGGAGAGGGGGGATACTATGGTGGTGTGAAAAACAAAATATCAATAAAAGTTCATTTTTAAAAAGAAATAAAACTCTAATAGTGGATCATAAATTCATTTAGAATAAGAATCCTATTTTATTTAGCTCTACCAACTCTGAATTTCCACACAATGGTCTATACACAATAGTCACCTAATACATGTTTACTCAAAGGATGGATTCTAAGTAAGAAAGTATTTAATGTCAAGAAGGACTTCCTAGTACCCCTCAAACCATACTTCACAGGCTACTGCCCATTTCATTGTCTCATCATAGGGACATATGATGGTGCCATGAATATCACCTTGTCAGAATAGTACAGTAATGGTACACTGTTGCTCTTGCTTTTCCCTACATAAGTGGGACATTTCTCATTTGGGGGTTGATTCTGGAGACAATGTGTGGGCCTTCAGTCATGTGTGCTCACTCATTTAGATATTAATCAGTGCTAGACATAAATGTGCAAACTGTGAAACTATCTTCCCTTTCAGCACCTTCTCTACTCCAAATCCTTCCTCCATATTGTCTTCTCTCATTCCAGGCAAAGAGTTCCCCTCAGACCCTCTCCCCACATCAAATCTGCTCTCAGCAGAGCATCTGAAACTCATTCACAATGAAGAGTCAGTGACTGAGAGGTTTTAATGTATTACTTATCCCAGAGGTAATAGTCTTTTCATCATGGAATTCCAAGTATCAGCAAATGGGTAAGGGAGGCATTTTTTGGACAGTCCTAATTTTCTTATTCACAAGACTTGGCCTAAACTTCAAACTTGTTCTCCCTCAAATAAGGAGAAGACTTAGGCTCAAGAAAAGATTGTTAGTCTATAGTTACCATGCCCCTTAGTTAGTTCCATTGACTCAAAGAACAGCATTGCCTCACTTCCACAGATATGCAACCATGGGAAAATGTGCCTTGTAGAAAGAATGGATTCATTACTGAGTGTCTAATTACAGTATTTTAAACAATTTAGGTATCCATTTTTATAATCTGTTATGTGTCCTTTTGTAAGTAAGCCAGAGTCAATATCATGTACTTTGTAAACTCCTAGAAAGCACAAGTCAGGTCTATTTAAGTACAGTATATAACACAGTCCAACTTTTACTTGTATAGTTAATACCTTTTGTTATTAATGATGGTGAAGAATCCCTTTTGAATCTTACCAAAGTTAATTAAGTGACGAAAGTAAAACTGGAAAAAAGAATATGATATGATATACTATTACTAAAAAAAATCTGATACCAAGTCAACAAAC
This sequence comes from Pseudocheirus occidentalis, assembly GCA_028646575.1. Taxonomy (NCBI): domain Eukaryota; kingdom Metazoa; phylum Chordata; class Mammalia; order Diprotodontia; family Pseudocheiridae; genus Pseudocheirus; species Pseudocheirus occidentalis. Next base: position 274,398,750 of record CM053593.1, read on the forward strand.
ATTTATTAAACACTTTCTGGAATGGTTAGAGTTTGGTCAGATAGCAAAGTGGCCAAGGTCATCCACTGCATCCCAAGCCATCACCAGTTATCCTCACTTTTGTCTTGCCACTGGACTTGGATGACTCTGGAAGAGAGAGTGAGGCTGATGACTTTGTACAACTCTACCTCACTTAAATCCAATTCATGAAGAAAACAAGACATCACCTTGTGATGTTACTGATCCTCTTTGAAAGCAAAAGGACAAATGACAACAACATTAAGCATCTACTATGTGCCAGGCACCTTGCTAAGAACTGAGGATAAAGAAAAATACAGCCCTTGCCCTCAAGAGAGTATAGATTCTAATGGGAGTGGGGAAAACGATATGCATGTAAATATGTACAAACAAGCAGTATATACTGGTTACATTTGATTTAGCCACAGAAGGAAGGCATTACCACCAAGGGAGAGCAGGAAAGTCTTCTTGTAGAAGGTGGGATTTTAGCTGGGCCTTGAAGGAAGCCAGGAGGTAGAGATGAGTAGGGAGAGAGTTTCAGGAATGAGAGATAGCCTGTGAAAATGGGTAGAGATGCAGCAAGGAGACCAGTATCAATCCATTCACAGATTGCATGGATGGGAGTTAATCAGTTATTGAGGTTTTTGGGGGGTTTTTTTAAACAGACCTGTGATACCATTAGCGTAGAGAGATTTCAGTAAGAAATTTCTACTACCTTTTCAGACCGACCCCTTCTCTGCAATATATAATCTTACAGAATTGCTTAAGAAATTGTTATCTAGGGGCAGCTAGGTGGTGCAGTGAGTAGAGCACCAGCCATGGAGTCAGGACGACCTGAGTTCAAATCCGGCCTCAGACACTTGACATGCTGACTAGCCGTGTGACTTTGGGCAGGTCACTTAACCCCAATTGCCCTCCAAAAAGCAAAAAAAAAAAAAAAAAAGAAATTGTTATCTGTCCAAGATCATATAGCATTACCTGTTGGAGTTGGATCTTAAACCTAGGTCTTTCTGACTTTGAGGCTAGTTCTCTAACCACTGCATCATGATGTCTTTCAAGTTAATTGGGTCTTAAAAATGACAAGACAAAGCAAAACAAAAACACAACCCACCAAAATAGAAAAAAAATGCAGAAAGGATATTTCTTGTTGCCAGATTTTCTATAAGCATGGAGAAAAAGGAAAGCTCTTGTTATCTGAACATCTGATATTGGTTTCCCCAAATGCAGTTTATTGTCTCCAATAACTGACTTGAGAATCAGGGAATGTCAAGGAGAGGAAAGGAATCAACCACTTGATAGATCCTACTTGAAAGGATATTTAAAGAAAAACATACAAGGAAGCAGAGAAGTGACATTTTCCTTTTCAAGTAAAAAGCAAAAACCTTAATTAATACTGACATTAATTAAGAAGCACAGCCCCAGAGAACATCTCCCAATGATACTAAGCTGTTAGCTTGTTGGAAGAATAAGATGATGGCTCAAGTAGAATTATCCATTACATTACAGACACAGCAGCATCTCATATTTCCTTCCATATTCCACTGAGGTTAATAGAAATTCTGCTTAAGGAGGAAGATGAGAAACAGGTCCACAGCAAATTGTTTTTTTACACTTGAAAAACGTACATACTATGTACTTAACTTGGAAGAATCTAAAGGATCCTCTTCATGGGTCTTATTTATTCTATTTCCTTACTTCTTTAGCCTCAGTTTGGACCTCAAAGCTTATGCAGAAGTTTCTTTCATGTTTCCCTTACATGGGAACATCAACTAAGCCTCTTAGACCATATCGTCATTCAAGCTTTCCCTTAAACTAAACTTGCTCCTTCATAATCTGCTTATGGGAAGGAAGGAAACTCTGTGCCAGATGATGCACTTTAAAATTATCATCTCATTTGATCTCACAACAGCCTTGAGAGATGCTATTTTCATTATCCCCATTTTTATAGTTGAGCAAATAGAGGTTAAGTGACTTGACCAGGGACACACAGCTAGTAAATGACTGAGGCCAGTTCTTAACTTAGGTCTTCCTGACTCTAGGCCCAGCTCTTTATCCATTGTGCCTGCCACCTTATGGACCTATAAAGTCTATATTTCATTCTTTGCAATGTCTTCTGTGGTAGCTAAACAAAGCCAGGAAAACCTGAGGTTAGATTTGGTTTTGAGAAAAAAGTGAAAAGGCAATTGGAGACAAGGAGACACAACTGAATACAATGGAGAATCATGTTAGGTAATACCATGTTTTTAAAAAAGGGACCAATTGGACTACAAAGTAATGATACTTGTTTCCTTGTATGGTTCAAATTTACCACAAAAAGCAATCACCCCCCCCCAAAAAAAAGGAGATCCAAAAAAATGAAAGTTGCCTAAGATGCTGACTTGGGGGTGGGGGGGAATCCACTCATTGAGAAGTACAAGTTTGTTATGTTGGTTAAAGAAATCCAAAGTAATATTTTATGTCATACCAAGTATCCATACAATAGGTCATATTGGTGTAAACATAGGCCACTCTCAAATATAGTCTGTACCCTTAAAATTGCAACTTTTTGAAAGGAAAAAAATATAGACACATTCTAAAAACAGTTACACAAAAAGGTCACAAAAAGATATTTACTGCTAAAAGGTATTCCTTTCAATTCATGTTTATGGAGAAGACCATTCAGCCTCTCTCAGTAGAGAGGATTGAGAGCTAGTCTCTGACCCATGAAACCCTGGGTTTAAATCTAGCTTCTGATATATACTTACGTTGTGACTATGGGCAATTCACTTAATTTTACAGTGTTCTAGGTCTCTGGGACTATTAGTTGCAGAGAAATTGCAGACCTCCATGTATAGAGGATGTTTTCTCAATAGGGAATTAACTCTCTAAATCATTGAAATGACAAATCCAGTAGTCCCTAATGGTACCCTGGGATGTGCATAGACAATTTAAAAACTGTGATCTTTTGCACCTTCTGACATCTTTTCTATAACTTTGTGAACTTCACTGTAGAAATACAAGGGGGTTATAGAAGACTTTTTCAATCCATGATGAAGCTTCAGGATAGGTTCAATGTGGAGATTCAGTTCACAGAAACAGGTTTTGCTTATTTGTATCAATACCGCCATCTTCTTTTCTTAATTTTTCTCAAAATATTGCAACTTTCACTAAAATGGAAGCTTTTTGAGGGCTGGGACTGTTCTGTTTATATCTTTGTGTCCCAAGAATCTAGCATAATGGCCACTAACACATAGTAGGTACTTAGTACAGACAAGTTGAATTGAATCTACAGCTAATGCTGCAATTTTAGGCTGTTAAGGTTTATTCCAGATTTAGGGAGGAAAACAAAACCTATATTTGGGCCAAAATAGTGTTCATGTTTGCATGTATTTCTAAATCTTGTCCACTGCCAAGGACACTACATCTTTATCATATTCCACTTAACAATACAGAGAGGCAGCATGGTCTAGCACAGCAGTTCTCAACCTGTGGGTCAAAATCCCTTTAGGGGTCAAATGACCCTTTCACAAGGGTCACCTAACACCATCAGAAAACATGTAAGAAGAACCGAGATATGCTCCTCTGTCTCCAGGTGGGTCCACCCACATGCAGATATGCCCACATGCAAATACGCCCACATATTAAAGGGTTGGGGATGCACTACTGAATTTAGACTTAGGAAGACCTAGGCTCCAATCCTACCTGTTATTTACTAGCCCTAAGCAAGTCCTTTTAACCTGCTGCTGCCTCTGGCAGCTACCTGAGACTCTGAGTTATTAATTCCTTAGTTAGCCTTTAGTTGTTACCTCTTTGGTGCAGACAGCTCTCCATATGGATGAAATCACAGTGCTATTTATTTATTTTAAATTCAAATGGCAGAAAACAAATATATATCATAAACGTAAATATTGGAACTTAAATACAAAGTTAGAAAAAAAAGCGTGGCATGTGCATAGCAGAACATAAGAGAGGATTCAAAATAAGTAACAATAAATTTTCATTTCAAGAAAGCCTGTATGATAAATGATAAATAATTCTTGCTGTGTTGAGAATTGTCCATCTTTTCTTTGGTTCCTTGTTTTCTTTTGTTCTCTGCCGTGCATTTTTATACCTTGCTCTTTCTTTCTTTCCCTACTCCAGTCCCCCAGAAGGCTACCATAAGGTTTGGATATGTTTCTCTATAGCTATAGATATATACATACACATATACATATATACATAAGCTTTCCCATATTCTACTCCTGATCTTTGTTTTTATGTTTGTGCATATCTCTTGTTTCCTATCCCTCCTGCCTCCTCTACTTCTACCCATTACCTCACCCTCCTATTGCTTGCCTTCCCCCTCCGTGATTCCCTCCCCTGTCCTCCCATTCCCATAAATCTAGAGACCCTTCTATACCCCCCTTTTAGAGATTCCCCTCCCTTCCCCTATAAAGATCCCTCCCTTGTCCTCTCCCCCATCTCTATGCCTCTACCGTTTCATTTCTTCTGAATTTTAACCCATTCCCAATGAAAGTAGGTTATAGAACTATCAGTCCTCCCCATCTAATTCCCCTGTATCAATTCTTCCCGTTGCACCTCATTTGTATAAAACAATTACTCTCTCTAGCTGTTCCTAAATGGTTTTACTTTTTAAATTCATATCATACTCAAGTTTATCCCAACCTTTCTTATGAGTTCCCCAATTTTTAACAAGAATCTTAGAAATACATTTTATATATAATATAACATAACGTAATGTAACACAGCACAACGTAATGTAACAGTGTAATATAACACAATGTAATACAATATAATATAATACAACATAATATAATATAATACAATACAATACAATATAATAAAATATAATATAATACACTCTGTCCTTACCAATCTCTTATAATCAGCATTGATATTTCTCTTGGTTCTTGTATGTCGACTCTTCTATTAAGTTCGGGATTTTTTTTTAACAAAATCTTGAAAGTCGGAGAGTTTATCAAATGCCCATTTTTTGGGGATTCAAAATAATACTTAACTTTGTGGGATATATTTTCAGCCAGAGCCCCAGTTCTTTTGCTCTTCCATATATTATGTTCCAAGACCTGCAGCCCTTTAATGTCTCTGCTGCTCACACTCTTGTGTGAGTCTAATTGTGGCATCATCATATTTAAATTGTTTTCATCTTGATGCTTTTATTATTTTATCCTTGAGCTGGAGGTTTCAGAATTTGATTCTGATATTCCTAAGAGTTTTCCTCACAGGATCTCTTTTAAGTGGTGATAGATGGATTTTTTTCCATTTCTACTTTCCCCCCTTGTTCTAACGCTTCAGGACAATTGTTTTTTAAATTTCTTGTATTATTGTATCAAGATTCCTTTTTGCTCGTAACTTTTCAGTTAGTCTGATTCTCTTTATATTTTCTCTTCTTGATTTATACTCCAAGTCTGTTGTTTTTCTTATAAGATGTTTCACTTTCTCTTCTATTTTTTCATATTCATATTTTGGTTAATTATCTCTTGTTGTCTTATAATTTAGCTGGCTTCACTTTGACCAATTCTAATTTTCAAGGTGTCATTTTCTTCCTTAAGATCCTGGATCTCCTTTTCTAATTGGTTATAATCTGCTTGTGTTAGGGGCAGCAGCTAGGTGGCGCAGTGAATAGAGCACTGGCCCTGGAGTTAGGAGGACCTGAGTTCAAATCCAACCTCAGACACTTAACACACACAAAAAAAAACCTAGCTGTGTGACCTTGGGCAAGTCACTTAACCCCAACTGCCCTCCAAAAAGCAAAAAAAAATAATAATAATAAAAATAATCTGCTTGTTTTTCTCGGATTATTCTTATTTTCTTTTTTAGTTTTTCCTCCATATCTATCATTTAATTTTTAAAGTCTTTTTAAACATCTGCTATGAATTCTTTTGGACAAGTGACCATTTGACATTACTCTTTTGGAGTTTCTTTACTTCAGTATCCTCCTGTGAAGATCAACCCTGGTCATCCTTATTCCCGTAATAGCTTTCTATGACTGGATCCTTTCTCTTTTGCCTGTGCATTTTTTGTGGTAATAGCTTAATTTTTGTAAGCACCTCTGGCCCTGGGATATGGGAAATGGTGGATCTCGCCCCAGATCTTCAGATCTCCCCTCTAACCTGGAAGCAAAGTCAAACTTCCAACATCCTGTAAGTGCCCCTAGACAGGGCCCTTCTGCCCCATTGCTTCTGCACTCACCCAGCCTATGCTGGCTCCTCTCACCCCCCACTGCTTTTCTCAGCACAGCTCAGTCTGGCGTTCCTTATCAGCAGAAGTTTCCTCAATCTTCCCGAGCTCAAACGGCCAGCTCCCTTCACTATCCCAGGGATAAAAGTTCCTGTGGCCAGGGTCAAGGCAGCCTCTAAAACCAACTAATCCCAGGGCCTGCCACTGGCAGTTAAAACGGAACCTAGACTGGAGGTGTTTGCTTTTCACCCAACCAAACCTCATCCTGGGATTTTTCTTCCAATCTTCTCAAATTGTCCCAGGAAGACATGGGTTGTGCCCCTTTTCTTATTTATCTCCACCCACCCTTTGCTCACCCTCAGGTGCTATTTTAACTCTTTTGTGGGAGAAAATCTTGAGAGCTGGGAATTTTCTGACCTATTTTGCCATTTTCCCAGAATCTTCTCCTGCTTTTTTAAAAAGTATTACCTTAATACAATAATATACAGCAAAAAAGGAGACAGCTGAAAAGTTCGTAAATTCATCTGATCAAAAAATTATTTTCTCAACATAATGCCGTAATATTTGAGATAACATTTACAAAGTGCTTAGTATGGTACCTGGCATAGATAGTAGGTGCCTTATAAATGCTTATTCCTTCCCTTCCCCCATAAGGGTTGACTATTTTCTTTTGATCAAGTTGAATTAATTTGTTGTTTGGATATCATATTAAAACAGTAAATATCCAAGAGTGCATTTTTAGAAATAATACTAGTAATATTGAATACCTAATGCTGAATTCTTTTTTTGTTTTGTTTTGTTTTATTTTGGTTATTGTGCTTTTTTTTTTTTTTTGGAGGGGAGAGGGCAGGGCAAGTGGGGTTAAGTGACTTGCTCAAGGTCACATGGCTAGTTTTTGTATTAAGTGTCTGAGGCAGAATATGAATTCAGGTCCTCCTGACTCAGGGCCAGTGCTCTATTCACTGTGCCACCTAGCCACCCCATAATACTGAATTCTTTATCTTGGATATTAGATTTTTTTCAATTTACTACTATTAAGTAAAAATAAGAATTTGATAAATACAAAGTTGCATTTCTTCTGTGCCATCTGGAAGAACATAAAACTAGATGTAGGGAAAATTGCCATCTGTTTCAGTCAATAAAAACCACGTGTACAGCTTAAGCTTGCTAAAATGGATTGAAGCCATTTACAACACAGCAGAAAGTGGGGAACCTCACTAAACTGGGAAGCTTGATTTAAGTGTGAAAAATATGATTTAAATGAAGTAAAAATTATTCTGATTAAGAGAAGAAAGTTTTAGATCCCTTTGACAGTGCCCACAGAAACACAAAATAATTCATTAAACCAACTGAATGTCTCAGGAACAGTAGGGTTGAATCCTGAAGTAGTGCTTCCTAAATAAAAGTTTCCCTGAAACTTTTTAATATTCTGTCATGTTGCAAAGTTTTACTGTTTACACAACCATTGCCTATCTTTTAGGCAAACAGTATTTGGGGTTTGGGGGCTTCCTTCCTTAGTGAGATGACCTTGCAGATGTGTGCCATAGACCATAGGCCTCTTCAGTTTATTCACCTCACTGTGAACAGCCATGGTAGTTGGCCTTGGCTATAACAGTTCTCATTGTATTACCTTTCCTAAATGTTTGTCTGTTTGTTTTAGTTTTTACATTGTGTCGCCAGAGGCCAACAAAACCAATTATTCCAAAACTATGAATAAATTTCCCCTAGAATGTGAGATCAGTCCAAGTAAGGATGCGGAATCAGAAGAAAGTAGAAGATACTGCTTCCCCACATCACTCTGAATCCCAATTTAATCCAATGGTTCTCAAAGTGAGGTCTGAGAAGCCTTGGGGATGGGGGGAAGAGGGGAAGACAGGGTCACCAAGACCCTTCCAGGAGGTTCTCTATGTCTAAACATTTATCTTAGTAACATAAAGATGTTTGACTAAGAAAATTCTTCTTAATTTTCCAACTACATATCTGTGTGGGGCCAGATTTTCTTCTTCACACACACACACACACACACACACACACACACACACACACCTCAAAACAACATAACATAAGAGAGTGAAAGCTGTTGATACAAGAATCTAGCTATCTTTACTAAGCCAGATAGTAAAGAGATTGCAAAAATATGTAAAATACTGTCACTTTTCTCCCAAACTTTTTTTTTGGATAACGTAGTTATTTTTCATAAAAATATTATTTTAAAAAATGTGTTATATCATTCTTACTTTAAAATAAATTTATGAATATTTTAAAACAGCTTTCATTTTTGATACTTTTAACTAATGATAGACATAACATACAAACAAAAGCTCTTTGAGGTCTTTCATACTTTTTAATACTTCTATTTCAATACTTCAATACTTTTAGTCCTGCAACTAGAAGTTTTAAGAACACTGATCCAGTCCCTCCAGAGGCTAGGTGGCATAGTGGTTCTAGTCCCCTGGGAGGCTAGGTGGCATAGTGGATAGAGTAGTAGGCCTGTACTCTGGAAGACTCATCTTCATAAATTTAAATCTGGCCTCAGACACTTACTAGCTATGTGACCCTGGGCAAGTCACTTGACCCTGTTTGCCTAGGTTTCTTCATCTGTAAAATGAACTGGAGAAGGAAGTTGTAAATTACTCTAGTATCTTTGTCAAGAAAACCCCAAATGGAGTCACGAAGAGTCAGAAACTAAACAAATCCAACCTCATTATTTTCAATTAGGGAAATAGGTCTAGTGAGATTCATAGGACTTGTTCAAGGCAACATAGCTTGTTAGTAGCAGGGCCAAGAGAAAAACCTTGAGTCTATTATTGGTACTCACAAATCATTAATACCTCTGCCCTCCTCTGTGGATCCTTTGACTGGAGGCCAAGGCTAAGGCCTCCAAGGTGTCTATTTAAATAGAGGGTTTAGTGAAGTTTTTCTCCCTATTTCCCAGCAACTACACTGCTTTTGAACTTCTTTGGAATTAGCGAGTACCTTTTCCCTTTCATCATCCCCTTTTCCCTTTCTTTAGTGTGTTGTCTTCCCCTTTAGATTGCAAACTCCTTGAGCACAGGGATTGTCTTTGTTTTTATTTTTGTATTTCCATCCCTTGTACTTAGCATGGTGCCCCCACACACAATAAATAGATGCTTAAATGGTTATTGACAGTCTTGATTATTTAATATAACAACTAAGTATAATATAAATATAAAATATAATGCACAATATTTATTAAATGGTTTTTCTTTACTATTTTCTTTATTAGGGTGAACTTATTAATAATGCTGATAACAATTAGCCCTGTCTATTCAATTTTAACTCTATAATAATTTGAAAAGTTTTCTTGATAGTGTTTGCCTTTATGTCAATCATTTCCCATGGTACATTCCCTGTAATAAAGAAAAACAATTAAGCAAAACTGATAAGCCAGAGTCTGACTGTATGTGACATGCCTCATTTGTAGCCACCCACATGTATTCTCCTACGTCACTAGCAAGAGGAAGGATATGTTTTTCATTAATTGTTCTCCAGGACCAAAATTGGTCAGTGAAATTAATATGAGTTTTAATTATTATAGGGTGTTGTTTTAGTTTATATTATAGTAGTCATTGGCATTCAAAGTCGTTCATCAACTGCCCCTCCCACCTTTCCAGTATTCTTATACTTTATACCAGCCCCAGCAGGGATTTTAAAATACATGAACAATATACTCCATCTCTTAACTCCGGGAATTGTCACTGGCTGCCCTCCTGCATGGAGCACTCTCCCTCCTCATCTCTACTTCCTGGCTCCCATGGTTTTCTTGAAGTCCCAGCCCAAATCCTACTTTCTACAGGAAGCCTTTCCCAATCTTCATTAATTCTAGTGCTCTCCATCCCTTCATTATTTCCTCTTTATCTTGATTATAATTTATTCATACATAGTTACTTGCATGTTGTCCCTCCTGTTAGCATGTGAGTCCCTCAAGAGAAAAGACTTTTTTGTTTTACATTTTTGTATCTCCGGTGATTAACACAATGTCTGGTACATATTAGGTGCTTAATAAAGTATTTATTGCCTGACTGCTTGTATTATTTTTCTGCTTTTGTTTATTTGCTCTGCCTAAGTTCCTTTGACATTTTTCTAATTAAATTTTTTAAATTAACAATAAGAGCTAACATTTATAGCACTTTAAGGTTTGCAAAATACTTTATATGTTACCTCAGTTATTTTCTTTCTCATACCCTCCTTCCAATTGAAAAATTGTAATAAATATGAATAGTCAAACAAAATAAGGTTCCACATTAACTGTGTTTAAAAATGTGTGCTTCATTCTACATCACTTCTCTGTCAGGAGATGGGTATCTGTATTGGTTCTTACAAGATGTGGTAGGTTTCTCTGAATTCCTCATATTCATTATATCTTAGGGGGTACAACAGTATTCTATTACATTCAAATGTCACAGTTTGTTTGACTATTTTCCATTCAATGGGTACTCATTTTGTTTTCAGTGTTTTGCTACCATAAAAAGTGCTGCCATGAATATTTTGGCCTATATGGAATCTTTATAATAAATCAACAATAACAACAAATGCTCTTGAGACTATATGACTCTCAGAAGACATAAACCAAAAGGCAATGAATTAGTTATGTGGTACAATATAAAGTTTGGAGTCCAAGGACCTTGGTTTTCGATTTAACCCTCCCTTCTGTTCTCTATGTAACATAAACCAATTACTTTACCTTGCCAGACTTCAGTTTCCTAATCAGTAAAATGAAAAGATAGCTTTGAGTGGTTTCATAATTCTCTTTCAGTTTTAGATCCTAAGGATGAAAACAAACAAATAAATAAAAACTAGATAATGATGCAAAAGATTTGAATACAAGAAAGGAAGATAGGCTCTGAGATAATTATTATCATACCACCACCGGTTAACTCTTTTCTCTACTTTCAAATATTCCCTACTCCTTTCCTTTTCTCTAAGTCTTTCTATTTCTTTTGATTAGATATTGACCCTTCCCCATGCAACTCTTGCACTTAGTTGTATTCAGCTATTTGTAGTGATATTTTGGGTGGTTGTTGTCATTTGGTCTCTTCTGACTCTTTGTGACCCCATTTAGGGTTTTCTCTTCCACCAGTTCTTTTTACCCATAAGGCAACTGGGGCAAATAGGATTAAGTGACTTGCTCAGCATCATATAACTTACCAATAAGTATCTGAGAATGGATTTGAACCCAGAAAGAGGATTCCTGACTCCAAACCCTGCACTCTATGCACTGCACTATATAGATGCCCTATTTTGTGAGCTAGGAGAAAAGTCATTCTGAAAAGCCACAGTCATTTGATGGTCACTTCATTATAATTCTCTTCTTATAATGAGAGATGCTCCATACTAACAAAACCATTTGAAACTTACCCTCTTCTCTCCCCACTAGGCAAAAAGTTGAAAGGAAGTTAGCTCTTGGGTGATCTTTACCTATAGTTCAGTTTGGCTAAGAGCTCTTTTCTATCTTTTACACACACTAAAACAGAACCCCTGAGAGCTACAAAACGACTTCATTTTTTTTTTTTAATGTCAGGCCTATGGTTTAATCAGCTCCTGGCAAGGAGATCCCCTCTACAGAGAGGTACCCTCTATGAAACTTAGAGTTGACTGGGGCACTGAGGTTAAGTGACTAGTTCAGTGTTTCATAGCCAATCTATCTCGGAGGCAGCATTGGAACCCAGGTCTTCTTGACTCTGAGGGCAGCTTTCTATCTCCTGTGCCATGCTGTTTCAACCCAGAGCCCTAAAAGAGACTAGCTGCTACCAGCTGAACTGTATAATTAAACAAGTAAGGGGTTAAGGGGGACAGTGTAGGTGAAATTTCAGCTTTATTTACCTCAAACTCCTCTTGCTTATTAGAGGATAGGATCACATAAGCAAGAACAAAATTTCAAAAATATGACAGATTACTCCAGACCAAAGCCCTGTGGTTTAGGCCCTTAGGTCCTGAAAAACACAGCTGGTCCTATATCTAAGTAGGAAAGGCCTCTGTAATACTACAGAGTAGTATTGAGGGGTGCCCCACAAGTCCTTTCCTTCCCAGTAAATTTTCTCTCTCTCTTCCCTACCTTCCCAACAACTTTAAAGTTAAACTTTATGAGATTTATGGAGATATATGCATTTCGAGTGGATTAAGCCATTTATTATCAGGGTAATACATTAACACAGATTAGTCTATCTCTTAACCTTCAGTTGTTAACTAGGAGTCCATGAACTTGTTTTTCAAACTGTTTTGATGATTATACTCAATATATTTGATTTCCTTCGTTGTCCTGTGTATTTTATTTTACACATTTAGAAACATATTTCTAAGAAGAGGTTCACAGGTTTAAATAGATTCCCAAAAAGTTCCATGACAGAAAAAAAGGTTTAGAGCCTTTTGCACTAATAACTGGAGATTGATATTGGGGAAAATATGTGGAAATTATTGCTGGAGTTAATGACATTAAAGAATCAACCCTTACCCCTCAGGGGTATACTTAAGACACTGAGAGGGAGTTAGATGTAGTCTTGTGCTGAGGGACCTGATTTATCAGTATAAGATGAGATTGGATAAGGATTCTTAGAGTCTGGGGTGTGTGTGTCTGTGTGTGTGTGTGTGTCTGTGTGTCTGTGTCTGTATCTGTGTGTGTGTGTGCACGTGCGTGTGTGGACAGTAACCATATTTTCATCAAGACACACAGTCAAATAAGGAATATTCCTTTTGTAAAGGCTTGTTAAAATATACTTTGGTTTTTCTTGAAACTGTGACTGTCCAGGAAAACCTAGAATATATGCCCATTGCAGTTATAAACCAGAATATCCATGTATGAAATTATATTGGGGAATACTGGTCAGAGAAAAATGGGTATCAGTTGTCTGCTCTGAACAGTTCTTGCAACTCAATTCAATTCAATTCAACAGGAATTTATTAAGCATCTACTCCTTACACCAGAGTTACTACCCTCAAAGAGCTTACTTATATTTCTGCAATAATGCCTAACACCAGAAGAGGACATAGTGGGTGCTCCCTAAGTATTTGTAAACTGGTTTTAAGATTTTACTTTTCATCATAAGAAATAGCAGGGGTGGCTAGGTGGCGCAGTGAATAGAGCACCAACCCTGGAGTCAGGAGGACCTGAGTTCAAATCCGGCCTCAGACACTTAACACAAGAACTAGCCGTGTGACCTTGGGCAAGTCACTTAACCCCAACTGCCCTGCAAAAAAAAAAAAAAAAAGAAATAGTATAGTTTTTGCTTCAGGATGCCTTTCCTAATCCCCAAAATTCTGAGTGCCTCTTTCCCACTCCTCAAACTACCTTGCATATTTAGTTTGTACATAGTTCTATATGTAAATTCTTTTCTCTTTGACAGAGATGATAAGCTCCCCTAGGGCAGGAATGGCTTCACTTTTGTTTTTTGTCTTCCCAATATCTAGCACTGCACCAGGGCATATAGTAGATGCTTGATAAATACTTGTTGATTGGTTTAGTCACTAGATTTCCAGAACAATTCATTAACCTCATTTAAGGCAAAAGATAATCCTACTTCTCAAGTATTAGAAAGTATTTATGCCTTTTAAAACAAGAATGAGAAATTATTTTTCTCAAATCTTTATTCAATCCTACAGGCAAAAGTTTTAATCAAAAGCACATTTTTTGTTTTTGTTTTTGTTTTTTTTCCCTGATGAATGTGTAGTAGTCTGAGTATATTACAACAAAGAAATAAAAATGGCTTTAGACTTTTGAGGGGCAAGGAACTTGATCTTTCTTAATTTGTGTATTGATTGCTTTTCTTCATTTGTTACCTCTGAAAATAAGGAAGAGAAACCCCCTACTTTGTTTATTTGTAACAGTTTTTCTAAAGCTTTCACTTTACACTCAAGGGATAAAATAGCATAAGGCATTTAAGGAAAGGGCGATTTTAGTCAAAATAGGGGTGGGGGGAGGGAAGCTCTATCTGATAGCTAACTTCATATTTTTTCTTCCTTTTGTTTATTTTGTCTTAAAGGATACGAAACTTTGAGGTTCTCAACAGATACCAAAGTTCCTTCCAAATAGAAGTCTTACTAAATTCCACTGGTATTCCTGAAGAGTCATAGCTACTGATATCTTCCTGGCTCTGGTGGAATTTCATTTTCTAATGATCTACCTATCTGGAGTGAATCTAGCATTCCAAAAAATCCATTCCTATTGTGAATGTGTTAGTTTCTAGTCTTTTCAGATCAGATTAGAAGTGATTCTTTGATGTTTTCATAGTTTCCAAAGTCTTCCTGTCTGACTGAAAGTAAAGAATGTTGTAGCTTGGAGGTGGTACTGGGATAAAGGTGAAGAATGTCCTAGTTTTAGGGTATGACAATTAAAACCAGTTGTAGTCTTACTATGCAGTCCTAGAAGTTCTGCTTTATTCAGTATCTATAAGGAATTTGTTTCCTTTATTATTCTGGTTTAAGACATTTACAGGGTTGTGAATCCAAACACTGTGATCATTTGAGGTGTTGTTTTTCTTTTTAACCTGAGCTTTAATACAGTAAACCAGCATACTATAAATACAGAATTACAAATGTTACCATGGTACAGCAGATTACATTTTATTTCTAAACAGATATATATTATTTACTTTAAACCCTGAACGCAAGAAGGAGTTGTATAAGTAAGATGCAAGAAGGCTGGGGGTGGGGGAGTGGGTGTATCCTGGGGGGTGGTTTGGTGGTAGAATTTATGTTGAGGAATAAGACATTTTATATAATGATTCGCCATCATCAGAATTAAACCAAGTCTGAGGGACTATGAAATCTGAAATTAAAAATCCCAGATTTCATAGTTTTATGAAATAAGATAGCTACTGATATAGGGTTCAAATTAAATGTGCTCATGGCATCTAGAGAGACCTGGCAGAGTAGACACCAGAGCAGGCTAAAGAATTAGGAAGAAGTTTTGAGTTTAATTCCTGCTTCTGACAAAGACTGGCTATGTCACCCTTTGCAAATCTCTTGACTACTCATTGCCCTAGGCAACTCTTTAAGAATATTGATAGAGGAAGTTTCCTCCTGAGAGTTCTTTATAAGAAATCATAGGTCTAGTTCTTATCTCCATAGCATTTAATAATTGAGCCAAACTCTATTTGGCTCAATTTGATTCATGTAAGCCACTGCTCTATGCAGAGCTCTGTGTTAGGTACTGAGGGAGATTTAATAATTCTAGAACTGTAGCTATAAGACTATAAATTCCATGAAAGCAGGGTCCTCCTTTTCTTCTCCCTTTCAATTATTTCATTTGGTTATCTCATCAGCTCCCATGGATTCAATGATCATCTCGATGCAGATGATTGTCCAATCAATTTATTTAGCCCTAAACCCTTTTCTGCCTTCCAGTCCCCTATTTCCCACTACTTGTTGTTCATCTCCAACTGGATATCCCACAGACTTCTCAACTCAACATGTCCAAAGAAAAATTCATTATTTTTCTTCCCAAACTCTATCCTCTTCCTAACTTCTCTATTACTGTCACTTCCCTCCCAGTTACTCAGGCTCAAAACCTAGATGTCATCCTTGACTTCTCACTCCCTCACACCATGTTTCTTCTCCTGCCCCTGCCCCTGTCCCAATAACCAAGCGGTTGCCAAGACCTGTCAATCTACCGT
>CM053593.1:274414652-274435643 GCA_028646575.1 Pseudocheirus occidentalis
TCTCTCTCTCTCTCTCTCTCTCTCTCTCTCTCTCTCTCTCTCTCTCTCTCTCTCTCTCTCTCTCTCTCTCTCTCTCTCTCTCTCTCTCTCTCTCTTTCTCTCTTTTTCACACACACACACACACACACGCACACACACACAAACCCCTCTTCATTAAAGTCTGGTAGCTCCCTATTGCTTCAGGATCAAACATAAAACCTTCTACTTAGCTTTTAGAACCCTTCATAACCTGCCTCTTCCCTAGTTTTTCAGTCTTCTTATACCTTACTTCTCTCCCTGAACTTACTCTTGGATCCAGTGACATCTTTGCTATTCCTCACATAAGATATTCCCATTTCTTGAACTAAGTGAATTTTCCATATTCCCATTTCTTGACCGAAGTGAATTTTCTCTGATTGCCGCCCCCCCCCCCCATTTCCAATGCTTTTCCTCCTCTTATTATTTCCCTGGCTTCCTTCAGATACCTGCTAAAATCCCACCATTTAGAAAAAAAAAACCTATCCTTATCTTCTCCTTATGTCAGTGCGTTTCCTCTGATGTTACCTCAAAGTTTTAGGATATTTTTCATAGTTGTCTCTCACCTTTGATTGTAAGAGCCTTGAAAGCAGGCAATGTTTTTGCTTTTCTTTGTAACCCAGAGTTAGGACAATGTTTTGGAACATAATAAATGCTTCTTGATGTGACTATGTCTTATCTAAACTTTGTGTCTCATCCAACATTTATTAAATTACATTGAACTGAACCAAATAGAAGATATTATTAGATAAGATGGTACTATTTAATTTGGAGGCTAGAGAGTGCTTCTCAGGTAAGTTTTTGACCTTTTTATATCATAATTACCAATGTATTTCTTCTATATGCTTCCCTCTTCCTTTTCCTATGCTGAATTTGAAAAAAAAATCTTAAAAAAAAGGTTTATCAAGTGATGTACCATTCCAAAGTGAACAATTCCACAAAACAAACTTTTCTATTGCCCAAAGTAGTGGAATACTATGTCCATCTATCTGGAAATATCTTTGTTGATGGGACAATAAACTCTGAAAGACAAAGATTCTTCCACTTTCTCTTTTGCTGGGCACAGGTTACAGATACTAATCTATCATGAAACCTTTTTATGGAAAATTTCAGATTTTCTCAGCGCGACTCCAGTGAGTGCCTTAGATTTATGCAACTATCCACTTGGGATTTTAACTTTTAACTTTCTATGTCAGGAAATCAAACTACCGGAAAACTTCCAATTCTGTACTATATAGCTTGTATTTGGACTACTACCTCTTTCTTAAATGAATCCAATCTTTCCTACAAGTCTGCTGCTTTTAAGTTAGAAATGTCTTCTCATTTTGCTTGCAGCCTACTCTCTGTATTCACCCCTCTTTCTTTCCTTCACTTTCTTTCGGTGTTGGAAATCCATTTTCTCAGCCTAGTCTAATATCTTAGCCTTTTCACATGGCTTCCTTTGGAAGCAGTTGGCGGTTACTTCACCACTCTGCCCCGCCCCCACATCAGTTTAGAATCTCAAAATGTTTTCTTCTTTTCTATCATCTCCCTGTCCCCTACAGTCCCATTCCCATCAATACTGTTTTCCAGCAACCTCGATGTGGGAAACCATCTTTTGCACGAAACTAGGAAACCTCTCCGGGGGAATTCAGCCTATGTATTTTTTTTCTCACTTGCCTCCTCCACCCAGCGTTACCACAAGCTAGGCTGGTTCCCTCTGGTCCCCCAGTTGTTCCGAGTCCTCCTTCCCTTCCCCCTCCCCCCATCCAATCCGGACTCGCCACCCCCTCCCGAGTCCATCTGCTTCTATGTCTGTCTCCTTGTCTCTCACTCCCCTCTTTGCCCTCCCTTTTCCACCTCCCATTTTGCCCCCAACACTCTGAGCGCCAGCTCCGCCCCTCCAACCCACCCCCAGTAGCTCAGAATCTTCTCCGGCCGTTGCCAGGACAACCAGTCGATACCAAGCAAATAGGCATCCTGCTAAAGAAAAGGGGGGGGGGGTGGTTGAAGCAATACAGCAGTTTGGTAACAAAGAAGCAATAAAAGCAGCCCCCAAATGGAGAGCAGAAGACGAGTCTGCGAGAAAATCTCAAATCGAGCACCGTTCTGTTTCTTTGTGCATGTGTTGGAGGAAAGGCATCTTTCTACACTGCTAGGAACCACATCAGTTTAAAAAACGGGGTGGGGGTTGAGGGGGGTACAGAAAAAGAATATGTTTCCAGTTTTCTGGGGGAAGAAAATCAACAGCTTTAAACGCTCATTTCACAAACGCCTGGATGCTATTGGATTTGCCCAGTTTACGTTTCAGTTTGGGACTCTCCAGCTATTGCGAGGGATTCGAATTTTCTTCCATCACTCCAGCCGATCTTTTGGCCAGCGTGCTCCCATAAGGGTGATAAGATATGTTTATTGGCAAGATGCACTTCTACGAAAATGTATTCACATCAGCTCTGGGGGAATATGATTTCGTGATTGAATAATGCATCAGAGTGAACTAGACTGTACAAAACTGAATCTCCACGTACGCTGTTCAGCTTGGTGATTTTCAAAGAACAAAGAAGGACTGG
Organism: Pseudocheirus occidentalis; assembly: GCA_028646575.1. Classification (NCBI taxonomy): domain Eukaryota; kingdom Metazoa; phylum Chordata; class Mammalia; order Diprotodontia; family Pseudocheiridae; genus Pseudocheirus; species Pseudocheirus occidentalis. The sequence continues at coordinate 274,417,217 of CM053593.1, forward strand.
CTGAAACAACCGTCTTTGACACTCTGAGAGTGTGACCCATTTCCCTACAATAAGCAGAAAATAAAGCTGTTTGAAAATTCAGAGCCAGCGTCCTTTTGTGCTTTTTGACCTGGAGGAATTAATTGTTCCTTGGATTGTTTCTCACCTCAAGCAAAGTGAAAGCGAATGTTCATTTCGGGATGACGAAATGCAACCAAGAAACGGTGGTCGGATTTTGCCACAAGTGTAACCTTTGGGGACTAAAATGAGGATGGGAGGGCTGCTAGGCTTTCTGGAAGGTTAAGTTCTTGATAATTTAAAATACTTTGAAGCATTATCTTGTCGCACAAAAATAAAGTATGGTATTTTCAGTGCCAGGGGAAGGCAAGGACAATCTGTGTAATTTAGTATCGTTTTGAACTAATACTGTATCAATTATAGCAACTTTTACCCCCCTCATCTAATTCCAGTCAGGCTAGATAGCAATTCAGTGATCTCCACGCAGTCTCTTTTCATACAATTTCCTCCTTTAAACGAAAGAATCGTCAGTCCTGTTGCCTAGGATTTCAGCCCTGCTTCTCCCCCCCCCCCCCCACATCTCCAAAACACACACACACATACACACACACACACACACACACACACACACACACACACCTAAAAACCACCACTACGCACGCGCGCCCCCGAGTGCACACATATTGTAAAAGAAAAAAAAAATCTGATCTTGGCTGCCTAAAACGATCCGTACTGAAGTGAACTGCATTCAGGCTATAAACATGGGCTCATACACGTCAGAGATGTGTCATTTCACTTTAACTGAAGATGCATTAATTCTGTAGTTTCGTTCACTGATAAAATGCAAGCAAGTCATTTTTTTCACAAATAGTTCTCTCTTCAGAAAAGTGTATGCACATATGCACACATGGATGTATATATATGTATACATTTAAATCACTAATCGAGAATAACAAGACTGGGGAATTCGATAAAAGCCATAGGCTAATCGCAAAATAATTTATTTCATGCCAATATTGACATGGATAGGGGGAGGGGTATGGTTGCCACTGCTGCTTTTGCATTTTTCACATCTGGCCTACAGACCAACTAATTCTAACTCGTGATGTCCTTGGACGAAACTCGATCTTCGTGGTTTAAATACCTTCCAAATCGGGTTGATTTAACAATTGCATCCAATTAAAAGGCAAACACTGTGCACTATCTGTTGATCCTATATGGAACACAGAGAACACATTGCAAAAACAAACACGAGCGAAACCATTGTCTTTAGGTTAACACACATACATACACCAAAACACATACACGCAAAAGGGAGGGAGGGAAGGTAGAGTGTGGTGAAGGATATAGACAGAGATATAGACTGACGAGAGTCACAGCAAGTCAAGTTAACCCACTCCCCGCCCATAACTCCCCCCCCCCCGTGTTAATTAATTCCAAACAAAGCAAGCCAATAAAGTGATGCATTATTATTTGCAAGCGGAGGGAGACGAGAGGCATGTATTTTTAATTGATTTATTTATTTGGAGGGCATTAATTCTCAGTCTTAGGCTGATTTTCAAATCGTTTGCAAAACGCGGCTCCATTGTTCGCTCCAATTGCAAGCCCAGCCCCCTCCTTTGTGTGGCGGCGCCGGGATTGGTCGGCTGCGGGCGGGGGCTGCCGTCAGCGCTCGGGAAGCCCATTCATCTGTGCACTTGGGCGTTGGACTCCGCATCTTATTAGCAACCAGGGAGATTTCTCCATTTTCCCCTTGTCTACAGTGCGGCTACAAATCTGGGATTTTTTTATTACTTATTATTTTTTTTAAACTACACCTGGGCGCCTTTTTTTTGTGCTCGACTTTTCCCCCTTTTCCCTCCCTCCTATGCTGCTGCTTTTTGATCTCTTCGACTAAAATTTTTTATCGGGAGTGTATATAATCGTTTCTGTTCTCTCTTCTCTTCCACCACCCCCATCCCCCCTCCCTCTGGTGTGTGTTGCTGCTGCTGCTGCTGCTACTGCTGCTGCTGATCGCCCAGTATTTATACCAACCCAAGGCTCTTTGTTTCCCCCCTTTTGGATCTGTTGAGTTTCTTTGTTGAATAAGCCAGCATGGGTGCCCAGTTCTCTAAGACCGCTGCAAAAGGCGAAGCTGCTGCTGAGAAACCCGGGGAAGCAGCAGTAGCTGCATCGCCTTCCAAGGCAAACGGACAGGTAAATTGAACCCTTGGTTTTATTCACTTATTTGGTGTCTTCTCTTTCCCTTGTCTCACCCCCTTTCTTCCTCTTGGGTTGTGCCTTGGGCACATTCGGTGGAAAAGGAGCATGGCCGGATTCTAGACTCAAACTTGAATGAAAAGGGACAGTTTGCACTGTTCATTTCTCATAGGAGATGCCTCCCCGCCATCAAGAATGGTTCCTGGTGAATTCTATAGTGTATGTGGAAGAGTAGTGTTTTCATTTAAAATGGCGTGGTTTTGAGCTTGGTAAAACATGATTAGCTTGGTGTCTCTGCATTCCCCCCCCCCCCCCCAGTCCAGGTTGTCTTTTCCTGAAGGCATTGTGTTTGAGTAGCTGAGATGTTTTTCGTTGTGGCTAGTTTGCCATAGTTATTTCTTAACGGGGGGCGGGGGGAGGTTTGGGGTCTGGAGAGTGTGTTTTGGGGGGATCCATGGATGCCGGTGGTAAAGATAGGAAAAAGGAGCCTTAAAGGCACCTAAATAAGGTGCCTTATTTTTAAGCAGTTGCAGCGTGCTTCATAGCGCTCGGATCAGAGGCTTTGTGGTTGTTGGTAGTTAAGACAGATTTGGGGAGAGAAAGAAGCTTGCCTTTAGTTAGTCTGCTGTATTCTTACACCGCCGCCGCCGCCCCCCCCCCCAGCTCTAAATCTTTATTTTTAGGAAGTTGTGGGTTTACACGACTATCTGATCTTTTTTTAAATGCCCCCCCCCCTTAACACTGGAAAGTCCCTATCTGATTGTCCCTTCAAAAGGGAATTGGGAGTGGGAGGGGAACGAAACGGTGGATACTGTGCATTTGGTTCTGTTTGGTTTGCGTGGCATTTTGGTCTCTGGCTTCTCTTGCCAGGGATGCTGACCACCTTGTCACTGATTTCCAGCTAGTTCGGATGGCCTCAGTTACCTCACGAGAGGCTGGCTAAGGGTGGTTGCATTTAAAACACTAAGGCACCCACCACGCCTCTTTTCCTAGAGCAGATGCTGTTACTTCGCCTTGACCAACCGGGCAGGCTCTGAACGCGTTAAAAATGCAAAGACCGCCACCGGGGCGCGGGAGGGGGGCGCCCCAAGCTTCACAGAATCACACGAAAGTGGGAGGAAAAAGAAAAGGGGGGGGGGAAGGAGGAGGGAGGGAGCGATTGAGCTGGAGGAAGAGACCCGCAAGATACCGTGTTTCCTTTCTTGTTGGCTCTAACCGGATTGGAAGGGAGGGGAGCAATCTGAGCTTTGTTCGGCTTGCTCCTCAGCAGCGCTGCCGCTGGACGAAAAGCGAGCTGGGGAGCTCCAGGGTGCAGCAGCAGAGCAGGCAGGCCTAGCGGTCCCCGCCCCCGAGCCCGGCGGGCCCAGGTCGACCGGGCCTGCACCCGTGGAGCCACAGCGCCCTCTGCCGGCGCAGGCTTTCCCTTGTCTAGCCAGGCCCCTACTCCTGGGGAAGTGGGCCCTTCCTAGCCCTGCGAATTTCCCTCCGAGTGTTTGTTTTGAGTGGGAAGGTTGGGGGAGTGGGGAGTGGAGAAGAGAAAAGGGGTCACCACCCATGCAGTTCGGCTCCCCCCAGGCCTTGGCCAAGTGTCTTTACCGAGGACGCTCTTAAGGCTACGCTTCCCATTTTCCTTTAATTTTTAAAGCCCGCCGGAGAAGAGGCGCAAAGGAGATGGGGCTTTACGAAAATGCGCTTTTAATTTTGGATTCTTCTCCCCCCTCTCCCTCCAGTGGCCCTGGGGAGGGGGAAACCTGACGAGAGTCAGGAGCGGTGTTTGCCTGGCCTTTCTTCGCAGGGCAGGCCAGCAGCCCCTTCCTCTGGATGCTGGTTTCTTGCAGCAGGGTCTCTCTTCCCTCGTGTTGGCGAAGGGGGGAGGGGAGGGGAGGGGAGGGCAGGGAGGGAGCCTCTGGGCGTCGCGGTTCGTGTGACCCACTCCCCGCTTCTCTGCCCTTGCAGGAGAACGGCCACGTGAAGGTGAACGGCGACGCTTCGCCGGCGGCCGCCGAGCCGGGCGCCAAGGAGGAGCTGCAGGCCAACGGCAGCGCCCCGGCCGCAGACAAAGAGGAGTCGGCGGCGGCGGCAGGCGCTTCCCCGGCGGCCGGGGCCGACAAGGAGGAGGCGGCCGGGTCCCCCGAGGCCCCCGCGGCGGCTGGGAGCCCAAGCGAGAAGGAGGCCCCGGCGGTGGCGGCGGGAGCCGGGGAGGGCGAGGGCGCCGAGCCCGCGTCTCCCACCGCCGCAGAAGGTGAAGCAGCGTCGGCGTCGTCGTCGTCGTCCCCCAAGGCGGAGGACGGGGCGACGCCTTCTCCCAGCAGCAACGAGACCCCGAAAAAAAAAAAGAAGCGCTTTTCCTTCAAGAAGTCCTTCAAGCTGAGCGGCTTCTCTTTCAAGAAGAACAAGAAGGAGGCGGGCGAGGGCGGAGAGGCCGAGGGCGCGGCCGGGGGAGCTGCGGGCCCCACTGCCGCCGCCGAGGGCGGGAAGGACGAGGCCGCGGGTGCGGGTCCAGCCGCCGCTCCGGGCTCCGCGGCCGCCCCCGAGGCCTCGGCGGCCGCGGGCGGGGAGGAGGCCGGCGGGCCCAGCGATGAGGCCGCGGCCGGGGAAGAGGCAGGTAGCGGGGCCGGCGGCGACACGTCCACGCAGGAGGCCAAGGCCGACGAGGCCGCGCCCGAGAAGGCGCCCGCGGGGGACGAGGTCAAGGGCGCCTCGTCTGACGAGGCCAAGAAGGCCGAGGAGAAGGCAGCCGCCGGCGAGGAGGCCCCAGCTGCGGCCTCATCGGGCGCTGAGAGCCCCGCGACCGCCGGCCCGGAGGCCGAGGCGGCCAAAGCCGAGGAGCAGCAGCCCCCAGCAGCAGCAGCAGCCACAGCCACAGCCTCGACAGCCTCAGCAGCCCCCACACAGGAGGCCCCGTCCGAGTCCAGTCCAGAAGCCCCCCCAGCCGAGGCGGCAGCAGAGTAAAAGGGCAAGATTTTTTGAGATAATCGAAGAACTTTTCTCCCCCCTGTTTGTTTGTTGGAGTGGTGCCAGGTACTGGTTTTGGAGAACTTGTCTATAACCAGGGATTGATTTTAAAAGATGTCTTCTTTTTTTAATTTTTGCTTTTTTTTTTAAAGAAAGAAAAAACAATTTTTTTTTCCTCCCTCCCCACAGATCCCATCTCAAATCATTCTGTTACCACCATTCCAACAGTTCGAGGGAGAGTTTAAACACCCCTCTCTCTGCCTTGTTCCTTTTATTTTTTTTGCATCAGTATTAATGTTTTTTGCATACTTTGCATCTTTATTCAAAATGTAAACTTTCTTTGTCAATCTATGGACATGCCCATATATGAAGGAGATGGGTGGGTCAATAAGGGATATCAAATGAAGTGATAGGGGCCACAATGGGGAAATTCAAGTGGTGCATAAAATTGCCAAGATGATGTGCCACAAGAAATGATGATGTAAAGGGGTTAGTCTTTTTTTAAAAGAAAACTTATTACGATGTATTTTGAGAGGCAGGCGTTCTATAAGGTTTACAACACTAAGAAGGAAAGAAAAAAAAATCAATACCCAGATTTAAAAAAAAAATCATAGTCTTAGGAGTTCATTTAAACCATAGGAACTTTTCACTTATCTCATGTTAGCTGTACCAGTCAGTGATTAAGTAGAAATACAAGTTGTATAGGCTTTATTGTTTATTGCTGGTTTATGACCTTAATAAAGTGTAATTATGTATTACCAGCAGGGTGTTTTTAACTGTGACTATTGTATAAAAACAAATCTTGATATCCAGAAGCACATGAAGTTTGCAACTCTTTCCACCCTGCCCATTTTTGTAAAACTGCAGTCATCTTGGACCTTTTAAACACAAATTTTAAACTCAACCAAGCTGTGATAAGTGGAATGGTTACTGTTTATACTGTGGTATGTTTTTTGATTACAGCAGACAATGCTTTCTTTTCCAGTCGTCTTTGAGAATAAAGGAAAAATCTTCAGATGCAATGGTTTTGTGTAGCATCTTGTCTTATCATGTTTTGTAAATACTGGAGAAGCTTTGACCAATTTGACTTAGAGATGGAATGTAACTTTGCTTACAAAAATTGCTATTAAACTCCTGCTTAAGGTGTTCTAATTTTCTGTGAGCACACTAAAAGCGAAAAATAAATGTGAATAAAATGTATAAATTGGTTGTGTTTCTTTTATGGATGCTTTGAACAGTCAAAGAGGCTTCCAGTCTGCTAAATTTGTGTGGAGGAAAATCTTGCATGCCATCAAAAGTAAATTTTTGTTTCTTAATCATACCCACTTTCTAGATTTCATAGTAAGCAATATCAGATTGCATACAAGATTTTAGCCATCCTTTGTCAAATCTGTGACATGATATTAATTTCTCAGCACTTAATCCTCATTAAAAAACTGTACTCATACCTTTACTTTGTAAATATATAGCATGCCAGATTATTGCCTCTTGAGACATGTGATGTGATCCTAAAGGGCTTCTTGGAATGTTTAACGTGAGAATTTCCTAAATCATTTTGTCATCTTGCTCCTTCAAAAAAAAAAAAAAACCTATGTTTTGTATTGAGTCAGCTTTTGCAGATGAGTCATGAAAAATGGCAGAATTTGTATTGAAACTGGTTGCTTGGTATTTGCCATTGTAACTGCTTGGCTCTTGGCTAACTTCCAAAGTATTGCTCAGGGCATGTGTTATACCTTAATAAAACAGTAGGCTTATGTAAAAGGTAGTAATGGTGTTGAATGGAGGAGATTGAAGTGTTGTTTTTAAGTTTATAGGAGAGTTTAGCATTTGCCTCAATTTAAAATTTTCAAGCAAAAAGTTGGAAGCAATTATGATTTAGTTTATGAGGGTGACACATTAGCACCTTGTTCCCTAAAGGAAAAGACAAAGTTGAGAATCTAATACTTAAAGCTTACCTATTATTCTGCTCTGTTTACTACCCTACTTATGACTGGGTGTTTTCTATTCCCTCTTTTATTCCAAATTGAAATGTATAGTTTAGGGTCTGTATCAAATACTATGACTTCATTTCATGGAGAGAAAGTACACACCCGTTCTTGCTGCCTTTAATAGGAGGAGCAGTCTTTCCATGCTGTTTTTTTTATTAGTGTTTAACATGGCTATAAAGTCCAAAACTTAGCACGCTTGTGTAACAAATAACTACAAGAAGTTAGATTTTTATATGTCTTAATAGAAGATTTACGCATTCTTTTTAAAAGATAGACAAAACCTTAAGGTGGAAACTGTGTTACTGTTTTACAGATTATTCCACTCTAGAATTCCCAAATCAGTATATTTGCAGCCCCTAGTTGGCCAGAATAGCCTTGGAATGGTGGTTTTCATAGCTTTGGAGTCATGTGAATGGTAAACTCTACTGTTATTCTGGAGTTGCTGAGATCTGTTGTTTTGAATAGATGATTTATTAACTGCTGCCAAAAAGCAGGGCACTTATGAAGGTGGTAACTTTTCTGTCCTAGTGATGAAATGAAATTTCACATATACCCTTTTATTTACATTTTTGTACATCTTAATGTTATCTAAAGGGGGAAATGTTAATATGGGCTCTCGTTTTTTGTAACTAGGAATAAAATTTAAAGATTAAATAAAATTAAGTACAGTAATGCTGTTGTACCATTTGGTATTGTCTACTACCACTACAATGTTTGTTGGCAATTGCCACTGTTTCAGAATGTCTCAGCTAGGTACAAATATAGTACCAACTAACTACTATCACTGGTTAGTGAATTTGTTGGAAAATCCAAATTTCCATTGTATAAAATAAAAGCTTTATCCGTGGTGTAATTAAGGTCTACTGAAATAAGATTAAATGCAAGTTTTACACTACAGACTTTTACTGAAACCTTAGGAGGGGTTAGTAGTTGAAATTGGTCATTAATACGTAGCTAATGAAAGATTGCCTAGGATTTCAAATAGGAAAGGTTTTTTATCTTTGAAAAAAATGGACTATTTTGCATCTTTTCCTCCCTCTAGCTTAATGCAACTGCATTAAGAACCCTAGTAAGCTTAATTCATGGGATCGGGGGGGAGAGAAGACTTTTCTGGTACATAGGTCCAGTGACTTAGGTTATTTTTAGATATTACTGAAAGTTGCTAGGTATGGCTAAAAAACACAAAGCACCCACCAAAAGTATTTTTTAAATTAAGTTAGAAGTTAGCCTATTCTTTGTCTTACCTATAGTCATCCCATTAGTCAAAATGACATTCATCTACATTTTCCAACTAGTAAGAATATACTAAAAGCAGAAGGCAGCAAAGGGGAATTCTGTGAATGCTATCAACCAACAAATGATCCATTGCCTGCTGAGTGATTCTAGTATGAGCACATTTTACTTAAATTAGTACTTAGTGCTAAACTACTTGGAAATAAGTATAATGTGAATTTAAACCACTTTCTATTAAGCTTTATGTTTTGTGTGTTTTGGCTCTTATTGATTGATTTGAATATGTATGTATATATGTACATACATACACACATGCTTGTATATTTGAAACAGGGATGAGAATGGCAGTTAGGCCACAAAGTTGCTGCCATTTTAGCTTTGATAGTAGTAAAATGGATTACTTATGCATTCTGAAATTCTTACTATTATTTGGTACGCATTTACACAACATTTTTAGATGAACATTTAGTAAAGAATATAAAATCCTCTAGTGACAAATATAAGGGATGACTGTAAAGAAATGAGATCAATTTTAACTCATTTCAGAATGCTACTCTTCAGAGTAATCACTGAGCAGTGCTTCCTTCCATTGCTTGAAACTTTTGGAACTGTCCACACCACAAAATCAGTTTCAGAATTTATACTCCCTGATATTTACCAAAATACTATTAACTACTTTGGACATCTACTTAATGCACCAAAAATGTCATTTGAATAGAAGTTTATGCCTCAGTGGATGAAGATTTGCCAGTAGGGACAATATTTTTTAAGATAAACTTACCTTTGACTGAAGGCAATTCAAAAATTAGGAGTTCTGAAAGTGCTTTAAGAAATGAGAGCATTATTTGTTTGGTGCATAGTAAGTGCTTCATGAATGCCTTTTGCATTCATTCATTTGAACAAAAGCCTAGTTTCCCAAAGAGAACTTGTAAGAGGATACTAATCTGAATGCCTAATTTCTTACATGTTTGTTAAATCAGTTATATCACTTAATAGTCTCATGGCATGTGTGTGACTGTTGGCATTGTCAATACCATGGAAATGTAATGACTCAAAACAGTAGAGTTATATATTCCATCTATAAATTTTTAAAAGGTAGCTTTGTTCAGTGCAAGATAGCTAGTATTGTTTATTGTAACTTTTCTGGAGCCTTAATAAAATCAGATATGGACAGATACTCATAGCTGACAAATCTGACCTTTCAGAATCAAGTAAAATCCTAAGTCAGTATTTAGAAATTAAATGAACTGAATTCTGAAGAGTTCAGGTGAGGTCACTTTAAAATGGAGAAGGAACTTAAAACTATATATTTTTCCTATGATAACTATGCAGTATTGAAAAACAAAAAGTATGAGCTCCTAAGAAGATAATATGCAATACCATTTACAATATTTTGCTTTCTTTGGAATGGACACTCTTCATTCTTTTCTTGAAATAGATTATTAATCAACATTACTAGAAGGCTAAGTCCCATTCTTCTCAACCTACTCCTTCAAAATAAGGGAATTTAACAGCAACCAAAGCTACCCCACTTCCACCCCCCACTCCCAAGAAAAGCCAATGTTGAAACCTAGAGTGGCATTGCTTCAGGAAGTCTTTGCAAGACTGTGAAAGGAAAACTGAAATCATTATTTTGGAATATGCTGACAACACAAGATGCTGGAGAACAGAAAATACAGCCACCTAGTCTGACAATGGCAGTTTGACTTCAAGAGTTTTGAGAGAAACTTGACTCTTCAGGAAAAAAAGACTACCTTTCATGGACTCTATTTAAATTATTTGAAAAATAAATATTAAAAGTAGGTTTTTTTTTTACTTATGATTGTGTAACATGAAGGACATTTTTATTATCAAGGAAATTGTAGCTCAAGAATATAAAGGTAGAACCAAAAAGGAAAGGTTTTTTTTTTAAGTTATACAAGTTGATCTTATCCTTTTTCATTGGTTGGATACCTTCTTTTAATGAACACTTTTAATCTGCATAATTTTAATCCAAGGTATTAACCGCTAAAACAGAAAACCTGCAGACAATAATACATCCATATTATGCTCCTGCCAAGAAAACATAAGATATGGAAAACTAATATTTGTATCACTGGGAAAAAGCATTGCTGGATCCAGCTCAGGCAATGAATAAGATATATTCAAGATGTTCCCCCCTCCTTCTTTTTCAGCCTCTATATTTAAATGTTTTAAAATTTTGTAAAGCCTGTATACCTCTCATTGTAATTAGCAACAGTAAATATTTGCCATTATAACAGTTCCTGAAAGTAAAAGTACCATTTTGAATTCTTTTGCTTTGGTAGAATTAGAACTCATAACACTGCAGATTTCAGGTACTATCAATGACCTTTCAGAAATATTGGGCAAAGAAAATATAGAAGCATTTATTTAACAATTGCTGCTGTAGCTACTGCTGCTGCTGCTGCTGCTGCTACTACTACTACTGCTGCTGCTGCTGCTGCCGCTGCCACCACCACCACCACTACTACTACTACTACTACTACTACTACTACTACTACTACTGTTGTTGCTGCTGCTGCTGCTGCTACTACTACTATTACCTTTTCTTGAGAAGTCTGAATAATAACAGACCTGTCCTCATCAGGAAGAGCTATTGTTAACTTAGGATTTTTATAAAGCCAAGTTCCAATGGTGCTTTTAAAAGGTAAGGTTAGAGATCCCTAAAAGTGGAAAATATGACTTAAGGACCAGAAATGGTACAATTGAAAGAGTAGTAACTTGTACTAACTAGGTTCAAATTCTGGCTCTGATATTTCTGTGACTATGGGTAAGTCACTTAATTTTTCTAAGCCTTAAGTCCTATATCTGTAAAAGAGGGATGACAATATTTGGACTAGCTTCCTCATAGGATTATTGTGAAAGGAAGGGTTTTGTAAACCTCAAGCTGTTAAAAATAAAACAACAACCAAAAAACTTTGAGATATATTATTTAGTGCTTACTGTATACTTCAGAGAAGTTTGCTTTTAACTGCGTATTTGCAGAAAACTGAGAGCCACATTTTGGATAGATCATATGGCAGTCGTAGTGATAGCCACTGCATTAAACAATGCTTACCACTTTTGTAAGTATAAAATGAGGGAGTCCCCCGTACCTGAAATTTTATGAAGATGTCTGAGTAGGGCTCAAATGTAAAAGAGATCTGCATTTTAAACTGGCTTGGTTTTGAGCAGTTAATGAATAATGTCAAAAATAAGTACTGTGCAATGAGATCCTGACTTGGAAATATCGTAGGAAAAGGTAGTACTTAACAAACAATCCAAAGAATCTTACAAGCTGCAAAAAAAGTTGAATTTTCTTCTAAATGACAATTTTCCCCTTCATTTCATTACATTGGAAAAGGGAGAATGACAGTGTAAGAATATAGTTGATATTTGCCATGTGGATTGACAAGATACACACACTAAATAAGATCAAGAAAAGGAAGAGCCAGAAAACAGCTTAGGTTTTGTGATAAACTTATTCCACAGGATGAGGGAGTAGTATATAAGACATTTGTTTTTTCAGAAGCATATCAGAAATAAACAAATTCAACAGAGGATGTTAGGGGGGCAGGAAGGTCAAAGGGAACTTTCTCTTTGTTTTAGTCAGCAATGAGAAGGGGAAAAAATTTCATGTGTTGCCTTTATTCTTCATGGTTAGAAAATTTACCAGATTGTAAAATATGCATTAAAATAAATAATTATCACATACTTTAGGTGAAAAATAGCAAATTAGGTTTTAAGATGATAATAATAGCCCCTACCTCATAGGGTTGTTGAGAGGGTCAAATTAACTAATATATGTAAAACTATTTGCATGCCTTAAGGAACTATATGCAATTAGCTATTTTTATTAATATTTTATAAATACCCACAAGTCCCCATTGGGATGCTATATACAAAAATTTCCAGGCCAATTTTTCCTCCTGACCAATGCATTATAGTCATAGTGTAGTGTTCTATAATCGATCACTGTGTTGTCTTATTGAAAGTACTAGGGAATGGCTTTTTGTCCCTATTTTTTTTTAACATTTTTATTCAAAGTTTTGAGTTCCAAATTCTATTCCTCCCTGTCTCCTTTCCCTCCTCTTCCACCCTCACTGAAATGGTAAGATATAGGTTATACACGTGCAATTATGTAAAATATTTCCATATTAGTAATTTTGTGCAAGAAGAGTTGAATAAAAGAAAAAAGTGAAAAATATTATGCTTCGGTCTATATTCAGTCAGTATTAGCTCTTTCTCTGGAAGCATTCATTATTATTAGTCTTTTGGGATTGTCTTGGATCATTGCATTGCTGAGAATAACTCATTCACAGCTCTTCATTGCACAATATTGCTTTTGCTTTGTAATAACATTCTCCTGGTTCTGTTCACTTCAGTATACATCAGTTCATGTAAGTCTTTCCAGGTTTTTCTGAAATCATGCTGCTTGTCCTTTCCTATAGCACAATAATAAGGTATGGCTTTTTAGAAAAAAAATCTTTAAAATGTAACAGAGAAGTACGTCAGCATCATCAGTTAAAGTTCTATGGATTAGCAGCCTAACCCCAGAGTCAGGAAAGGACATTGTTTTTCTGAGATCTGCTCAGGCCCATATCCATTATTCAGAATAAATTCTTTCTTGCTCATCCCTTCTTAAAAATAAAATAAAATTCTATGGATCGAAATATAATATTAAGCTGGTAGCTGGAAAACATTCATTTATTGGGTAGATACCTAAAACAAAATAATTAGATAAGAAGAAAGAAGTTGAAAAAAAGGAGTTTCTCTAAAGGAGTTCCAAAAGTAAAATAACTCAAAACTTGTCCACAGAGTGTGCCTTATGGGCCGCACAATTTCTTGTCATCATGCTTATCCTTTAGGAAAATTAAACTTTTATTAGAGAACTCAGAGGCACTACGTTACTTTAGCGTTTTGTAAAGAGTCAGTATTGAATTTAAGTGGGTTCAAGGTAACCTTTTCACAATCAAGACTTGAAACCTACCAGCTAGTTTGATAATGCATTTGAATGAATGACAAACATTGAGATGATGCAAACTATAACCTAAACCAGCCAGATGGAAATTTTTGGAGTTTTAAAAATTATTTTATAGTTACAATGCTTGCTGATAACCCATTGAATCCTTAGCACTAAAATACATGAACCCATTTATTTGGTCATGCTGCTAACTACCAAAATGTTATAAAAAATAAATGTATATATTTTCTATCAAAATAGTTGTAAAATTTACAAGTAATTGCTAGAAAATGTAATTATTGGTGAAATAGTGACAACAGTAACATATTAATATCCTCAAGGCCCTGAAATGAAATCTGTGTTTTTGAATTGTGTTATCTGACCTTGGATCAAAGAATATAATGTTCTTTCTCCACCCTTTCTCCATCATGTTTTCTGTCTGGTCAGCATTTTTGACATTCTAAATAAGAACCAGCTTTTTACTTTGGAATTAAAAAAAAATTTATATTCAATTATTTTTAATTCTATGGCACTTGTTTTTATAAAGATTAAGTTTTGCTTATAAGTGATCTATACTAGTTATAAATATAATTTTATGTCACTTAAAAAACAGTTCTTTGAAGAACTTATATACCTACAATGAGGTTTCTTTTTTTAAAACTCAGAAAATATTAATTGCTTCTCAGAGGCACTGAAAGTCAATGTGCTTTCCTTTAGCATTCCTGCATAAAGCACAAAGCAAAGTATGTTCATACTTATTACTGCTTGGTGGTCAAAGGAAAAAGGCTCTGAATATGGCCTACTAGAAAACAATACTGGATCGAGGTCAGGAGACTCATGTTCAACTAGTTCTCCTGTCACTGAGCCTCAACAAATCACTTCATGTATTCTCATCTGTGTATTGATGGGACTACATGATCTCTAAGATTTCTCTTAATTCTAAAGAATGCAATCTATCTGCTATAAAACCCTAATGCAACATGAAGAAGAGTTTCTGTGAAACATTAAATCCATATCCTTTTAATTATGAAGATAGACTGAAAATTGGATCTAATAAACATTTTATGAAGTACCTACACTGTGCAAGGCCCTCTGCTGGGCTCTGGAGGATGCAAAGATGAACAAGATATAATCTTTCATTCAGTAATTTAAAAATCAAGTAGGAAAGATGATACACACCAATAACTATAACATATTATAATTTATAATTCAATATCTAAGTGAAAATGGTATGGAATCCTCTAGGAAGGAGGGATGATTTGCTTTGGGAAGAGGAGGCATATTGACAGAGAGAGAATCAGGGATGAGATGAGATTATATTGGTACCCTGAAGAAAGAATACACTTTTTTTTTTTGCTTTTGAAGGGCATTTGGGGCTAAGTGACTTGCCCAAAGTCACACGGCTAGTTAGTGTATCAAGTGTCTGAGGCCGGATTTGAACTCAGGTCCTCCTGACTCTACTCACTGTGCCACCTAGCCGCCCCAAAAGGATACACTTTCAACAGTCAGAAATGAGGAGTGAATTCCTGACAGGACAGACTGCAAAGGATTAAAGACTGAGGATAATAGTAGAGTTTGGGTTATTCTTTCTAGAAGGTCAAAAGGATGGTAGTTCAGAGGGGTTAGCAGGAATGAGAGGACCTAGTTTTATTTTAGGTTGGGGAGACCTGGATATTTTTGTGGGCAGAGAAAAGTGAACCAGTGGAGTGTATGACACAGGGAATAGGATGCTGGACTTAGAGAGTCAGGAAGACCTAGGTTCATATTCTGCCTTATATACTTACTAGCTGTGTTATCCTGTGTAAGTCAATTAGCTTTGCTGTGCTTTAATTACCTTTTCTGTAAAATAAAAGGGGTTAAACTGGATAGATTCCTTCCAGCTCTAAATTTATGATCCTACCTGGAGAAATTGAAAATGTGTGAGAAAGATTAGTTAATGGGTCAAGATCTCTAAGAAATGAGGGGACAGATCATCAGATTGAGAGCACAGATAGGTCTTTATATCTTCAATGACCTTTCATAGTTATTTGTAGATGATAGTTGCCTAATAAATGTTCTTTTTTCCTGTTTAAATTTCATGAGTTGAAATCTTTTGTGACGCTTTTGATAAGAGATGCTACAAACAGACTATTTATGCAATAGAGCAGTGGTTCTCAACCTCCCTAATGCCACAACCCTTTAATACAGTTCCTCATGTTGTGGTGACCCCCAACCATAAAATTATTTTCGTTGCTACTTCATATCTGTAATTTTGCTACTGTTATGAATCGTAATGTAAATATCCAATATGCAGGATGTATTTTCATTGTTACAAATTGAACATAACCCACAGGTTAAGAACCGCTGCAATAGAGGAAAGAACAGTGGTCTTCACAAGAAAGAAAAGTATTCTTTCACTGAGAGGGTGAGGGAAGGAAGAGAAACTTTTAGTTGTGAAGAAAAGAGAGCTGAAAAAACTGATGCCTTAGCTTCTAAAAGGATTAATGTTCCGTGTGATATGGCATTAATACCAGTAAACACTTGAAACATTTTAAGGCTAAAGGAAATTATGGTTTTGGAATTGATTAAAGAAGAGAAGTATAATATCTATTCAAATCCTTAATTTGTATTATGATCATCTTTTGATTTACTATTGATATGCTCATTGCTAATACTTTTTTATATCATAAAATTGTCTTGGTTAACCATCATATATGTATAATTATACATAACATGAAGAAAATGGCCAGGAAAAAGTTTGTACTTTCATCAAGGTTAAAGCTCATACTATTTTGTACATATTATTCATTTTATAACTTTTTAGTAGTTGCATCTGAAGCAGAACACATGAAATTATTTATCAATCACATAAAATAGTACATAGTAGGTTTAACAAACTGTTTCCTATCAGTGTAATTCAGTTATCTAATATTTACTTTTGAGCACAGGCACTTTTAGAAGCTTTACCTTTATACTGTAAGCCTCTTAAGGGCAGGGGCTCTTTTCTTCTAAAGGAATTTCTGTACCTCCAGTCTCTTTCTTATAGTTGGTACCAAATAAATGTCCTTGAATCTCATGAATTGAAATATTTTATGCTGCCTTTTAATAAAAGATCTTAGATAAAAGACCTTACAACATCAGAAGTGTGCTGTAGTAGAAAGAGTAATTAACTTTTGGGATGGAAGATCTGGATTTGAATCCTGATTCTACCACTTTATGAAACCATAAATATGTGATCCTCAGCAAACCTCAACTCTGGGCTTCCGTTTCTTATATTAAATATTTGGATTTTTTTTACTTCATAAGGGATGTTGTAAGGTTCAAATAAGTTTATCTATATAAAGCAGTATGTCACCATAACAAACCACATGGATGTAACATTATTGCTATTAAGATCAAAAGGAAAATTTTCTGAGACCCTCTCCATTCTGTACTTTGAAATACATGTACTGTTCCTTTTAAAAATGTTAAAACAAAATTCCAGTTTCATTATTATGTAGCTTTATATAGGTTTTCATCGAATAAAAATTGAAGGTATCACAGTAGAAATTTGACCATTGTAAATTATATTCTTGGGGGAAAATAAGCATGATAAAATTTTAAATATTGTTTATTCATAGAAGAAAATGATGAAGATGGGCAATTAATGAAAGAAAATATACAAGTGAATAAGTGTATTAACCTTTCAGTTTAGAAAGAGTAGGGATGACCACTTAATGTGAGAATTTGGATCCCAAAATATTACAACAGAATCCTGAAATTGATTATTCTCTCTTGCTTGTCACTTTCCTCAGGTGGAGTTTTCTGAACTTTATTATGGCATATAATATTCTAACCTGAGTAGACTTTTACTACTAGCTCCCAAAACTAAGACCAAATGTTTCTTGCTGCTAAGATTCCATGTATAAATGTGGCAGCCCTATTTCTGGACCAAAAATTAGAAAATGTAATCTGGCACTTACTTTTGTAAGGAGCCACACTAAAATTATTCTTTAAGAAATCAGTAATGTCCTAGAAGATTGAGGACATATTGTTGTTATCTCTAAAACTCTCTGTCCATTGTGGCCTCTGCCACAGACTGCTTATACAATTCTTGTGTAAGTTTCTCAACATTTTAATGCCCTTGATAACTCAAAATACAGGTTTCAGAGTAGCTTCTCATCTAAATTGGTAGAGGAAGTGGCTTAGTTTTTCTTGACTTAGTCATGGAAAATTATTTTCAGTACTTCATCTTTAATGGGACATGACCATCTCAACAGAATTTCACAATAGTGAATTCATTATCATCATCTATTCAATTCAATAAATACTTGTTAAGTAATATGGGGAAGATACTGAGAATACAAAATGAAAAGTATAGTTGTTGCCTTCAATTGAACTTCATAGATATCACTGAGAATCATTAGGATGAGAGCCATGATTATACATAGGTATTCCTCATTTAAATGACATATAACAGGCTGAAGCAGAGTAGTATTATATAATAAGAAGATATAATCATGTAAAGATTTCTAGCACCAGAGAGAGTGAAGTATGGTAGACATCATGTGGCTAAAGATGAATGGAGTTAGAAACAAATTATATTATCATTATAATATACTATAGACCATATGGACAGAAAGAGGAAATAGATGAAGAGTTTGGGAAATATCTCAAGCCTAGCATAAGGGCACGATATGACATTTATTCATGTAAATAATGTGGAGTTTTCTCTCTCTCTCCAAGCAGAGTAGCTATTAATTTCTTGGTGTAACTGAATGATAATTTCAGTCCTCAAAAGTCAGACAAAAAAATAAAATGGGAATTTATTCTACATATGATTTTTACCAATAAGGAGGAGTTGGTGCCTATGGTGGAAATGATGAGAACCTTGTGGGAAGAAGGGAGGAAGGTACCATTCTTTTTTTTTCTTTTTTTTTAATATATTTTTATTAACTTGTTTGTTTACTTTTAGGTTACAAGATTCTGTTCCATAGTCACTTCAGTTACAGATTTTTCTTCCCTTCCTCCCCATTCCCTCACCCGACCCCCCCACGGTGGCATACAATCATGTATAGGATCTGCAAACTCCTTCACGTTGTACAATCGTCTGGTTGTATAGGTGTTATAGCCA
>CM053593.1:274435743-274448886 GCA_028646575.1 Pseudocheirus occidentalis
TGAGAAGCGTCCAGTTTTTCAAAATTGGTCGTCACACATATGATGTATCTGTGACTGTGTACAAATTTTTCCTGGTTCTGCTCTTCTCACTCAGCATCAATTCATATAAGCCTCTCCGGGTAAGTATGAAGTCCATCTCGGAAGGTACCATTCTTAACATTTTGTGACACAGAAGGAAAAACATGGGCATGGTCTAACATTCTCCTTGGACATTAGAAAAGCAGATTTCAGTGACCTCAGAGATAGGTAAGATCACTTGACCTAAAATCCTACAGGGAAAAGTCAGTACAAGAGGAATGGAAAGTTCCTAAGAATGAAATTTTAAAGGCACAAAGAGAAATTATTCCAATGGGAACAAAAAAGAGGAGTTGTCTAGATACTAATGTGCATAGGAAACTGGTAAACATTTGATTTTTAAAAGACATGCAAAATATGGATGAAAGGGCAAGTATTAGTTGAATATAAAAGCATGGTACAGTGCTGTAAATAACAGAACTAAGGCTTATAATGAGCTAAGGTGCTTAATATACTTTTAAAGTTTAACTTTCATGAGATAAAATTTATATTGTACTTTAAGGTTTACAAAGTACTTTATACATATTAAGTAGCTCATTTGATCTTAACAACCCTATGAAGTAGGTGCTATTATTATTCTCATTTTACATATGAGGAAAATGAGATGAATAAAGGTTTATTGATTTGCCTAGTGTCACACAGCTAATGTGTATGAGTCAGCATTTGAACTCAGGTCTTCCTGACTTCCAAGTCTGGTGTTCTACCAAGAAGTGCTAGGGAAAGTCCCTAGAGCAGGAGTTCTTAACCTTTTTTGTTTCATGGACCCCTTGGTCAGTCTGGTAAAGCCTATGAACCCTTTCTCAAATTAATGTTTTTAAATACATAAAATAAGATTAGAAAAGAAACCTTTATGTTGAAGTACAGATATCAAAATGGGGATGGAGGGAGGAGGAGGGATGGAATGAGTTCATCAACCCCTGATTAAGAACTCAGGACAACTAAAGGAGTAGGGATTTTTAAAAATTATATTAGGGGAAAGGTGAATCAAAGAAAGGATAAAAACCACTGCTCAGGGTGGATAGGAAAAAGATAACAGATAACAGAGGGCAGAGCAGCTTAACTACTCTTTTTTTGCCAAGGAGAATGCTCTTTAGTATGGTAGTGGCAGAACAAAAATGGATGATAGAGAACTGATAAACAGAATATATAGTCAATGAATCATTTATTAAGTATTTACTTTGTGTCAGGCACTATGCTTAGCACTGAAGATACAAAGAAATACAAAAACCATCCCTGCCCTCAAGGACATTCTAATGGGGGAGACAACATGCAAAAAATTGTACTTCCAATATTAATATGGTATAAGTGGGAAGCAAATATAAGAGAGAAGACTTTATGAGGGGACAGTAAGAGAGAAGGGGGGAAATTGAATGAGAAAGGTCTCCTACAGAAGATGAGATTTGTGCTGAGTTTAAAGGAAGCCAGGGAATCTAGAAGGTACAAGTGAAGAGGCAGACGATCTCAGGCATGGGGAACAGTCAGTGAAGACTCATCCACAGTCAGTGGACATGTCCACAGTGAAAATCCAGCAAAGGATACTAAGTACTCAGACAGATTGGAGGAGAAACAGGAGAACATATCATAAAAACCTAGAGGAAAGAGTATGCAAGAGAATACAGTGGTCAGCAATGTCAAGGACTGCAGAGAGGTCAAGAAGGATGGGAATAACCTTGGAAAAAAACCGGTTTGAGTGAGGTTGGAAGTCATATTGCACAGGGTCTGGAATGGGGGTGGGGTGGGAAATGGAGGCATTCAGTTTTCTTCAAGAGTTTAGCTGAAGAGAGTCATGGGACATCCAATGAGGACAGTTGAATCAAATGAGGTATTGGTGGATAGGAGAGAAGGATCCAGTAGATAGGGAGAGAATGATGATTAGGAGTGGAAATGATAGAGCAGGCAATTAGTAAGAGAGTAGATAGTTGCTCTTGGCTAATTCAAGTCACAAGACCAGATGAATTCCATATTAGGGTCCTGAAGGAAGTGGTTACAGGGCCACATTCAGTGATTTTTTAAAGTCCTTGAAGAATGAGAGAGGAACCACAGTATTAAAGAGGAACAGGGTTGTCCCAATTAAAAAAAAAATTGGTTCCAACCCTTTCTCCCTCCCCCCAGAAAAAAACAAAAATGGAAAAAAAAAACCCCACAAACAACAAAAAGAACAGGATTTTCATGTGGAAAAGGGAAAAGACAGAATTGGGAACAGTGGACAAAAGAGCCAAATGTAGGCTGGATATTACACAGAATTTTAGTTGAAACATAAAAGAATCCAGGGAAGGCAAGAGGCAATTTGAGGAGGGAGAGCATTCCAGGCATGGGGAATGCCTTTACATTATTTATGCAGAGAGAATGCCCTTTATATTATTATGAGCATTGCATAAAATGTTTTCTCAATTCTGCTTACTTGGCCATTCATCAGTTCATACACGTCTTCCCAAGTTTAAAAATTATTTTAAAGGGGCCATTGTATATTTTCTGAATGCAGTCCAATCATTTAACATGACAATAGGATTGAGGAAAAGCCAGCCAAGCCATGTTTCTGAAAATATATTTTTCCGTGGCTAAAAATCCAATGATGTAAGGGAGAAGAGACCAGTTCTAGTATGAGAGATGTTTTGTTGTTAACTGGGTGGCATAATTGATATGAGTCCTGTACTTGGAATCTAGAAAAACTGAGTACTAATCCTACTTCAGACAGGCTAGCAGTGTGGCTTTGGGCAAGCCACTTGAACTTAGTTTTTCTTATAGTTTTTCTGTATTTATAAAATGGGGATGCTAATAGCACTTACTTCCCTGGGTTGTTTCAAGAATCAAAGTTGATAATAAATAAAATGCTCTATAAAAGTTAATACTTTTGTTTTCTTTGTATTCCTCTAGTCTAGCACAGTACCTTGCATACTCTTGGTGCTTAATGAGCATTGTAAGAGTTAATTAAATTGAAATGAGAACTGATTCCTTTTGCCTTTATTCCTCTTACCTACCTAGGCTGGCAACAGGGAGAAAGAAAGAGAGGGGAGGGTAAAGTTTATGCTTAAGAAAGGAACAAAAAGGACCAAAATTCTGTTTCTCATTTGACTTTGGAAGACATTTTTAGTTACTGATTTCCTTTGTGATGGAAGTGGCATAATTCATCTCAAGTATAAAACACGAACTCCTAAAATCCTTCAAAATATGGCTCTAGTCTATCAACTGGATATGATTCTCTACTCTGTACTAAAATTATTACTTATTCAGTCTGACTCTTTGTGACACTATTTGGGGTTTCCTTAGCAAAGATACTGGAATGGATTGCTATTTCCTTCTCCAGCCCATTTTACAGATGAGGAAACTGAGGCAAACAAGGTTAAATTTCTTGCCCAGGGTCACACAGCTAATGAAATTTGAACTTGGGTCTTCCTGACTCCAGGCCCAGAGCTCTATCTGCTTCACCACCTTCCTGGCCCATACTAATACTAATAATAACTAGCACTTATCTAATACTTTAGGGTTTACAAAGTACTTTACAAATGTTATCTCATTTGACCTTCACAACAACTCCGGGAGTTAGTTGCTATTATAAACCCAATTTATTTTTGCTTTTTTTTTTTAGAGGTGGGGGGCAGGGCAAGGCAATTGGGGTTAAGTGACCAAAGACACATAGTTAGTAAGTGTTAAGTGTCTGAGGCCGGATTTGAACTCAGGTCCTCCTGACTCCAGGACCTATGATCTATTCACTGCACCACCCTAAGTAAGCCCCATTTTTACCGGTGAGGAAACTGAGGCTGAGAGAAGTTAAAAGAAGTGTCCAGGATTGCATAGTTTATAAATGTCTGAGACTATGTTTAAACTCATGTGCTCTTGACTCCTGAGTTCTAACCATTGCCCCATCTAGCTTCCTAAGAAGGTCCAACCAGGCTGTCTCTTTACCTTTTCACAAACTGTCCATGATCATCACTACTCCTAGAATTCTGAGTTTCTTCAAGGCTAAATTCAAGTGCCACCTGATGTCTCACATATTAATGCAATGCCTCACTGCCCCTCTCCCTCTATAACTTTGTCTTTAATCTTCTGTGTACATTTCTCCTCTTTGTAGGCAAGGGTTTGATTCAGTTTTTATTGTCTTTGCCATGGTAGCTCTTTTAAGTAGAGCAGTACTTTGCATGTAGTAGACATTTACAAAATACTTATTGAATAAATAAATAGCTAGCCATTTTTTATTCTGTAACATGGGGATAATGATACACACACCCCAGAAGAATTGAATTATAATAGTGAATTGCCAAATTATATTTCACATATTAAGTGTGCAATATACTTATGATCTCATTAATGTAAATGGACCGATGTCCCTCCAATATTGCTAGGCCCTCTAACCTGAGAACATAGATTTAGGCTGATAGGATTAGAGATTTAGGGCCAGAAGGGACCTTGAAAGTCATCTATTTTAATGTGCTCACTTTATAAGATGAGGAAACTAAGGATCAGAGAAATTTTGACTTGCTCAAGGTTCTATATTTGTCTACCAGCCGTACTCCTTGGATTCAACTCTGACTTAAGGAGGAAATCATTCCTCCTCCCTCCCACCCACTCCCACCTATTTATCACCAGGAAATATATATAGGAGTTTGCATCAGCTTACAGTACTTCATCAGTACCTCTGAGGAGCTTCTGGCCATCTGATTGGAGGGCTGGAGAATGGAGCCAAAAAACCTCCTCCCAAAGTTTCCATTGAAAGAGGGTTCAAAAGCATAAGCAACTTTTCATTTCTTACCAGTTGCGTCATCATTCCCTGTCAGGGTTAACTTCCCTCTCTGTCTCCCTGCTTGTCAACTTCCTTTGGTGTTTAGTCTTCCCCCATTATAGTGTAAGCTCCTGGAGGACAGTAACTTTCTTTTTATTATCCCCAACAATTAGCACATTACCTAGCACATTGTAGGTGATTAATAATGTGTATTGTGTTGTATTGTATTGCACAGATTATAAGTAGTATGACAAGTCATCCATTGTCTTTTCCAGTGCACTCATCATTTGAGACTTCTGTCTATGGGTTCTCCTAAAAGAGAATGAAAGGCAGAGGGAGAGCAGGGATCCACCCAACATGCTGGGCGCAATTTGAATCATTAATAACAGCAATAATCATTGTTATCATAATAGCTAATGTGGTTATTCTACAAAATGAAAAGAACCTGAAGTTTTTAGTGGACTGCAAGTTCAATTGAAGTCAGCTGTGGAATGTAACAGTCAAAAATAAACTAATTTCATTTTAGATTGCATTAAACAAAGCTTAGGGTTTTGAATGGAGAGATTATTGACTCCCTCTACTCTGCCCTGCACAGACCATTTTTATTTACTTCTTACCAACATATTTTAGGAAGGACATAGTTAAACCAGGATTCATCCTAAGGTGGATGACTAGTATGGGGAAGGTCTTTGAAACTATAGGACCCATAGGAGAAAATGCTAAAGAAACTGGTTTTGTTCTACCTGGAGAGCAGAAGGCTCAAGGAGGACATGATAGCTATATTCGAGTGTTTGTAGGATTATCACATTTTAGAGTTAGAAAAAAATCTTAGAGATCATTTATTTCATGTTCATAATTTTTCAGAAGAAGCAAATAAGATACAGAGAAAGTAAGTTACATATCTAAGATCACATAGCTAATAAGTGGTGGAGCTAGCCAGGATTTACACATACACACACACACACACGCACACACACACATAAGTGTAAATGTGTATGTGTGTATGCACATATACATACTAGCCAGAATGAGATTTAACCAAATGGGAGATGTCACATTCATTTTATCAGGCAGGTTCTCTCTTATATCATTCACACTATAAAGAAAAGCCTATCACCACACTAACACCCCAGGAAAACAGGAGTTGCAAATCATTCCCTGCCTTCCCAAATATATAACAACCTGTTTGTCTTATTATTGCTGAGTTTAACCAGGTTATTCTGCAGCCTGATAATGAATTTTCAAGGTGATTGCTTTATCAGTTTCTGTCTTCTAAGCAACATAAATTCAAATTCTACTTTCACACTAAATAGACTTGTGATGGGACAAGATGTTGTGAAAAGAACACAGGTCTTTACTAGCCTATGGAAGGGAATTCATTCCAATACTCTACACCAATAGAAAGGAAATTTTTCTAAGAGAGTGGGTGAAGAAAGGCATTGAAAGCTCACGAGTGACACTAAGAGGTCACTTAAGGGTATTGTATCTGGAGTATTTTCAGTCTAGCCTCATTCCAAGAACATCCCTTGGTAGAATAGAAACGAAATATATCAACCAACAAGCATTATTGAGCACCCATTATGTTCTGGTGCTGGTGATACAAAGACAAAATAAATGTTCCCTGCTTACATTATCCTAGGGAAGGGGATACACATATTTACACATACATAGACATCCATGTACATATATACACACATAAATATGCATTCATACATTTGTATATATAACTGTGCATATGTAGAATAAATTCAAAAGAAGAATAAAAATTTTATATGGACATAAGAGAACAGAAAAAAGTTTGGAGGAAGACATATGCATCACAGCTTTGAAAATAACATGTTTAATTTATTATAATTTTTAAAAGAAATACTAACTATATGTAATGGAAATATGTGGTTTCATAGTCAATACTTTTTCTATTCTTTGTGTATGGTAATAATGCTTATATTTGTTAAGTGTAAAGTAAAAAGCAATTTTAAAAAGTCAAATAAAAGCTAATTTAAGGATTTGGGGCACTAGTGGCTAAGGGATAAAGACTTAAAAATTGTTGTAGTTTTTTTTTCTTTGGTTTGCAGAGCTCCTTGAAGTTAGTGGCTGTACCTCAATAACCCAATTTTTTTTTGGTCCCAACTTGTAATTTCCTAAGTGTAAGGCCTTGTCATGCTGCTGCAATTTATAGTCTCAAATTGTTACCTAGGGCACTGCGAGGGTAAATGACTTGCCCATGGTCCCAGAGCTAGTATAAGGTAGTATAAAGTAATATAAGGTAGAATTTTAAGGGAGCTCTCCATGCTTATTCTAATCTAATTATATGTATTTGCATTTATTTTTTTACAAGTATTTATCTGTCCCTCCCATTAACCCACCCCCACCCAAATGAACATAAACAAATTTTTAAAAATACATAGAGAGAAAAATAAATCCTTATGATAACTATGCACAATCTGGTGAAATAAATTTCTGAAGTGGTCATAACCCCAAAGGTATGTCTCATTCTCCATTTCTTCTCTGGCAGGAGAGCAGTTAATTAGTCAGCTATCATTAAGTTAATAGTCAGCTATTATTAAGTGCCTACTAGGTACCAGACACTGTGCTAAGTGTTTTAGGGTTATCTTATTAGTTATGTGGCTATATCAGCAAGCACACTAGCATATCTAGGAGAGCTACTGACACAGGTTCATTGATCTGCTTTACTAAAGGAAAGCAATTTTAAAGGGGTTAACAATCTTTAATTAAACATACACATACACATATACATATATACATATATGTGACATATATGTATGTATGTGTGTATATGTATATCTGTATATACATATATCTATATCTATACTTAGTTCCAGGGAAAAAAGTCAGCACCCTGAACTTCAGAAAATACAAACAGAAATTACAAGCACACAGAATATGCATACAGAGAAAATAATACAATTCAGCAGACCGACAGACAGGGTTTCTACCTGTCTGACCATTATATACATTCATAGTTACCAGAGAGACAAGCACCAACATCTGGGTTTTCAAAGCCAGGGAGCTCAATGGCTGCCCAGAGTCTCATCTGGCCAAATCACACAACTCTTCTCATAAGTGAGTGGCAAAGCAAAACCTCAAGCCCCTCATGTTGGGTTCCACTTGAGGCCCATTAAAGGGCAGAGAAGATCTTCAAATTCCCTTACCATTACCATGGCACAGATAGAGGTCACCCCCCAACCCTGTTCTGCCTTTCTTCTTCCTCATCCTCTGACTTTCACTGAAACCTGGTTGAAACCCTGATGACGCAGCTTCACCGGCTACCCTTTCCATCACTGGTTGTACTTTTACTTAATCAATCCATGGACTCATCGATGATCTAGACGGGGTAGTTGGAATATTTCTTGTTCCCCGTTGGCACTTCCAGACTCCCCCTCTACCACCATCGCTCAGGATCCTTTCCTCCTTTGCAGTTCACCCAATCCATATCATCCCCCTATTAAAATTCTGATAGTTGTCTACCTACTCTCAGGATACTCCCTTTCTTTCCTCTGTGAGTTCAGTACCTGGTTCACAGTGTTTCTGTACACCTCAACTCCTATCCTCCTTCAGCATACATATTGATACTCCCTCAAATACCTTACCTTCCCAGTTCCTCAATTTACTCATTTTCCATGATGTGTTCCCCACCCCACCTCAACTACACATAGAGATGGCCATACACTTGATCTTGCCAAAATTCAGTTGATAAATGTTTTTTTAAATACCTGCTAAGTGTCATTCACTGTGCCTGCTATGAAGAAAGGCAAAGAGACAATAGGGACTAGAGGGAGAAAGCATGCAAATAGATAGGTATGTATAAACAGAATATAACACTGGAGATAAACTCAGAAGATAAGCAGTAAGATTAGGGAGGCCTAGGAACGCTTTTTGCAAAGACTTGAAGGAAGTCAGAGAAACTAGGAGGTAGCGATGAGGAGAAGAATATTTCAGGCATGGGGAAAATTCTCTGAGTCAGGAGGATTGTTTCCTGCAAGGAACAGGAAGGAGGCCAGTGTCATTGGATCAAAGAGTACATGGTGGGGGAGGGGAGTAAAAATTTGAGAAGACTGAAAGCTAGGAAGGGGCTAGGTTACAGAGGGCTTTAAAAGCCAAACAGGAGTTTATACTTTATCTTGGAGGCAGGTGGGAACCATTAGAGCTGAATGGGTATGAGGACTGAAAAGATTTGATTTTTGTTTCAGGGAGATCAATTTGACAGCTAAGTGGAGGATGGCCTAGAATGGAGACAGAAAAAGCAGGGGTTCCAACCATCAGGCTATTGGAATAGTCTGGGTATATGATATGACAGGAGAGAAAAGATACTATCAAGGTAGAAAAGACAAGACATGGCAACTGATTGGATATGAGGGGGTCAGGGAGTGAACGTTCACGGATGACACTTGGGTATACCTAGCGTGCAAGCCTGAATGACTGAGAAGATCTTGGCACTCATGACAGTAACAGGGAAATTAGGAAGAGGTTTTAGAGGAAAGATAACAAGGTGTTGTCTACAGGGCATACAGTTTGAGGTGTCTAATAAATAAGCAGTTGGAGATGCAAGACCAGAGGTCAGCAGTGAAATTAGATCTGGATAAGTATATTTGAGAATCATCAGCAAAGAAGTCATAATTGAATCCAAGGGAGCTGATGAGGCCATTGAAATAGTATATAAAGAGAATAGAAGAGGGCCCAGGTCAGAACCCTAGGAGACACCCACCTCCAGTGGGCATGACCTGAATGAAGACTCAGGAAAGGAGACTGAGAAGAAGCAGTCAGGTAGCAAGGACAGGACACCACAGTGTCCTGAAAACCTAGAGAGAAGCGAGTTTCAAGGAGAAGAGGGTGATCGACAGTGCCAAAGACTGCAGAGAGGTCAAAAAGGATAAGGACTGAGAAAAGTTTGTTAAATCTGACAATTAAAAGCTAATTAGTAACTTCAGAGAAAGCAGTTTTAGTTGAATGATGAGGGAGGAAGTTACGCTGTAGAGAATTAATAAAAAAAATGAGAGAAAAAAGTAGAGTCATAGAATGTAGATGGTTTTCTTGAGAAGTTTAGCTATGAATGGGGGAGGAGAAGAGATAGCTAAAGGGGATTGATGAAGCAAGTGAGGGTTTTTAAGGATGGGGGAGATATGAATATGTTTGCAGGCAGTAAAGAAGCAGCCAGTAGACAGGAAATATTGAAGATGAATGAAAGAATGGAATGATAAAAAGCAATCTGCTGGAAAAAATAGGATGGAATGGAATTGCTTGCACATTTAGAGGGGCTTATCTTGCAAGGAAAAGGACCCCTTCTTTATGTGTGACAGGAATAAAGGTGGGAACAGTGGCAGAAGACTTCTGGGAGATGTGAGATAAGGAGGAGGGGAGAAGAGGGTATATTGGTGAATCACCTCAATTTTTTCAGTGAAATATGAGGTGAGGTTCAACTGAGAGCGTGTGGGGAGGGGAAACTATGGAAAGTTTACAGAGGGATGGAAAGGTTTGAAAAGCCCCCTGTGGTAGATGGGACAGTAAGTTACTTGGCTTGCCTTGTAGCAGTGAGGGCCTTGTTGGGATTAGGTAACATAAATTTGCAGTGGGCTCAGTCAGCATGGTTTTGTAATTTTCTCTAATTTTGTTCAGCAGCACATAATTAAGACATACTGTCTACTGAGTAGGCAGTGGATGGTAGGAGCAATCTAAGATTGAGGCTTGGTGGGGTAATATTGGAGATAGGCTAAAGGGTAAAATGTCTCAAGACAAGAGGATCACTTAAAGTTGGACTGTTTCATTAAGAGGTCAGGATAGGTAAAAAGAAGAAGAAGAAGAAGAAGAAGAAGAAGAAGAAGAAGAAGAAGAAGAAGAAGAAGAAGAAGAAGAAGAAGAAGAAGAAGAAGAAGAAGAAGAAGAAAAAGAAGAAGATTATAGCCAGTTCTGAAGTAATAACCTGGAAAAGAACTGAGGGATTGAGAGACTGGAGATCACGGTGAGGGTGAAAAACTGTATTTGGGGTTGGAAGGCAGAGGGACTGATCAAATGAGGCAATTTCAGAGTCCATGACTATAGAAATGGGTACTAACAAGAACAAAAGTATGACCATCTTTTTGTAGCTAAGAAGAGGTGGAGGAGTAAGTTGAGAACCTAACAGGTTAGAGTGTTTAAGGAAGTATCAATATAGATGTTGAATTCCCGTACTAGGAGGGCATGAGTTGGAGAAAAGAAAAAGCATGTAAACCAGGCACTGAACTCATTGAAGAAAGAAGGGGAGTGTCTGGGAGGGTGATTAAAAAAAAAACTACCAAAGTTTTGATTGGATGATTTGTTATGAATTGAGTGAACATCAGAGCCTTGGTGGTAGAGGGCGAAAGGTGAATGGCAATGGGGAACAATGAGTATTCCAACTCACGCACTTCAACCAGTGAGTTTGGTGAAATGAGTGAAAGTGCCACCAGTGCTAGAAAGAATGGCCAGGGAGACTGGGCTATCAGTGAAAGTCAGAAGATGAAAGGAGTGGGGGGGAAAGGAAAAGATTTAAGATGAAAGCAAGTTTATTATCTATGGAACACATATTTAATTTTAAATGAATTTTTAGTTTTCAACTTTTACTTTTACAAGATTGTGAGTTCCACACCTTCTCCCTCCCCCTCCCAAGATTGCATGCAGTCTGATATAGGCCATACATGTACAATCATACTAAACATATTTCCATATTAGTCATACTATGAAAGAAAAACCAGAACAAAAGGGAAAAGCCATGGGAAAGAAAAAAAACACAAAAAGAAAAAATAGTTATGCTCTGATCTGTATTCAGATTCCATAGCTCCCTCTCTGGATATGGATAGCATTTTCCATTTGGAGTCCTTTGAATTGTCCTAGATCATGGCATTGCTGAGAAGAGCCAAGTTTAACATCACACAATGTTGCTATTATCACGTACAATGTTCTCTTGGTTTTTGTCACTTCACTCAGCATCAGTTCATGTCTTTCCAGGTTTTTCTGAAATCTGCTTGCTCATCATTTCTTATGGAACAATAGTATTCCACTACATTCAATATACCACAACTTGTTCAGCCAGTTAATGAGCATCCCCTCAATTTCTAATTTGTTGCCACCACAATAACAGCTGTTATAAATATTTTTATACATGTGGGTCCTTTGGAACAGACATTTTAAAGAAAACAGTGGAAGGGGTGAAGCTTTAGAATGGAAAATTATAGGGGTTGGGTTGAGGGGGATAGGAATAAGGGAGAGGACAGTGGGAGAATGAGAAAAGGGTATGGATAATGATATGGGCATTCAAAATCACTGGGGTGGAGAGGTTATGACTTTGTTCATTGCTGAGTAATAAGTTATCAATACCCCAGAGAGTCTGGCCTAAGAATGTAGTCCTCTAAGGATTTTAGGCAACTCAAGGAGGCAACCAGTGGGAAGAGCCTAAGGAACTTTTTTTTCCCCTTCCTTTTCAGGCAGGTCAGGCCAGGCCAGGTCAAGCCAGGAGAAAGGTAGAGGGAGCAAGATGCATTGTTATGTAACAGTAACTACTTCAGCCCCTACTTCTGAGAGCAATGTGTCTAACATTTTACCCTTCCCCCAGGGTCCTCTGGTATTCATAAGGGAGTTACAATGGGGTCCTGTATCTGCCATTGACTGAAGCCTTCCCTAATTGTGTTTCCTAAATTTTCTTAGTCCACAGCATCCCAGTTCAATTTAACCACTTAAAAACCAGGCAAGCTTTTACAAAGGAATATTTACATTAAAGCAAAAGCAAACATAATCATTCTTCCTCAAAACTCAGGGGTGTGAATTGAACCCTACACTCCCTTGACCCTTGGGGATAGGAGAGAGGTAATGTTCACTGCTTAGCTCAGTTTCTATATATAACCTCAGTCTCACCAAATTCAACTTCCAAGTTTCCCTGTGTTGGAGTTCTGGTACCCTGACTTCTTAGGGTCTCTTCTGGCCTGGCAACAGTATCTGTCCTGGAATCCTGGCTCCAAGATCACTATTGTTTAAAATCCTGGCCCTGAGGACTCTACCTTTTGCATCTAGAATTCAAAAAGGCAAATCAAAGAGACCAAAACTCCAAGACTTTTTCTAAGGAACAGGAGAAGTTGGACCTTCCCTTTAACCAATTTAGCGTTCATAGTATGGGTGAACAAGACTTTTACCCCTGGACACCACTGGAGAGAGTGAGCAAGATTGTCCCAGTCTGGTCCCTTGTGTAAAGTCAATCAACAGTAGATTCCTGAGAGAATGCTACTGTGAACAGCTTTTAAGATTCGGATTACACAGCATTAGTGAACACTCTGTTTATTCCATTACAAAATCAAGATTCAGTACAACATTCACAGTATCAACAA
>CM053593.1:274449386-274477844 GCA_028646575.1 Pseudocheirus occidentalis
TAATTTTCTCACTTTATTTTTATTTTTTGCTCTTTCCTCAAAATATAGCTAGCATGGAAATACGTGTTTTGTTTTGTTTTTTCATTATTTCACAGGTGAAATTGATATCATACTGTTTGCCTTCTCAGTGAGTAGGTGAGGGGAGGGAGGGAGAGAATTTGGAACTAATTTAAAAAGAAAAGAAGGAAGGAAGGAAGGAGGAAAGAAGGAAGGAAGGAAGGAAAGAAGGAAAAGGAAGGAAGGAAGGAAAGAAGGAAAAGGAAGGAAGGAAGGAAAGAAGGAAGGAAGGAAAGGAAAGGAAAGAAAAGAGGGAGGAATGAGGGAGGGAGGTAGAGAGAAAGAGAAAAAGAGAGAAAGAAAGAAAGGAAAGAAGGAAGAAAGGAAGAAAGGATGCTAAAAATACTAAAAAAAAAAAGTACTAGTTACATATAGACAGTCAATGCCAAATATATTTGGCAAAGTGAAGACATACAGCTGGAAAACTATGTTAGTGTTTCCCAGCTGTATTTCTTCACTTGGCTTAATTTTGAACAAGTAGACCCCAGAACTGTGTTCTAATGCTTTGGACTGCCAAAGTTGTACGATGCTAGAAATATTTATGGACCTTGAAGGGAGAGGCACATCAGGGTCCTCCCAAACTATCTTTTCATCAAGTCCAAGTAATGATTGAGATTATTCCTGTTCTCCAGCATCTCTGCTTCCTCTCAACATACTGCTGAGTGCTGGTGGAGGAGATCTCACAAACTGGATTGACTAAAAATTGGTATTATCAATCTCAGCCCTGTTCTCAATGTTTCCATGACCCTTCCCCCCCCCCCAGAAAAAGGATAAAACACCCTTCATCTAAATCAGTTATGGAAAGGACTCAGATTGGATCCAGTTAATTCTTTGGAATGACTTAGGCTCCTGTATAGTGGACTCATTCTGATTCATTCGTGAGAGGGTGTTTTCCTTCTTGTTTTTAGCCCTACATAGTCTACCATTAGCTTTTCTAAATTAATGATTTCTTAGGGTTAAGTTATTTAGCTTAGCTTGACTTTAAACACCATCTGTAAATATAATCAAGTCTTTCTACTCACACAGCTGTTAAACAGGGGGAAAGCCAAGGACTGACCAAGGCCAAATTTACTTAGTTTATGAAGCCTTATGTGAGGACCATCTGAAGTGTTACACATGGGTGTATGTGCATATAAATACATGAGTATATTTATTTATAAGTGTAGGCTTATTATCTAGGTTTTCCAATTTAAAGAAACCTTTTGGAGTAATTTCATTATCAGAGGGCTGGCTACCAGGTCATGAAATTTTTTTAGCCACATCAGTAAAATCCTAAGTCCTTGGAGCGTTGAAGCGAGTATCTGTTAATACATGTCCTTGTTTTCTTATGCTTGACTTTATGTGGATAAAGGACAACAACAACACAACAACAACAAACCCAACAACACAGCTGTGTTGAGGAGGTAATGATGACTATAATGACTATAATCTCATAGTACTAGCCAACTTCTGGTTACTAACAATGTAAGGAATGGAAGAAATGTCACTTGATGCAAACATTCGGATCAAGGAGGCTGCACAGTGCTAATTAATGCTGGCAAGATGTGCTAGTCTTGACTTAGGATTCCTTTAAGAAAAGATGGTCTTTTTAGGTCACAAGTGGATGCATGTGTTTTATATTAGTATGTATGGAAAAATCCTTATCATTTCCCCCTCAGAATGGCAGGAGGATTAAAAATAATTCAATGAAATTCTAAATGAAGCAAAAATAAGAAAGAATAAATAAGATAGGCCAAGTGTTCCCAAAATCTTTGCCTGCATCTAAAGATCATGACCCCAGTAAGACTTATCTTTTAAGATCTCTTCATATGTAGACTATTCACTCTCCTCTTCTTTAAAATGCTTTTCCAGAGGACAGAGAAATACACCACCTGTTTCTACTTACTCCTTTACATTATCTGACTCTTCTGGATATCTCTGCAGAAATATAATTGATTGTTCTTTATGTAATGCTTTTATTTGTTTTTGTCAGAGCAACTTTGGTGCCCTTGGGAGCTATAACTAGCGATTTTGGCACAGGAGTTAGTTAGAATTGGGGTGATCCACACAAAATAAGTCCTCAATTCAGTTGGGAGGGAGGTAGAGGAGGAGGAGACCAACTACCAAGGAGCAGAAAGAAGGAGGCAGCAGGGAAAAGGTTAGTAGGACCAGGATGAAGAAAAAGAATTTCTTATTTTAACTAATTTTTCTTGTTAATTAGGTGCCAAGCTCAGTTATTTCTGCTGTTGAGAGATTGTAAGTGTTGTCCGCACCCTCTAAATTAGTTACTTTTAGAAGAAATCCCAAGTTACAGGTCTGATCCAGATATAAGGTACCATGGGGAGAGAGACCAGGGGATACCACTATTGTTAGTAAGAAAACTGACAATGTTAGTGCCTTGCCAGAGAGTACACTTGGGGACAGAGATTTGTCATCTGGCAGTTTCCTATTCTAATTTATTATTCTTGCTAATGTAGTATATGGGGACCCCCTCCCCCAACTCACAGGAGAGTTTCCGCCAGGGAATTATTACTCAAAGTTCAACATATTTTGTGAGTCTGCAAGCTCTAGAAACTATAACTCACGAGCCACTCCCATCCCCCCATCAAAGTATTTACCTTTAATAGTCAGCCAGAGGACATGATTACTTTAAAAGAAAGAGCACCTAACAAATCAAATAACAGGGAGCCTCCCTAGTTAGGGTGATGCCACAGACTTCTGTCCCACTTAGATTTTCCTGAGGTGAGACATTGCTGGAGTCTGTAGTGTTCCCTGGAGCTTCCCCAGGTAGGCTACTTCTATGGAATTCTGCCCTGTTTACCTGTTTGGTCCAGAGTTCTGGCCTCTCTCCATCAGAGTCTAAGGAGAGATGGCGATCAAAGGGGTGGAACTGGTTTAACTTGCCTGGTACATATTGCCTCTTATCTCTCCTTGCGTGTGTCCTGTTACTTCAACTAAGCTGGCTTGTGGTCTGTGTGTACAGTGCAAGGACAAGAGTGACACCATATTGACAGCAATCTACTGAAAGCTTTTCTCAAAGATCACAGTCAGACATTAGGTGGTCACCCTGGCTCATCTAAAAGAGAAAAAAGTATTAATATTAATACAGCAAAAAAATAGAAATTCTATCATAATCTTGTTCTCTTAATACAAACTTTCCTTTTCATCAATATCCTATTTACTTCTCAGTTTTGCAGTTTTTAAGCAAGCTTAAAATTACATATTGTAGAAAAAATTTTTATTTGAATCATTATGGCTGTCATATTGAGACTAAGTAAATCAAATTGATTTACTCATTAAATTCTTGACTCCCTCCAATAGAACCTCAGAGGTGTTCTTGTGCAATGTAATAAGTTAATGTAATAAAAAGAAGTCAATCCCTTTTTTTGTCTGCTGGTTCATGTTTATATTCTTGAAACCAGTTTCCTTTAAGTAAATATAAAGCTCAGAAGACAGCACCAGTTTTCAACTGTTTATTTAAACTGGTAAGGAAATAAACACAAGTCTTCCAACAGCCAAATGGAGCCTTTGCTGTCCATGAAGTAATATGAACATTATGTGGATTGAAATCTGACAAACAAAATAAACAGTATTCCTGATGATCTAGGATAGTAGGAGCATGAACCTATTGTTCATCCTTCGTTTTTGAAGAGGATCACTTATGGGTAATGTCATGACTTGCTCATGACTTGGATTTAAGGAAGGCAGTGTTGCACAAAGTTGTCAACCCAACTCTCTCTTCCAGAGTCATCAAAGTCCAGCAACAAGACAACTGTGGGTAAGATAAGACCTTGGCATCTTTGATGTCTGACCAAGCTCTAAATGGTCCACAGTTCCTGCTTCAGCTGCATTCATGGCCATTGAAATAAATTGGAAGAAAGATCCACCCATTCTGCCAGTGAACACATTCATATGTTTGGGGTAGACATGCCCCTAACTCACCAACAGATTTGACACCTGTTGGTTAACCTCAGCCTCGTTTAGCACATCTGCCAAGTAGTTTACCAAGGTGTGGCAGCTATACATGCTACTGTTTCTTGGAGCCACAGGTGAGAGTTGGGTGAAGGTGGACACCAAAAGTAGATGAGCAGACCTGAAAAGACATCAACCTGCTATAGGCATGAAGGAAGAAAACAAGCATTTATTAAATGCCTACTGTGTATCAGGCACAGTGCTAAGTTGCAGTGCCTACAAACATCTCATTTGATTTTTACAATGACCCTGGAGGGCAGGCACTCATGTTGCAGTTTAGGAATCTGAAGCAGACAGAGGGTAAGTGACTTGCCCTTGGTCCCAGAGCTAGTAAATATTTGAGGCTGGATTAGAGCTCAGGTCTTTCTAACTTCAAGACATCTACATCACCTAGGTAACAGGAGCAAAGCTGGGTTTCACTAAGTTCAAGATTTAATCCAAGTATATGTCAAATGTTTGTACAGCACCTCCACCAAGATCCTCCTCTTGGCGTCTCATTTCACATTACTCCTTTCTGTATGTGTTAAGTTCTAGCCAAAGTGCCCATTTTTTCTTTCCTGCACTTGGTATTCCATCTCCTGACTCTGAGCCTTTGCCTAGGCTGTTCTCTGGGCTTAAAATGAGCTCCCTCTTCACCTCCATCATGCTTCCTTTAAGGCTCAGATCAAGTGCCCCCTCCTAGTCAAGGCCTTTTTTGATTTCTTGGTTTTTAGAATGCTGGAATCCTTTGTCAAATAATCTCCTATAGAGTTATTTATTTATGTCATATCCTCCAAGGAGAATGTAAGATCCTTGAATATAGAGACTCATTTTCTTTTTGTCCTTGCATCCCTACCACTTAAACCGCTGTCTTGTAAGTAGTAGGTGCTTACTAAATTCTAATTTAATTAGATTGGTTCATGTTATAGGGATGACCTTGGGTTCTTCATGACTAATCAAGTGGAGAACAGGCTCTAGCAGACTGATTGACTGTCTCCATGTCTGACCCGTCCTTAACCAAACCATTGCTCCACTTAGAACGAACAAATTGTGAGCAGTGATCAGAGTTCCACATAGCCCAATAAAAGAGCAGCTAGGGTAGCTAAGTGGCACAGTGTATAGAGTGCCAGGGCTACAGTCAGGAAGATTCAACCTTCTGAGTTCAACTCTGGCCTCAGATACTTACTAGCTGTGTGTCCCTGGGCAAGTCACTTAACCCCATTTGTTTCCTCATTTGTAAAATGAGCTAGAGGAGGAAATGGCAAACCACTCTAGTTTCTATGCTAAGAAAACCCCAAATGCAGTCACAAAGAGTTGGATATGACTGAAAAATGCCTGAACAAGAACAACAACAACAACCAATGGCAGCTATTCCAGGAGCCCATCATAGAGCAAGACTGAATGTTGTTGGTAGTCATGGAACCATGAATGGAAAAACTGGAAGGCCTTTTACTACAGCATTGGGGATGGACTGTGTCCATCTTGTGAGGATCAGCCTATCTTACTTTGGAGACGCTTTTCAAGATTTGCCTCAGGATGATAGATTGACTCTGACAATTCTCAAGGACCATCTTCTCAAGATGAAGAGAGATTGTGATTCAAGAGAATACCTATTTATGCCACTGATGTAAGAGGGAGCATGACATAGTGGAAAGAAATCCAGACTTATAGCCATGAAGACCTGTGTTCAAATTCTGCCTAAGGCCATTTCATTAAATATAAAATAAGCATAATAATACCTATAGGACCTACCTCTGAGAATTATTTTAAGAAAGAGATAATACAGGGTGTCCCAAAACACTTGTTGGTATTTTAAGCTTTTAATATCTTAAATAGTTATTATACTTAATAGCTCCTAAGCTATTAAAAGCTTTAAAGCTTTATTAAGACTCCTGGGACGTGCTATATATGTACAAACTTTGTAAAGTTTAAAGATATATAAAAAGGTCTGTTATTAAATCATAAGCCCTGGAAGTCCTAAAGCATTTCTAACCCCCAAAGGTTAGTCTGCTCAGTTATCCAAACTGCTTCAGTGATGACGGCCCAGGTACTTTTAGTCCCATATTTATCCTGATGGTTATATGTTCCATCCACACAACTCCAGGGGATGCTCAAGGAGAATGCCAATCTTTCCATAGTTCTCAGAAAACTGGATCTATAGCTCTGGCTCCACCCTTTTGGAAGTGGTAGCTGATACCTTTAGTTTAGGGCAATTGTTCTTAATCTGGAATCCATGGATAGATTTCAGGGGGTGCATGAATTTGGGTAGAAAACCAAAATACATCTTTACAAATAAACCTTTGGATTCCTTTGTAATTATATATATATATATATATACACATATATATGTATATGTATATGTATATTACCTGAGAAGAGGACAATAGGGTTAGTGAGACTGTCAGAAGGGTCAATGATACAAAAAAAGCTAAGAATTCCTATTAGAGAGAGTGGTGGTCCTTGTGGATTTTTCAAATTAAATTCTCCACTGAAACCTTCACTCTCTGTGAGATTCTGTTTTCTTTCTCAATTTGCAGTATTTCAATGAAACCTAATCACATGAACTTTTCTAGATAGAGGCAAGTACATAAGCATGGATTAACATGTACAGTATTTACCTATGGCCAAAGAGATATGGAGGAGATCAAATATGTATTGGCACAATTACCTCATTGGCTATATGCCTACAATTCTTCTCTCATCTACTCATGCTCCTGCACACAATTCAGAGACCTGTATTTAGCCACTCCCTGTAAGCACACCAAATGTTGGATTTGATAAACATCTCCAAAGCCTTTTTATTCATGTCCTAAGTATTCCCCATTGATGATTCTTTCACTGCCAGCAAACTCCAATATTGCTCTCTGCCTTCCAGCCCAGGTGCTCATCACCTGGGCTTTCTAGGGCTTTGATCACTGCTCACAGCTTGTTAATTGTAAATGGAGAAGTGATGTGGATTCAAGGACAGGCCAAGCTTGAAGACAGCCAGGCTGTCAAGAATTTCTTAATCACTTACTATGTTCCAGGTGCCGGGAAAAATATTGAGGATACAGAAAAAGGAAAGAAAAAACAACCCTTGACCTCAAAGAGTATACTTTCTAATAGGAAAGACAACACATAAATAATCATCTACGCAT
Source organism: Pseudocheirus occidentalis (assembly GCA_028646575.1). Taxonomy (NCBI): domain Eukaryota; kingdom Metazoa; phylum Chordata; class Mammalia; order Diprotodontia; family Pseudocheiridae; genus Pseudocheirus; species Pseudocheirus occidentalis. Next base: position 274,456,511 of record CM053593.1, read on the forward strand.
AAGATATATCCAAAGTAGATGAAAGGGAATCTGACAGGAGAAGGCATTAGCAGCGGGGGTGGGGTTACCAGGAAAGACTTCCTGCAGAAGATTGGCTTTGGCTTGAGCCCTGAAGGAAGTCATGGAAACTGAGAGACAGTGGTGAGGAGGCAGAGCATGCCAGGCATGGAGGACAAGCGGTACAAACACACAGAGAAGGAACTGGAATGGCATGTTGGAAGAAGTGTAAGTAGGCCACTGTTGCTGGATTTTAGAATATGTAGAGGGGAGTAAGATGTAAGAAGACTCAAAAGGTAGGAAGGGGACAGGTTATGAAAATGCCAAACAGAGGAATTTAATTTTTAAATAATATGTATTTTTATCCCCAATTACATGTAAGAACAATTTTTAATATTTGGTTTTTCTTTTAAGTTTTCAGTCCCAAATTCTATCCCTCCCTACCTCCCTCTCTTCCCTGTGACATTGAGCAATCTGATATAAGATACACATGTACAATTATGTAAAACATTTCCATATGTCATTTTGTGAAAGAAGTCTGAAATAAGAAAGAAGAAGGAAGGAAGGAAGGAAGGAAGGAAGGAAGGTAGGAAGGAAGGTAGGAAGGAAGGAAAGAAAAACAGTATGCTTCAGTCTGTATTCAGAAAGCATCAGTTCTTTCTCTGGAGGTGCAAATTTTTCACCATAAGTCCTTTGCAATTGTCTTAGATCATTGTATTGCTGAGAATAGTTGTCATTCATGGTTCTTCATCATAAAATATCGCTGTTACTGTGTATAATATTCACCTGGTTCTGCTCACTTCATTTTGTATCAGTTCATGTAAGTTTTCCCAGGTTTTTAAAAATCATCCTGCTTGTCATAGCACAATATTATTTCATTACATTCATATACCACACCTTGATTGGCCATTCCCCCATTTGATGGATATCCCCTCAATTTCCATTTCTTAGCCACCACAAAGACTGCTGCTATAATGCTTTTTATACAAATATGCTCTTTTCTCTCTCTTTTCAAAAAAATCCCTTTGGGATACAGACCTAGCAGTGGTATTGCTGGATTGAAGGGTATACAGTTTTATAGCCCCTTGTGCATTGTTCAAAATTGCTCTCCACAATGGTTGTATGAGTTCACAGCCCCACCAATATGGTATGGATGTTGACATATTGTATCCAAGATTTGAGTAGCCATAAAAACAGTTTAAATTCCCCCCTCCCCCTTTAAAAAATTTCTTCCTCTTTAGCCAAGGTTATTTTCCCTCAGACCGTTTTTCTCATATCCATTCCATAGGGTAACTAAATTCGATACAATATGACCATATGCTTAGATCCATTGATAGAACTGTGATTGTCCTGATGTGGGTTCTCTCTGCAGTGGTACAGGCTGTAACCCCTCCAAGTCTGTTCATCCTGTGTGGCACTTATCCATGCCTTCCCATAGATGCTCCTTGTTTCACGAGGTTTTTGTGTGTGTGTGTCCATGGTAGTCATGTGGTTCATAATACCTAACTCGGCAACTTCTGAGTTCTGTTTCAGTCAGCCTTAAGATTCAGAGAATTATGATGACCTGGGAACAAGGCTTGGTCTCTGTAAGGGCACTTGAGTTAGTACTATGGAACCATAGAAATAAGCTACCGAGGTTCCTAAGTCTTGGTATAATGGAAAGAGCATTGAGCTTGGAGGCACAAGATGTGGATTAAAATCTCAGATTGGTTATTTCTATTCAATATAAGAACAAATAATTGTTAAGTACTCACTATATATTGTACAAAGTATTTTATGAGACTCTGGAAATATAAAGACAGAAGTAAAACTGTTTTTGTCCCCAAGGAGCTTACATTCTGCCTTAAAAACAATATCTACATAGATAAGTAAATGCAAAAAATATACAAAAAATAATTTTTGAGGGGGGCATTAATGACTTGACGGAAGGTAAAAGAGGAAGGAAGGGAATAAACATTTATATAGTGCCTACTATGTGCCAGGAACAGGGGCAAGCACTCTTTTTTAAATACAAAAGTTTCATTTGATCCTCACGGTAATCCTGCAGGGTAGGTACTATTATTATCCCCATTATATAGTTAAGGAAATTGGGCCAAAAAGAGGTTGTGGGTAGCTCAAGGTCCCACAGTGAGTCTGAAGCTGGACTTATACTCAGGATTTTCTAACTCCAGGCCCAGTGACATATTATATGTATCACCAGTGCATTAAAGAATTCCTATGAGAAGGTCATCTGAACTAAACTTAAAAATGAGATAAGAATTTTGTTTTGTTTTGTTCATTCAAAAATTATTTTCAGTTCCAAATTCTTTCCTTTGCCCATTAGGAAGGCAAGGAATATGATAGCCATTCTGTATATGAAGTTATGCAAAACATATTTACATATTAGCCACACTAAAAAAAAGCAATAAAAATAAAGTTTAAAAATGCTTCAATCTGTATTCTGAGTTCAATTCTCTCTAGAGTGGATAATATTTTTCATCTTGAGTCCTTTAGCCTTGTGTTAGATCATCGTATCAATGAAAGTAGCCCAGTCTTTCACAGCTAATCAGTGTTACAATATTGCTGTTTCTGTGTACAATGTTCTCCTACTCACTTTATTTTGCATCGAAGACTTATATTTGTATAAATCTTCCTAGGTTTTTCTAAAAGCCATTCTCTTTATAATTTCTTACAGCCCAACAGTATTCCATCACGTAGACATTCTGAAAGGTGGCAGTATAGTGTGGGAGAATTCCAAGCATGGATAAATCACCTGTGCAAAGACAAACATGAAAAGAATATTTAGGAAAGGGAGTGCTTGATAGTGTCAAAAGTCAAAAGTGCAGAGAGTTTTAGGAGGATGTGCACTAAGAAAAGACCATTGGATTTAGCAGTAAAGAGATTCCTAATAACCTTGGAAAGAGGTGGATACAAAAAAAGTTTTGTAGGAATTTGGTTGTGTAAGGGAAAAGAGATATAGAATTATAACTTGAAGGGATGACTGGGTCAAGTGAAGAATTGTTCCTCAAGGATAAAGAGACTTGGACATGTTTGTAGACAATAAAAAAAGCCACCAATGAATGAAGATTGGTTGAAGAAGAGAGGACAGAAGGAATGGTTAAAGGGATGTGGGATCAAGATGGGAGAATATATGATCAAGGACACATAGGGGTGGCTAGGTGGCACAGTGGATAGAGCACTGGCCCTGAAGTCAGGAGGACTCCAGCCTCAGACACTCGACACACTTACTAGCCGTGTAACTTTGGGCAAGTCACTTAACCCCAATCGCCCCTCCCAAAAGCAAAAACTAAAAAAAAAAAAAAAAAAGAACACATGGAACATTCTTATAGTGGAATAGTTAGCTTTGGCAAGAAGAAGCCCTGCCTCTTTTCAGGACTGTTGCAAAAAAGAGAATGAGATGATGAAGAGAGGTTTTGAGAAGAGGAGTAAAAGAGAAGAGGGAATTCATGGGGCCTCCATTTTCTCAGTAGTATAGCGGATAGGATTCTCTGAGAGAAAAAGGGGAAAAAGGGAATGTAGGAGAGAGAAAATAGTAACTCTGGAGCATTTAAAAGTAAATCAAGGGAGAATAAAAAGATTGCTATGCAACAGCTAGGACCCAGTCATGTTAGATAATATTTCTGTGACTAGGTTTTTTGTTTTTGTTTTTCTCTTGAAGCATTAAGTAACATGTGAATAGAAAGGAGAAAGTAGGTGGTAACTGGGTGTCCAATCTTATGGTAATGGGTTACTTGTATAAGATTTGACTTTTCTTTTTGCCATTTAAAAATAAATTACATTAGTTTTGGTTAAATATTTTACCACAAGCATATGACTTTTTGGCTCCTCTACTACTTATATGTTCATTCAATAGGCATTTAATAAATGCATTCTATGTATCAGATGCCAAGAGACAGTATGGGGTAGAGATAGAGAACAAGTTTTGAATACTTGGATTTAAGTTGTATTCCAGAGACATAATATCTATGGACATATTATATGATGGACATATATATATATACATGTATATATGACACGTATATGAACATATATGTAATACACATGTCTATAGATATATCTATATCTCTGTCTATCTATCTATCTATCTATCTGTCTGTCTATCTGTCTATCTGTGTGTGTGTGATCCTTGACCTTTCAGTACCCAGGGCAACTCTATAAAACTGGCTGGTTGGTGTCCTTCATTCTTGAAGAGGACCAAAATAACATCACTATGCTAGAGTCAAGTTTCAATGTGTCCAACTGTGACTGATCAGACCAATATGAGCTAGGAATGTTCTACCACAGATCAGGCCCAAATAGTCTATGTGAATATTCAGGTTGGATTCTCTAAATTTGCTTATCCTCCATTTCCTTTGAGCTGTTTCAATTCTGCTTTGCTCATAGAGCACAGCACTTTCTCTAATGTGGGCAGGTTATGCTGAGCCGTTCTGTGCCAGTGTCTCCCAAGTCAATCAATTCCAAAGTTCTTAAAAGAGACTTTGAGTCTTTGTATTACTTCTTCTGACCACCATGTGAGAGCTTGTCCTCTGTGTGTTCTCCCTAAAAACATCTTTTTGACAAGCGTATATTTTGCATTCAAATAATGTGGCAAAAAGGGCTGATTTGCTTTAGTTTAGAAAAAAAAAGGAAAGGAAAAAAGTTTCCTTACTGGGAATTCCTTGAACCAATAAAAGCACAGGTCCAGATTCCAACCCTCTCCCCATGTCCCAGATTTTGTGCTTGGGTGTAGAGCAGTGGTTCTCAACCTTCCTAATGCCGCCACCCTTTAATACAGTTCCTCATGTTGTGGTGACCTCCAACCATAAAATTATTTTCGTTGCTACTTCATAACTGTAATTTTGCTACTGTTATGATCTATCTGATATGCAGGATGTATTTTCATTCTTACAAATTGAACATAACCTATAGGTTGAGAACCACAGGTGTAGAGATAAGAAGACACAAAACAAATAACTCCTTCTCTTGAGAAGCTTACATTCCACTAGGGGGTGGGGTGATGTATATAGTTAAGTAAAAATTAATTCAGAGTGGAGGTAGAGAGTGTGAAATTATCTACTAAGGAGATCAGTCCTGCCTTCCTGTAGGAGGTGATATAAATCTCACTCCATTCTGCTCTGTCCTGTCTATTGAAAAAGATGACCCTTCCAGGTTGAGCTCTTCATCTCTAATCACCTAACTTGGTACCTCCCTTAGCTCTCCCCTCTGACTAGAGGGCTGGAGGGTGAAGTACCAAATTCCTCACAATGCCTTCCTTTGTAAAGGGCAGAAACTATACTTTTGGACTCACTTCACATTGTATGTGCTGCTCTGCCTGCTTTCAACTCCACAGAAAAAAAAAAAAGATGCCCCCTTCCTCATACCAGATGCTCTGTGGTGTCCTGTCCCACCACCACACACATACTGCTCTCTTTCTTCCCTTTTTGTGTTGTCTTCCCTCTCCCCCCCCCACAGATTGTAAGCTCCTTGTAGCAGAGACTATCTTTCTTTTCATTATTGTATCCCCAGCCCTTAGGACAGTACCTGATAATTGTAAGTGCTAATAAACGTTTATGGTATTGGATGGATAAGTGTAGTTTTAATGGAAGACAGGGATTCAATGAAGGGGTGGTGAAAAGAAAAAGCACTTTAGATATGTGGGACATCTTATACAAAGGTCCAGAAACAGTAGACGACATCTCATATATGGGAAACAGAAAATAGGGTGTCAGAAGAGAGTAATAAGCATGGAAAAGTAAGCTTGAGCCAAATTGTCAAAGGCTTTAAAAGACAAGCAGGGAAGCTTTTATTTTGCCTTAGAGGCAAGAGGGAGCCCTAGAGCCTCTTGAGCAGGAGAGTGACATGGTCAGATCTGTGCTTTAGCAATATGAATTATACAGCGTAGATGGAGGATAGAAAGATTGGAGGCTGGTAGATCAATTAGAAAACAAGCTATTGCAATAAAATGGGTGAGAGGTAGAACTCTCCTATCCTTCTCCCACCCCCAACTTAATTTTTTTAAACACTTAAAGTACTTTAGTCCTCCCTAAAGACTAATTTTTAGGAGAAGCTAAAAATAGCTATTTAGGAGTCAACCAAGTACAAAAAGAAGTCTCTGAAAGATGGCTTAACCGTTTGGGTTTTTTTCATGCTTGTTTAACTTCCCAAAACAACCTCACAGAGCTTGGTCAAAAAGTTACCTTGTATCCTAGGAAACAACAAGAACAACACATTTCTGATTAAATAAACTTATATTTCCCTCTCGCCACAGTCCCCAAATATAGATGTGAAAATATTGAATCTTACTATAAAGCTTAAACCATGGGAGATAGCTTAGAAGTCATCTAATCCAATGTCTTCATTGTAGAGATAGGCTCAGAGACATTATTAATCCTAACATCATATAATCTGACCATAACAATGATGATAACGATAACAAGTTGAAAATAGAAAGAACCCTAAATTAGTGGCCTGGTATCAAACCTTACTATGTTGTCTGTTAGTTTTGTGTTCCTGGACAAATTTCATTTGAAGTTTTGAGTTCCAAATTCTATCCCTCCCTTCCTTTCTCCTTCTGCCTGACCCCCCTCCTGAGACAGTAAGCAACCAGATATAGGTTATACATGTGCAATTATGTAAAACATTTCCATAGTAGTCATTTTGTACAAGTAGACTTAAAATAAAAGAAAAAAGAAAGAAAGTGAAAAATAACCTGCTTCAGTCTCTATTAAGATAGTATCAGTTCTTTCTCTGGAGGTGGCTAGTATGCTTCAACATTAGTCCTGTGGGGTTGTATTGGATCATTGTATTGCTGAGAACACCTGTCATTCACAGTTCTTCACTGAACAATATTGCTATTACTGTGTACAACGTTCTCCTGACTCTCTTCACTTTACTATGCACTAGTTCATGTAAGTCTTTCCAGATTTTTCTGAAATCATCTTACTTGTCATTTCTTATAGCACAATAAAATTCTGTTACAATCATACACCATGGCTTGTTTAGTCATTCCCCAGTTGATGGGTATTCCTTTGATTTCCAGTTCTTAGCCACCATAAAAAGCATTGCTATAAATATTTTTTGTAGAAATAGGACCTTTTTCATTTTTTTGAGTGTCTTCGGGATATAAACCTAGCAGTGATATTGCTGGTTTTATAGCTCTTTGGACATAATTCCAAATTGCTCCCTGGAATAATTGGGTTATTTCACACTAAAAGAGCATTAGTGTCCGAGTTTTCCTACATCCCGTCCAACATCCAGCGTTTTCCTTTTTTGTCATATTACTCAATCTGATAGGTGTGAGGTAGTACCTCAGAGACATTTAAATTTACATTTCTCTAATCAATAGTGATTTAGAACGTTTTTTTTCATATGACTATAGATATTTTTTATTTCTTTGTCTGAAAACTGTTCATAACCTTTGACCATTATCAGTTGGGGAATGGCTTGCATTTTTTTACAAATAGGTCTCAATTCTCTATATATTAGAGAAATGAAGCCTTTATCAGAGATACTTATTGCAAATTTTTTTTCTCATTTTTCTGCTTTTCTTATAATTTATGTTGCATTGATTTTGTTTGTACACAATCTTTTAAATTTTATGTAATCAAAATTATCTATTACATTTTGGAATGCTTTCTATATCTTCTTTGGCCATAAATTCTTCCCTTATCCATACATCTGACAAATAAACCATCTCATGCTCTCTTAATTTGCTTATGGTATTACCTTTTATGTGTAAATCATGGACCCATTTGACTTTATCTTAGTAACCTTGAGATGTTGGTCTATACCTAGTTTCTACCATATTGTTTTCCAGTTTTTGCAGCAGTTTTTGTCAAATAATGAGCTTTTCTTCTAAAAACTTAGATCTTTGGGTAACTTACTATAGTGTAATTTGTGCCTAATCTATTCTATTGACTCTTTTTTGTTGTTGTTATTTGTTTTTTTGCTTTTTGGAGGGCAATTGGAGTTAAAGGACTTGCCCAAGGTCACATGGCTATTAAGTTTTAAATGTCTGAGACCCGATTTGAACTCAGGTTCTCCTGCTTCCAGGGCCAGTGCTCTATTTACTGCACCACCAACCCCTCTCCCCCTAACTACTCTTTTTCTTAGCCAATACCAGATTGTTTAGATAATTACCAGTTCATGATACAGTTTGAGATCTGGTATGGCTAGACCACCTTCTTTCACCTTCTTTCATTGTTCAGATGAACAATTTCCTAGCTCAATAAAATTCATTTTCAATAGTTTGGTATGACACTGAACAAATTAATTTAGATACAATTGTTATTTTTATTATATTGACTTGACCTGCCCATAAGTAATTAATATTTCTCCAACTGTTTAGTTCTGACTTTATTTGTGTGAAAAGTATTTTATAGTTGTGGTCATATAGTTCCTAGGTTTTTCTTGGCTGGTAGACTCCCAAGTATTTTATGTTGTTTACACTTATTTTGAATGGATTTTCTCTTTCTATCTCTTGCTGTTGGAATTTCTTGATAATATATAGAAATACTAATGATTTAAGTGGGTTTGTTTGGTATCTTGCAACTTTGCTAAAGTTCTTAATAATTTCAAGTAGTTCTTTAGTTGATTCTCTAGGATTTTCTAAGTACAACATCATATCATCTGCAAAGAGGGAGAGTTTTGTTTCCTCGTTACCTATTCTAATTCCTTTCATTTCTTTTTCTTTTATTGTTATAGCTAACATTTCTACTGAATAATAGTAATGACAATGGGCATCCATGCCTCATCCCTGATTTTATTGGGAAGGCTTCTAGCTTATCCCCATTACAGATAATGCTTGCTGATGGTCTCAGATAAATATTACTTATAATTTTAAGAAAAACTGCATTTATTCCTATTCTATCCAGTGTTTTTAAAAGCAATAGGTGCTATATTTTGTCAAAGGCTTTTTCTGCATCTATTGAGATAATTATGTGATTTTTGTTGGTTTTGTTTTTGATGTGGTCAATTGTGCTGATAGTTTTCCTAATACTGAACTAGTTCTGCATTCCTGGTATAAATCCCACCTAGTCATGGTGTATGCTCCATATGATATATTGCTTTGATCTCTTTGCTAGTATTTTATTTAAATTTTTTGCATCAATATTCATAAGGGAAATTGGTCTGTAATTGTCTTTCTCTGCTTTGGTTCTTTCTAATTTAGGTATCAGCAACATATTTATGTCATAAAAGAATTTGGTAGAACTCCTTCACCTATTTTTCCAAATAGTTTATATAGTATTAGAATTAATTATTCTTTGACTATCTGGCAGAATTCTCTTATGACTCCAACTGGTTCTGGGGATTTTTCCTTAGGAAGTTCATTGATTGTTTGTTCAATTTCTTTTTCTGAGACTGAACTATTTAGGTATTTTATTTCTTCTTCTGCTAATCTAGGTAATTTATATTTTGGTAGATATTCATCCATAATTTAGATTGTCAAATTTATTAGCGTATAATTGAGCAAAATAGCTTCTAGTAATTGTTTTAATTTCCTCTTCATTGTTGGTGAATTCATCTCTTTCTCTTTTGATACTAGTAATTTGATTTTCTTTTTTCCTTTTTTAATCAAATTAACCAATAGTTTATCAGTTTTATTGTTTTCCTCAAATAAAATCAGCTTCTAGTTTTATTTATTAGTCCAATGGTTTTATTTTCAATTTTATTAATCTCTCCTTTGATTTTCAGGATTTCCAATTTGGTATTTAATTGGGGACTTTTAATTTGTTCTTTTCCTCATTTTTTAAGTTGCATACCCAATTCATTGATCTACTTTTTCTCTATTTTATTGATGAAAGCAAACATATAATTTTCCCACCTAAGTACTGCTTTGGCTGTATCCCATAAATTTTGGTAGTTTGTATTATTGTTGTCATTTCCTTTAATGAAATTATCAGTTGTTTCTATGATTTGTTCTGACCTATACTTATTTTTTAGGATTAGATTTTTTAAATTTCCAATTAATTTTTAATCTCTTGTTCCTTTTTCTATTTTGCTGTATGTTTCTGGGAGTTTTCATTTTGAGATCTCTTTCAGGTGGTAATTGGTGGATTCTTTCCATTTCTATTTTGCCCTTTGGTTCTAATATATCAGGGCAGTTTTCTTTGCTAATTTCTTAAAAGATGTTTTCCAGGTTTGTTTGTTTTTTTAATTGTGGGTTTCAGGTAGCCCGATAATTTTTATATTATTTCTCCTGGATCTATCTTCTAGGTCAGTTGTTTTTCCAATGAGAAATTTCACATTTTCTTATATATTATTTTTTTTACTTTTTAAATTTTTTTTATCATATCTTAATGTCTCATAGAGTCATTAACTTTCACTTGTTCAACTCTAATTTTTAAAGAGTTGTTTTCTTCACTGAGTTTTTGTACTTCCTTTTCTATTTGGCCCCTTTTCCAGTTTTTCTTCCATTTCTCTAATTTCCTTTTTAAAATCCTTTTCAAACTCTTCCAGGAATTCTTTTTTGGGGTTTGAGCCCAAATTACATTTTTCTTTGAGGCTTCACATGTAACTGTTTTGACACTATTGTCTTCTTCTAAGTGTATGCCTTGGTCCTCTCTATCATTATAGTAACTTTCTATAATTTATTTGTTTTTATTTGCTCATATTTCCTGCCTTTATTTATAACTTGGTGTTTTCATGTAAGAGTTGGGCTCTTACACTGTCCCAAGTTTTTTTGTGCTGAGGCTCAGGGTTGTACTGCTGACTTTCATTGGGCTTCAGGGCTGAGCTGCTTGCTTTCACTGGAGGGTAGCCTTCCTTTCTGTACTTTTAGCCTCCCCTAGGTGTGAGGGTTAGCTGCTGGCCTGATTTAGGGGTGGAGCCTTGCTATTGGGTTGCTATGGTAACAGTATCCTTCTATTGGTTGGCCCTGGTGAAGGTATCTTGTTGCTGGTCTGTCCTGGGGGTGGGGGAACCTGACTGTTGCTATGGAAACAGTCTCATTATGGGCAGGCCTGAGGGGGCAGGGTCTCAGGGTTGGCCAGCCCTGGGGCTGGGGTAAGCAGTGGAGTGAAGGCCTCACTGGTGACTTGTGTTAGGGATGGGGGTCACTGGGGTGGGGCCTTGCTGCGCTGCACAGACTGCTCACTTGCTTAGGGGGCTACTGGTTTGCAGGAGGGCCCTGTCTCACTGGTAGATTGCCCCAGGCTTGGAGCCTTGCTGCAGATCCCCACTATGAGACTGGTTGCTGCTGCTGCTGCTCTTGGACCTTGCTCCCCACCCACCCCAATGAGACAGACCTTTCTCTCTCCTAGATCAATTCTGAAGCAGTTTTCTAGTTGTTTGAAGGGGAATTAGGGAGGACTTCAGAGGGTTCCTTCCTCACCCTCCCATCTTGGCACTTAGTTCCTACATTTTTCTTTATGTTTCCAACCCCTGTCACATTATCTCATTTAAACACATTATATAGTTTCTACCTTAAAGATCTTAATCTAAAACTAAAATCTGTCAAAGCTCATACACCAAGGTTATCCTTTTCATCTTCCCTCATTATCAGCACTGTTTGGTTTCAAGTAGTCACAATGGTCTAGGGACCAGGTAGTAAAATGAAACCAAAAACCTTGCCTCTGAAAAAAGAGCATCATTTTGTCAATAACTTTCACTGAATTCACCGGGTATCTGCAATGTGGAAAGCATGACATTGGACATTTATTGAATGCAGTGGATAGAGTGCCAGGCCCAGAGTCAAGAAGACTTATCTTCCTGAGTTCAAATCTGGCCTCAGACACTTGCTAACTGTGTGACCTTGGACAAGTCACTTAACTGTGTTTGCCTTCATTTCCTCATCCCTAAAATGAACACAGGAGAAGAAAATGCCAAAACACTCCAGTATTTCTGCCAAGAAAACCTCAAATGAATTATGAAGAGTCAGACAAGATTGAAAATGGCTAAGAACCACATCTCTCCTTTTCTTTGGGCTATATAAATTATTACTACAATAAAAATAGCTTATATTTACGTAGATTTGCAAAAGCCTTGAACATATAGATGTAATACACACACACATACACACACAACCTCATTTGATCCTTGTAAGGATCCTGTGAAATAAGTACCATTATTTCCCCCATTTTATAGATGGGGTAACTGAGACTCAGGTTAAGTGACAGAGTCACACAGCTAGTGCGGTATCTGAATCAAGGTCTTCCTGATTCAAGCCAAGTACTCTATGCCACCTAGATGTCTCCTTATTTATTTAGTAAGCTACCCATTTTTTGTGCATTGGATTGAGAGTGGGAACATGAATGATTTGTCAACCATAAGTGAAGTTCAACATTCTTAGATTCGATGCATCAGGTAACAGATCCTAAATGACTTAAGTTACCTCTTCCTAAGCATATGTTATTAGCAATGTCCAGAACTCATGGATTTTGAGAAAGTTTTGATTGAGGAGTAATATGTGAGAATAAGATATATCAATAGCATTTGAGAACTTGTGGGAACAGAAGAAAAAACATGAGAAAGGAATGAAGTAATTATCAGAAAAATGGGTGACTGCAGTAAACTAAGGAATGGAACCCAGATGGATGTGATAGAAACAGAATTACCAAGAGGAAGTTGGAGAAGAGCCCGCAAACTGAGCACGAGGAATTGGCATTTGATGGAAAAAGCAATATGAACTCCTCAAGGAACTGAAGAAAGAGGACGACACGGAATGAGCATTTACCCCCAAAGCATGTGCTTTTGTCAGAGGCACATTGTACTCATATCCTTAAAGAATAAGAATCGTTGATGTAAAAATAAAAGCATTTTTAATACTTTAAAAATATATTTTTCCATTACCCATGAGAGAACCCTCTCTTGCTAAAAAAAGTGATTAAGAAAAACAAGTCAATATTAACCAGGTCTCCCAACATATTTCATTTTTATTGTACAGTACTTCTATACCAAGCTGTTCACTAGGTAGTCCTCTAGAACACCAACTACTTTTATTTATTTATTTATTCATTTTTCATTTTATTTTTTTTATAAATCTTTTTTTTGGGGGGGGGTGGTATTCTTTTTGGAAGGGCAATTGGGGTCAAGTGACTTGCCCAAGGCTAGTTTTTGTTTTAAGTGTCTGAGGTCAGATTTGAACTCAGGTCCTCCTGACTCCAGGGCCAGTTCTCCACTCACTGTGCTACTTAGCCACCCACCACCAACTACTTTTATACCCATAGACTTATATATATATATATATCATTCCTATAGTCCACCACTTCTGTTTGTTTTTTTTTTTTTTTTTGCTTTTTGGAGGGCAGTTGGGGTTAAGTGACTTGCCCAAGGTCACACGACTAATTTTTTGTGTTAAGTGTCTGAGGCCTGATTTGAACTCAGGTACTCCTGACTCCAGGGCCGGTGCTCCATTCACTGCACCACCTAGCCACCCTAGTCCACCACTTCTACTCAAGAGAAGAGAAATATATTTCATCATCAAATTCCTCTGGATCTCTAAGGTAGCTAGGTGGCCCCATGGATAGAGTGGTGGGCCTCAACTCAGGAAGACCCGAGTACAAATACAGCCTCAGACACTTAACTAGCTCTGTGACCCTGGGCAAATCACTTAGCCTTTGTTTGCCTCAGTTTCTTTGTACGTAAAATTAGGATGATAATAGCACCTACCTCCCAGGGCTGTTGTAGGGATCATGAGACAATACCTATAAAGTGCTCAGCATACTGCCCAGAACATAGTAGGCTCTATATAAATTGCAGTTATAATCATTAGTTACTATCTGGAGTAAAGATTAGTTACTCTATTGACCAGCGTTCTGATATATTTCAAAGTTGCTTTCCTTTATATGATTGTGGTGTGTGTGTGTGTGTGTGTGTGTTTGTTTGTTTGTATGTATGTGTATACATGTGTGTAGACACAGGTCTGCTCTCAAGGAGCTTACAATCTAATGGGGAAAAGACATGTATTCTAATAATTATTATACCAGAAAAACTTAGGTAATTACAAAGGAATGATTGAAGCAATGTTATGAGAAAATGGAGATATCACTTTCACCCGGAAGTAGGTGGGGTGGGATGGCATGTTCACCTCTATCTAGGAGGTGGCAACTTGAAACTGGACCTTGAAAAAAGGAAAGAACTTCAAAAGACTGCAGATAAGGGTGGAAAAATGGAGGGGAGTCAATTCTATCCATGGCAGAAAGATATGACCAAAAATAGAGATATAAGACAGAATAAGACTGGGGAATAGTAGCTCAGTTTTGCCGTGATATAAAGTATGTGAAGGTGAATCGTGTTAGATTAAGTTTATATAGAGTGGATCCTTATTTTACAAGAACTGCTGGGAAAACTGAAAAGCAGTTTTGCTTTTGGAAGCATTGAATGGAAAACAAAATGAACACTCAAAGATTTTTGAAATTCAAAATTTTGAAATTTTGCAATTGAAAATTGTCATTTAAAAATGTAATGAAATACTAATGCTCTGTATGCTACAACTGTGATAAATTCAGAGAAACATGGGAAGACTTATATAAGTGATGCATAGCAAATAAAAAGAACCAAGTGAACAATATACATCATGAATAATTTGAACAAAAGTAACTCTAAAGGGCAATCCACTTCTGACTAATTGTAATGAACAATCTCGGTCATCCTTACTCTCAGTACAGAGAAGGAAAACAACAAATGTGTAATGAGTTCTGTGTTGTCAGTCACAGATGCCTCTGTTAGTTTTACTCAAATGGTTTACTTTCTTCTAAGAGAGGATTCAATTCAAGGGAAAGCACATAAGGGGAAAAAATGTCAAAAACAAAAGTCAACAATAAAACCTTTTAAAAGATTTTAAAAAATGGTAAGTGATCATAATTCAGCAATTGTGTACTTAAATACTAAGTTTTTCACTTACCTTGTGATACTTATAAATCTCTAAACAGTTAAGCAGTACCATCTTCCCTTCCCATCCCCCGCCCCCCAATCACATAAGAACACTCTAGAGCAGCAATTCTCAAAGTATGGTCCATGGACCCTTTGGAGTCCTGAAGACCCTTTCAGAGGGTCTTTGAGGTTAAAACTATTTTCACAATAATGCTAAAATGTCACTTGTTTATTAAAATACTCTTCCCTTTTCCAACTACACATTTGTGTGAAGCCTGATTTTCTCCACAAACGTCAACCAAAACATCTCATAACAGACTGAATATAGAAGCAAATACAAAAAATCCAGCTGCCTTCTATTAAGCCAGATATTAAAGAGATTTGCAAAGGTATGTAAAACAATTTTACTTTTCTCATTAAATTTTTTTTGTTTTGGAAAATATAGTTTCTTTCATAAAAATATGTTCATATGTCATGAGTTTATTATTGTTATTTTAAATAAATGAATGCTTCTTTTAAACATTTTTCAGTTTTAACTTCTAATGTGATAAATATTAATAAATATAAAGTAAAAGTCTTTAGAGTTCTCAATAATTTTTCAGTATAAAGGAGTCCTGAAATCAATAATTTTGAGAATCACTCCTCTAGAGGAGACGTATTGTAGTGGTTATACCTTTGAGTCACCAAAAATGAAGATCTTCCCCCTTACTGAACATCCTCTATGCTGGAGTCTGAATATCATAGACCTTGGAATTTCAATTATATTGGTGGAAAACCATTCTAGTTTTGTTCCATTGCTGTTAAACAAAGAAACATTCTTGTGATAAAAATGGTCGGCAGTTTTCAGTTGTGTCTGACTCTGCATGACCCTATTTGGGGTTTTCTTGGCAAAGATAGTGGGGTGGTTTACCATTTCATTCTCCATCTAATTTTACAAATGAGAAAACTGAGGCAAACAGGGTTAAGGTACTTGCCCATGGTTACATAGCTAGTAAGTGTGTGAAGCTGGATTTGAACTCAGGAAGATAAGTCTTCCTGATTCTCAGCCTGGCACTCTATCTAATGTACTATCTAATTGAGCCTATTGCTAAGTCTGGAGAAATCTTTCCATTTGTATTTCAGCAGGGATAATTTCTGTTGTTAAATATGTGACAGTCTATTAAGTAATAAGAAACATGTTGGGAAGCAAAGTTACAAAATGGAGAAAGAACTAGTCTTGAAGTCAGAAAGACCTGGGATCAAATCCTGCCTCTGATATTTATTTACTCTATGACCCCAAGCAAATCATTTAACCTCTCATTGCAATAGACAATTATACAAAATTATAACTTCCAGAATAGGTGTCTTTCTGTCACGAAAGAGAAAATTTCCTCTTTGAAAATTCCTGATACCATTAATCTAAAGTCCTAGGTCTAGTTAAAAAAATAAAAAGTATACTAGTACACAATGTCTAATCTTCTCCAACAATTAACTTCAGGACCACCAGTTATTTACACCACCATTTCAGCCTATTTGCTTGAGGGTGATAAAATGTGATGGTGACAATTTGTATAAAGTTACTTAAACTTAAATGAGCTAAGTATAAATAGGCCCACTGTTAAGAAAAAGAGTATCTAGGAATGTACCAAACTAACAAAGAGCAATGGTTTTTATAGCAGAAGTTCAACATAGAACTAGATATACTTCAAGACATTTTTAGAAAGAGCCACCACAATCAAGAAGTTCTCCACTTGGAATTGTTCTACAAAAGCAATTTAGATTCCTTGAAAGATTTCTTGGTCACTTCTTAATGAAAAATATCTGTACTTGGTGGGTCATACTAAGTAGCCTGATATTTGCTAACTTTCCTTATAGTTATCAATATCAGAATTAATCCCAGCACAACAAATGTTTCACATAAAGAATGTTCACGTATTACTCTATATGTGACAATGATAACTTCATTTGGGAACAACAATATGAATTTCCTTAAAAGAAAATCTGTGGGCATATAGATAATACTGATGGTGCATGATGGTTTGAATTCCTCAGATTGTTAATTTATTACTCAGCCCTCCACACTCAGTTCAAGACATAGGCGTATTTGAGATTTCAGCCAATTGATTGTGAATTTTCTTAGGCTAGGGAACTGGGTCAGGAAGGTCTTCTAAAATCAAAACTTCCAAGAGAGATAATAAAATATATCTTGGAACCTCTACTTGTGACCAGCTCAAGGCATAAATATACTATACTATTCTTCAAGGCTTTCAGATTAGCATGTAATTATAAGCACTGAATAAAAGATTCTGTTGCTGTTTAGTTGTGTCTGACTCCATGTGACAGTAGAATTTTCTTGGACAGGATACTGGAGTGGGTTGCCACTTCTGTCTCCAGTGTGTTTACATTTTACAGGTGAGGAACTGAGGTAAATAGGGATTAAGTGACTAGCCCAGGATCACACAGCTAGTAAGTGTCCGAGATCACATTTTAACTCAGATCTTCCTGACTCCAGGCCTAGTGCTATATCTACCATACCACCCAGCGGCCATAAAAAATTCTAGTGTCACATATATGGTGATATAATTAAGATTCACAATATCATTATATATATTATAATTGGCATAAGTTATAAAGATACGATAATCAAGTTAATTTGGGAACTTCCTGATTCCCATAGTAACAAGACCTCTTCTGTCAACATGAGTAGAATTCCATCCTGTAAATGACCTTATTTTAAAATGATAAATACCTAGAGCTTGGTACCATCTAGCATTTTGTGGCCAAACACAAGTTTACCACTATATGGTGAAGTAGCTATGATAAGAAGCTATGGCTTACTTATTGAAAGGAATGAGAAAGAGTTCAGAAGTCAGTAATTGTTTGGCATTCTAGAAAGTACACTAGCAAGTTCAGCACCAACAAACACCCTCTTCCAGCAGCTGATGAAGTGACTCAACAGTGGTTCATGTTTGTGGAAGAAAAATATGATAGAAATTGAATGATGCATAATAGGAATAAATAAAAATGGAGTTATTCAGTCAGAAGTTATCCAGCTTCATGAGGATCCCATTGCCATCAACAGAATCAGTGTAATGTCAGTTATCAGGAAGAATGCAATCTGAAGCAAGATTATTCTATACAAAGTACCATCCTACAAATAACTACAATATGCCTACCATTATAGACATTTAAAAGGGACAAAACACTAACAATCTTTTAGGCTGTTCTGCTTGTTGTTTTACTCCTTCACTCAGGCAGCAGGTAAGAGACAATGCTGCAAGAGGAAAGGATATGGGGTCTTCCCTTGGAGGACCTGTGGCCAATTAGTCGTAGTTCTCTGAGTTTGTTCTTCTGTGTTCTAGGTAAAGGAATGAAAGTTTTTGATCTTCTGAATTTCAAAAGTCAAGAGGTTGCATCAGCATCCCAGCATTACAGGGTCCTGGTTTGATAGTCAACTCAGCATTGTTGCCCAGAGAGGGAAGGAATGGACTTTGGGAGTGACTTCAGGATCCACCCCAGTGATAGCCAAGATAAGACTTATCTGACAGTCTTGCCACATCTGTACATGCCCAATACAGTGAAGGATCTGAACTAAGAATATGTCCCTGAGATGCTGTTCATGTGTTCATGTATTTTCTGTTATGTCTTCAAAGTAAACATCCTGTTACAAAAAAGAAGAAAGTAAGAGAAAAAGAAAGAGGAAGAATGAAAGAAGAGGAGCAAGAAAGGAAGGAAGCAAGGATGGAAGGAAGGAAGGAGGGAGGGAAATGAAAAGGGAATAAAACCATAACATTACACAACAGCTATGTGACATGCATACATAATACCAACCTCCTAAGATCATATCCCATCCAGCTTCTGGAATTTTCAAGACAAATAGTTAGATCATCTTGGGATCTCAACATTCTTAATGATCAACTAGTTTTTTTTAGGAAAAGAAATTAGCAATAACCAAGTCCTCCAAAGCATCCACTGGGAAATGATAGAAAAAGAACCCCAGCCCAGACTTTCAGTAGGCAAGGCCTACAGAGACTTAGGTCATAACAAGAAGGAAGATTCCATCTTGGTTCTTGTTCTTAGTGCACAACCCGATACAGGGCAGAACAACACTGGAGTTAATCATTAGTCACTAAGTGCCTCCTGAGTGCTAGGTGCTCCATTAAGACTGGGGTCTATATGCCATTGCCTCACTATGTGGTGGTGGTTTACAGGTGGCACACTCTCTATTACTGTTGTACTCATTCCCTCGGAGACCAGCACAGTACCGAGCTCCAGTGTTCCAACTACCTCTCTTCCTCCTCTTCCATTAACTTTTTCTTTCCAGTCCCATATCTTCTTTTCTTCATTTTTCACTAAATTCTCCTTAGTTAAGTCTAATCCAAAAGGATTTTGATGGTACTTAAAGGAAGAACGAGGTAGGCAAGAATAGTAATTAATATTAAACTCAATCTCAATCCCCCAGGATTTAAACCAAAACCTAAAGGCAAAGTATAAATGAGGCTACATTTCAGTGTCCTCAGTTCCTTCCTAAACCCTTACCTCCCATCATTTGTAATAGAAATCGATAGAGAAAATCTGTGGTGACATCAAGGCAAGGAAAAATATATATATCTATATATATAGATATAGATATAGATATGTATATAGATATATAGATATATAGATATATATTTCCAAAGATAACTTTAACACCAAAAAAAGAATACTCAGAACTTGAACCAAGATCCTCTTGACAATATCACCATTATTAAAATGTGCTGCATTTTACAGGGAACTGGTTCCCATTGTGTCTCCTTCCCAGATGTTTATGGCACATACATTTGGGGGAAAAGGCACATTTGACAGAATCTCAGGCTACAAAAATGGAAATTTTTTTCAGCTCTTTCCTCAACCTGCCTGGAAGAGGAAGCAGCACCTCTAAATAGGGAATGGAAAAAGGTCCTCGTATGCTTTGTACATAAAGAATTCTTTCCTTAGATATTAGACTACAGTGATACCAGATGGGCTGCATAGTTACAATATCTGATGAAGATCTTATCTAATATACTTACCTAAAGAGTACCAAACTGGATTCCAGGTGTGTTTGCCATATGTATGAAGAAAAAGACAAATGTGAAGAAAGGAGAATTCCACCAAGAGCTATAGCTTTTTTCATGTTTCAAGAATACAAGTAATCATGTTTGGCTTTTTTAAACCAATTATCATAGAGAAAATAAAGCACTTATTTATATCTATTAAGAATATTTTTTCATAATTTTATTACATGACTAAATAATTCAACTGTGTTTTTCAGGAAGAAATGTCTATAAAATATAGCCTAAATATCTGCAGATATGTGTTCTTTCCTTTATTACTAGACCGCAAGTCCCACAAGGGCAAGGTCTCTGTCTTCTCTTTCTAGTGTCTAGGAGGTAGGGAACCTGTGGCCTCCAGACTACACGTGGCCCCGTAGGTCCTCAAATATGGCCCTTTGACTGAATCCACCCACCCTTGCAGCATAGTTTTTTCAACACTGGATAGGTTCTCAATAAATGTTGGAAGGAGACAGCATGAATTAGTTCAAATAGCATTGGACTGGGGGTTATTGAATCCTGTATTAGATACTTTCTAGCTGTGAGAACCCCAATATATCACTTCTTGCAGTCTCAGTTTCTTCAACTGTAAAAATGGGATGATAAAAGTAAAACCTATCTCATAGGGTTGTTGTAGGGACCAAATAAAGTCATAGGTTGCGAATCTATAGCAGAAAGGAACCTCAAAAACCATCTAGTCCCAATTCCCTCATTTTACAAATGAGGAAACTGAGATAATACATTATAAAGGCAAGCATGAGCATTTTTCCAGAAAAATGCTACTGTGAACAGCTTTTAAGGTTCTGATTACACAGTATAGTGAACACTATATTTATTTCATAACAAATCAGAACAAAACATTCACAGAAATCAAGGTACAGCATTTATAATGTTACAGTTTATCACAGAAAGTCAAAATACAACATTCAAACAACTTATCACTAAGATGGCTACATAGTTTTCACCACAGTGGTCACAAAGTTTTCAACAAAGAACAATCATTTAGTAACTCAAGCATTTAATCAACTCAATCATTCAATCATCCTTCATCATTCACTATTCAGTCATCAGAAAATACTCAGACCCTCCACCCCTAGGTCACTAGTAAATTACAATTTCTCAGTCAATACACAGTATCCAAGCAAAGTTTTCTTTCAGTTTGGCTCAGGCTATTCTCTCAGATTCCCTGGATCCCCTTCCATGGTCTCAGATCCTACCTGGATTCATCAAACTGTCACCTGGGTTCAAAGGCAGACAGCTCCCAGCTCCTTGTCCAGCTCTCTGTGCCATTCCTGCTCCACATTGGAGCTCACAGTATCCAGTCCATCTCAAATCTTTCATAGTCTCTGTTCTTGGGAAGACAAGGCTTAACAAAGCCACAAACAGCCTTAGTCTTTGGCAGCTCCAACTGGTCCTCAGAAATGCTCAGCAGCCTCATCAACTCTGGCTGGCCCTCAGCTCTGATTGGCCCTCAGAAATCCTAAGCAGCTCTGGCT
>CM053593.1:274478344-274527093 GCA_028646575.1 Pseudocheirus occidentalis
GTTAAAGCATTCTAGCATCTTTGCCAAGAAAACTCCAAATGGGGTCACAAAGAGCTGGACTTGACTGAAAGGACTGAATAACAATCCTGAGCTAAGCCCTCTATCCATTTGATAGTCACAACAATGCTTGGAGCTATTATTAGTCTCATTTTACAGAGGAAGAAACTGAAGCGCTCAGAGGTTAAGTGACTTGTTCAGGGTCACACAACTAGTATGTCTGAGGCTAATTTGAACTCAGGTCTTCTTGACTCCAGGACTACCAATCTATTCATTGTACCATGTACTCATAACACACCTAGGTACTAGCAGAGGTAAAATTTGAACCCAAGTCTTTTGACTCTAGAGTCAAAATGTTCATTGCTCATGTATAGAGAAAGGAATATTAGCCTAGGAATCAGAAGAGCTGCATTCATTCCAGGTTTTGGTTGCAATCATTCATCCCCTTTGGGATTTGGTTTCCCTTGTCAATGATATTGATAAAAATGGAAAAAAAAGATAAAATGGAAAAGCTGGATTTTGTACTTCAGTGATACCAGGAAAATAAAAACTTGCTTTTTTTCCTTTTTTTTCTTTGAAACAACATAACAGGCAATCATGTTTGATTTAGAAGCAATTGATATTTTGCTTATGTTATAGAAATATATTTGAGAATTTCTTATTTGTGATTTCCTCTGTCAACTTAGACTCTGTCACCTCCCCCACCCTGCTGCCGCTCAGCCCATCTGTCTCTAAAATTATCTTCCAATTACTTCATATTTATCTTGAATGTTCTGATTTATATATGCTGTTAGAATGTGAGCTCCTTGAGGGTAAAGAGTAATTTTTTGTATTCCTAATACCTGGCACATAACTAGGCTCTTAAAAAAAAGAATTTAACATAAACATTAGATTTATCCTTTTTTTTTTTAAACAAATAACAAAGAACCAGTGTACCAGTGTAACTTTTTTTTTTTTTGGCTCTAGGTTTAGCATTACGTATTTAAACAATTGTCAAAACTTAGTTGCCAGCATTCATGTACAACTAGACTATATCCTTAATGTATTTCAAATCAGAAATTTATTACTGTTAATGCATTAACACCTTTTACTACTAAATACTTTAAAAATTGAAATTAAAAAAATCATCCTGGAATGTTAACAGCAAATTTGAACTACTACTTGGCTCATATTTCAAACAAAATGGAAAATCAGGATTCGTGCTGGAGTTAGTGTACATTATGCCCTAGTATTACTAAAGGATCACTGGTCACCTTGGATTAATTTTAATAAACAGAAAAGTACGTGCAGAAATTCACAATAGTTTTAAAGATGAAAAAAAAGGGTCCTATTAATGTAGTCCCAACAATAACCTCAAAAGTCTATGA
Organism: Pseudocheirus occidentalis; assembly: GCA_028646575.1. Taxonomy (NCBI): domain Eukaryota; kingdom Metazoa; phylum Chordata; class Mammalia; order Diprotodontia; family Pseudocheiridae; genus Pseudocheirus; species Pseudocheirus occidentalis. The sequence continues at coordinate 274,479,709 of CM053593.1, forward strand.
CAAATAATAGTTTCATCCAGCCATTTGTAAATACTTTTGATTAGATATAGTTATGCTGAAAGAATTCTTTTGAAATCTTAAAAAATGTTCCTGTTAATCTTCAAATGGTGCCTGTTATAGCTTAGTATTTCTGTTAAATGTGTGTGTTGAATTACTTGTTATCCAAGTGTAACAGCTGCTCCTTACTATTTTATTGTTAAAGACTTTAACTGGCCATCTTCTCTACCTTCTACTCTTTCTTGACCATTCTCAATAGTTCTCTTTTTAGTGATTTTTCTACCATTAACTATTTTAATCATTGTTGATATGGATTTTAAGTTACCTATTTCACTACCACCAAATGACATAGAAGAGACGGAAGTAAGGCCTCCATGCTCTACTGAACAAAATGAAGCAAATCCAGTATCTATAAATTAAGAAAATCCATTTCTAAAACCTGGAAATTCACTAAAGGCAGAAAAAAGGCGTACTGCACCTCTACTTTTGTTTCCATGATTCCTTCTTCAATTTTCAAAAAAATCCCTTCCACCAAAAAATTCCCTGAAGATATCCGGAATGTGAATCCGTATTCCAATGGATTATCAAAATTACTTCCACCTCCACTATTTAATTGTTCTTTTCCACATTTGTCATAGATGTCTCATTTCTTTTAAGCATCTGATAACACCTCATATGTCCCAGCTACTTGTTTGAATCTATTTTATTTTCAAGATTTTCATCTGTATGCCACTTAAGTGCCAATTTGCAATTGACCTTTTTAATATCCTTTAGTGAGGATGTCTCTGCATACCTAGAACTTGATGGTAATCCCCTATGTTTTGACAGTTTGTTGAAACAAGTTCTGAAATGGGGTTAGCAGCTGGCAATGGGAAGGATGGGTTGGTCAGTGAGGTCTGCCACTGACTCTACTGTGTTCCAGTACTTCTGGTAGGATTGGGGGTGGCAGAGGAGACTCTACATAGTATGCTCTTAATAATTACTTGTCACCTTTTTTAGAGCATGAGAGCTGGACCTGGAGCCAAGAAGACCTGAGTTCAGAAATCAGACCAGCCTCAGACACTTAACTAGCTGTGTGACCCTGAGCAAGTCACTTAACTACTGCCTCAGTGTCTTCATCTATAAAATGGATATAACAGTAATACCTACCTCCTTGGGATGTAAGGCTCAGATAAGACAATTTGTAAAGTACTTTACAAACTAATGAGCAATATAAATACTAAATATGAGTGTTATTATGGATCAAAGTGCTTCTCCCAGTTCACTGCTTCCCTATGTGTGTGATTTCCCCACATTAGAATGTAAGCTCCTTGAGGGTAGATACTGTCTATGTTTTCTTTTTACATCCTTGGAGCTTAGTATAATGCTTGGCATGATGTAAGCAAGCATGTAGTAAATGGGTTTCTTCATTTGTTTCTTCATTTATTCCTTTATCACTTCCCTCTACCGTCATAGGTATTATATCCCTCTAGTTTGTTCCTAATGTATTACTTTTAATTGGTCTAGCCAGGATCAGAGGTACTCTTGGACTTGTGTGGAGATAGGGGTGGTAGAGAAAATGGGAATGAGGAAAAAAAAAAAGGAAACCATTACTTTGTTTCCAACTGAAAAATGATCTAAGGATATGAAAAAAGAGTTCTCAAGGGTAGAAATCCAGTTTGTCTATAGCCATATGAAATAATGCTTCAAATCACACTAATTAGAGAAATGCAAATTAGAGTAATTTTGAGATTCCATCTCCCATCCGTCAGAATGTCAAAGATGACAAAAACAGGAAAATGATAAATGCTGGAGGGACTATGGGAAAACAGGCACTCTGGTTTGTGCAAATGCAAATAAGGACAGCCATTCTAGAATTTTGGGATTGAAAAAGCTGGAACTTTTTATTCTTTTTTTTGGGGGGGGGAGGGGAAAGCAAGGCAGTTAGGGTTAAGTGACTTGCCCAAGGGCACACAGCTAGTAAGTGTGCCAAGTGTCTGGGACCGAATTTGAACTCAGGTTCTCCTGACTCTGCAGCCAGTGCTCTATTCTCTGCCTCACCTAGCTGCCCCTTTTTATGCTTTCTTGTAAGGGATGGTTCTCTAGGGAGGAGAAAGAAAGATATTTGTATGGAAATGATGATGATGTTAAAAACAAAAAGTTTATTAACAATTAAAAATTTTAAAAGAAAAGAGAGAGCTGGAGTAAGAGAAGTTTTAAGGTCCCTTCCAGCTCTAAATTCCTATGAACATTCATGAGCTATTGTGTCTCAGGTCATTGTAGATTTTGTGTATATGTTTCAGAGTTTGGTAAGAGAAAGGGATCAGAAGGAAGCTGTGTTGTCGACTTAAATTCAAAAGAAGGTCATGGTTTAAAACATGACTCTGAAATACCCAAACCATAATTGCTTTCATAATTCATATAGCACCTCAAATTCACTATAAACTGGTAAGAATAGGGGGAATGACAAACCAAAACAAAAAATTCCTTCCCCAAAGAATGTTTGACTCAATATGAGAATACTAAAATGTTCTCCTGAACTGGGAATTGGCTTCAGCTCCTAACATTCGTATTGGCGGTTCCATTTCCTCCATCCACCAAAAAAAAACGTTTTTTCAATTATGTTCCGTCATCTGACTGTTTTAATATGGACACCATTACTGTTCAAAATAATTTTTTCTTTAAGGATGTGGATCTCCATATAAATAAGAAGCAACATTATTGACACGTGCAAAAAAGTACTGGCTGTGGAGACAGAGGATCTGGATTCAAAGGGGTCCTCTGACTCTTATTACTTGCATGACCTTGCATAAGTCACTCAACTTCCCCGGGACTCCGTTTCCAAAAAAAACAAGGCTATGGGACTAAATGACCTCCGAGGTTCTTTCTAGTTTTATAATTCCAAGATCCTGTAAAATTAACATATGAGTAGGTGCTTATTGTTTAAGAAGTGTAAAGAACTGTTTCAAAAAAACTAGGGCTATGGGACTAAATGGCCTCTGAGGCTCCTTCTAGATTTATAATTCCAGGATCCTGTAAAATTAACATATGAATATGTGCTCAGTATTTAAGATATGTTAAGAAGCATGTCTTAGAAGGCACCTGTAATGGTAATGGTAATTTGAAGGTTTTCCCTGCCCTGTGATAAGCCTAAGGGAATCTGAAGACCTTTCCTGCTTTGAAAATAAACTCTGCCCCTTAACAGGCTGAATGTAATTACATGGAGCCTGTGGTTGGAGGAGTTTGCTGAAGGGTGAAACAGAGCCAGCAGGAAGCTGGGAGTCAGAGCCAGATAGATGGTTGGGAGGAGAGCATGCTCAATCAAGGAGGCAGATAGGCTTGTGAGTAAATATTGGTCAAATATTGGTTTGTGGGAAGGCTAAAGGATGGTGTGGCTCTCTGCTGCATTGTGGTGCATTAACTTCTATGTTACTGTGATGGATTTGGTTTCCTGGTGTTGGGATTTGGTTTTCTGGTGTCTAAATAAATGTTTTGCTTCTGACAGTCTGTTATATTTTGCGATTGAGCCTCTTGCAGGTATATTTATAGTGATTGTTGGCACTGTGAATATTGCTTTGGCGCTACAGCACCTTATTGATTAATTCATCATTCATTCATTCATAAGGCATTTATGCAGCACTTAGTCTGTGCCAGGAGCTGTAATGCAGACACAAAAACAAAACAATCCTTCAAAAAGCTTATATACTAGAGTAGGAGGGTTGGGGTAGATGAAACAGATGCAGGGGCAAGGCAATACAGAATAAATCCAAAGTTAACTCCTGATGTGGGGGACTGGGGGGAGAATAGCAACTGATGATTATTGGGGAAAGACCTTGTGGAAGAGGTAGTCGTTGAGTTGGACCTTGAAGTAAGCCAGAGATTCCAAAAGGTAGAGGCAAGGGGGGAAGAAATAATTCTGGAAATATAGTTTGAGAATAGTCCATGAAAGTCATTAACTGCCCTTCCTCCCCTTCCCCCCTCAAAAAAGTTTTTATTTTGCCCTAGGGGCAATAGGGAGCTACTGAAGCTTCTTGGGAAGGGAAGTTGATATGGTCAGAGTTGATGTTAGAACATCACCTTCATTTGTGGAAAATTCCACGTTGTGGAAACATGAAGTCATTCACTTCAAGGTCACATAGGTAGTAAAATAGTAAGCAATAATGCTGGAATTCAGGTCCAGGCACCTGGTGCCAAATTCAGGGCTTTTTCCATCACACATTAGTGCATATCTACTTGAGAATTAAGAACTAACAGATCCATTGTCAGTCTAATTGTAAGTACCTTCTACAAGTACCTTTCTTGGACCTCCGTCTCTAGCCTCTTAAAGTTCTTTTTTAAAAGTCTGTCTTTAAAATAAAACGTTTAGACTAGATTGCTGTTGTTTGGTTGTGTCTGACCCTTTGTGATCCCATGACTCATACTGTCCATGGCGTTTTCTTGGTAAAAATTTGTGGTTTGCCATTCCCTGCTCTAAGGGACTAAGGCTGAGTGACTTGCCCAGGGTCACACAACTAGTGTCTGAGGCTGGTCTGAGAGCTGAGCTCAGGTGTTCCTGCTCTGGGTCTAGAGCTATTCATTGAGCCACCTAGCTGCATTCAAAGATAAATACTCATTTCCAAATAACTATGGTTTTGTTGTTGTTGTTGGTTTTTTTTTTTAATAGCAGGACATTAAGGAGGAGAAATTTTGCTAAGGTTTAGATCAGGATTTGACTCTAATTCCACAGAAATCCAAGCTTGCTTTCCTTTAGAGCTGGGTAAATGTTTTCTTTTGCTGCAGGGGACATAGATAGATGGATGGCCTTTTTGTTGTTGTATGATACAGAAAAGGGTAGTACCCTCCCTTATAAGTAGAAATCACCTGGATTTAAATTTTTCCATTATGGATTCAAATTTTTGAGGTTTATAACTTCTTTAAAAACACTAAACGTTATTGTTGAATTTTGAGTCCGAAGGCTAGGGGAAAAGAAGAGACAAGGTGGAAGATAGTGAAGTAAAGTGAATTTTTTTGTGGGTCTTTGCTCTGGGGTTACCATGTCAGTGCACTGGCATGTAGCTATCACCAGACGGGGAGAGTCATGAGAAGGCAAGAAGCAAGTGCCTACTATGTACCAGGCACCAGAAGCAGAAAAAACAAAGAAACAAAAAGGCTTATGTTCAAACAAGATACATGTAGAATAAATTGATAAATCTTAGAGGGAAGACACTAAGGTTAAAGAGGACTAGGAAGCACTTTTAAAAAAAGAATACATTTTCCCCCCTAATTATGTGTAAACAATTTTTAACATTCGTTAAAAAAATTGAGTTGCAAATTTTCTCCTTCTTTTCTTTACCTCCCCCTTCCTGAGACAATAGGCAATCTCATATAGGTTATACATGTGCAGTTATGTAAAACATTTTTCAGACACTTTTTACTAAGATTGGACTTTATTTAGCTGAGACTTGAAGGCAGACAACAAAGCCAGGAGGCAGAGATGAGGAGAGAGAGAATTCCAGGTATGGCAGGCAACCAAGAAAAATGCTTATAGTTGGGAAATGGAGTGTCTTGTGTGAGAAAAATAAAATTCAGAGCTGGAAGTGGTCATAGACATCTACATATAAGGAAAGTGACACCCAGAGAGGGAAAATGATGAGTCATTTTGTTTCCAAATCTTTCAGCAGCTGGTCCTCTCTGATGACAGATCTGACTTCTCTAGCATGATTAGGGTTTGTGAGAGGTGACACCAGAAAGTTTCCTTGGGCCACTAGTGGTTCTTTATGAAGGTCTTGTCTAAGGGAATTTCCCTACCCACCCAAACTAGTAAGTGTGCTGTATTCAGATACTGCTACAGTATAGTTAGAAACCTTGCTTCAGAGATTGCCCAGACCAGTCTTTGGTTACATGAAGTCTATCAAATCAGGACTTGAAAGCTTCTCTCTCCCCGTGTCTATGGAAAATCAGGATAGTAAATAAGTGTTCATTTAATTTTGTTATTTACCTTTTAAAAGGAAATTATTCTTCATTTTAGCTAACGAGCATTAACACTTTCAGTAGGTCAGTGCCCTCATGTGATGGGAATATTATCATTCTTATCCCAGCTTTTCTGAACTCCCTTAATATGTTGAAAGGGATATGCTGGAGACACATGTGACTATCTGCACACTTAAATACATACATATGCATAGATCTAGGGATGAAGCTTTACACACTGAATTTGGAAGCAACATCTTTTTTTTCAAGATCTTATGATGTCTTCTGAAAAAAATACTATAAATAAAATCCTATTACAATAAATGCTACTTTTATGGTATTTCTGCCCATTATGGAATTCTAAGTATAATGAAAATATTTCTGAGTCAAGCTGATGGCACATATCTTTCAAACATTCGACTAGTGCACTATATTAACTGGCCTACGGATCCAGATCAGACCATCAGACTATGCTTCCTACTATATATAGCCATCTGCTTTGGTCATCTTGACACCCACTTTGCTTTTGTCCCTTTTCTCATTACCAGGGATATGTCTCCATCCCAGAAGCCAGAAAACTTCACCTAGGTTTCTGGAGGGAGTTAATCCATTAATTTTAGAATTTCCCCCATCTTCAGGTGAGTATAACTTAAGAGCAAATTCAATCTGCTCTTGTAGCTGTATTATGTAGCTAGCCTTAGCCTTAGGCTCCACCCAGACTAGACCTTCTGGTCATGCTTCTCTTTCCATAGTCTTTCAGCCCACTCATCTTTCACGTGCACTGCTTCCTTCCTTTCCCCCTTCCCTCTAGCTTTGCTCTGCAGCAATCATCTAATCTAGGCTGTGTCAGTTGGCTGCTCAATGGATCACATCACTAGCCCTAGGACTGTTGATACTTTCTTTACTGACTTTAACTGCAATATATATCAACAAGTCAGTAAGCATTAACAAGCACTGTGCTAATTACTTGATCAGAAAGATCCAACTATATGTGCTGTCTCCCCTCATTAGAATGCTCCAACATTATGCCCATCTCCTAACAGAGTTGATGGACTCAGGGTACAGAATGAGACTGTAATTTTTGGAGATGGTCAATATAAGAATTTATTTTGTTCAGCTATGAATATTTATCATAAAGCTTTTGTTTTCCTTTCCTTTTTTTTTAAATGGGTGAGGTGAGGTTGGAGGGAGAAAAGTTAGATTTTTGTTAATTGAAAAAAAAAATAAAATCTATAGAAAAAAAAGGAATGTAAGCTTCTCAAGGGCTTTTCGTTTTTAATTTGTATCTCTTCTCACCACAGTAGCTGGCACATATTAAGCACTTAAATAAATGCTTTTTCGTTTATTCACTTAATATAATTCCACTCTAACTCAAGAATGGGATCCTCTTCTTTGTTGGACGTGGAGTCAGGAAGACTTGAGTTCAGATCCAACCTCAGATACTTATTGGTTCTGTGAGCTTGGGCAAGTCATTTAACTTCTGTCTGCCTCAATTTCCTCATCTGTAAAATGGAGTGATAATAGCACTTGCCTCCCAGAGTTGTTATGAGGATAAACTGAGGCAATATTTGTAAAGTGCTTTACTAACCTTAAAGTGTTACATAAATGCTAACTACTGTTGTTGTGTAATCTCTCTTTAATATCATAGGACCATAGCTGAAAGTCTGCTCTCTCATTTTAAGGGGAAAGCTGGTAGAATAAAGGTGGCTCAACAAGGTCAAACAGGAAGCCTGTGCTCTAAGGACCCACCTAACTGAGTTTGGGAAAGGTTACCAGTAGCCTATGACTGAGTGATGAATTTGGGGCCATATCAATTTTCAAAGATCATCTCTAGAAGTTATATAGAGAGGTTGGAGGGAGTAAATACAACTATGAAAATTATAGATCTTTGAAGAATTAAATAAGTATTGATCAAGACAGGAAAAAGGTCTTTAGACCTTTTATAGATAGTAGAGAAGTAGAAAGGGTTTGGTTTGGTTAATCCTTAGCTAATCAGTAATTTGAATTAGGTTAACTAATTGAGTTAATTAATTGAATTACATGCCCGTTGTCCTAGCATTTTGGTTAGCCTGCTCCTGCCCATCCCTCACCTGGTTCTAAGACTTCCAACATTTGTAGAGATTCAGAATGGGAAGAAACCTCAAAGGTCATCTAATTCACCCTCCCCATCTTTTGACACAGAAATCACTAGAGATTAAACAATGTGCCCAGGGTCACACATAATAAGCAGAGCCAAGATTCAAATTCAAATGCTTTGACTTCAAATCCCATGCCTCTCTGCTTTCTTTATTATAAGCCAATAGCTCTAAGATCCAAACATCATTTAAATTGGCTCCTGAAATTCTGAAAAGCCTTTTACTTTCCCTAGCATTTCAAGATATCAAAGAGTGTCATAGAATTTAAATGAACTACCCATCTGTTCCCAAATTAATTATATATAGACTCATGATCATATGATCATATGCTTCAAGTAATCCACGTACCAATTCCCTACTGATATCAGTGTTAATTCCGTCCATAAGGAAAGGCCCAAATGGCAAGAAAAAATATTATCTGTCTGGTTTCATAACACTCAGGACTGAGGGAATTTAGGGAAGGATCCACATTCAGGATGGATTCCAGATTCAGAAGAAAGAAGGATATGATTTACAGACTGAGGAGCAGAATACCAAAGTAAGTCGAATCTTTTCCTTCCAATTTGAAACATAACTCCATCTTGGTAGGGAGGATCTGATGGAAATACTGCACCAAGAATAGAAGTTTTCTCTTAGAATTGCTTTATGGGTTTGCATTGATATAGGGACAAGGACCTGAAATTTCACTGGAATACAGAATTTCCAGGTAATGAAACTCCCTCTCTCAATACAGATTGGCACCTTCTCTAGAACTTAAGCATGTTAGAGAGTTGCCTCAAGAGTTGAGGTTAAATGACTTATCCAGTGTCACACAGCCTGTATGTGTCAGAGGTGAAGCCAGAACCCAGGTTATCTTGTCTCTGAGACCAGCTCTCTAGCCCCTATACAATGTTCTCTCTATGTTACTGGTAAAGGAGTGGTCAATGTTAGGAGCCATTGCTGGGTAGACATCTCTCCAAAAGGCCAGTACATGCTTCATCAACAGCCAGTGGGCTATGTATAATGCCAGGAAAATCCCATAGCATATATACTGATATAAACATCCAATTTCTGTATTATTTATCAGCTGAGGGTCATCTGGTAGTCCAATCAAATGGACAATCTCTACACATAAGACATGTGGGCATGGTCTGGCTCTTTTAGCCCAGACTGCAACTAATGGGTGTAGGACATTTACCGTGTGTGTGTGTGGTATATTCCTTTTTGGTAAGCCAAACTAGAAATTAGAATGCTAAAGATAATTTGTTAAAATTTATGTTTGCATGTACATTTTTTTCAATCCCTGAGGGTCTCTTTTTAGGAAGTACCTATGAATTTGAAATACTAAAGAGCAATTATTAAGGAGGTTACATTTAAAAACTTGATTCTCATTCTCTATTCAGAGACATCAAAACAGTGTGCCCTGAAAAATGCGTGCAAAAAAATGTTGTTTGAAGCCCCTCAAAGGTATTAATTTAAGATATTAAAAGTAGGAATCGGGTGATATTAATTAGAGGTTAATTAAAGGTTACCTAATTTGGTAGGAAAATTACAACTTCATAAACAAGTAATAAACAGCTAAGCAAAGTGAGACTCCCACCCCAAGTGTGTGTTAGGTACTTTTGCAGTATGATACCTGCCTTGAGAATAGGGTCTATCTACTTTTTCTGACTGCATCTCCAGAGCTTAGCACAGTACTGTGCACATAATGGAAATCCTTTTTCATTGACATGTTCAGGTATACAGGCAACCCTGGGTTCCTAAACACTATGCTAGCAGAGCATAAGTACATGCATGGCAGGTTCATTAGGGTAAGACAGGACCTGAGAGGACACTTTGCAGATGAGGATTGAGTAATGCGGCCAAGGTCATACAGGAACAGGATGTGGCAGAGCTGGGTTTTGAATTTAATTTCTTAGATTCCAAATCCCATGTGCTTTCTACTCTATTGCCTCCCAAACTGGGAAGGTTTTGCAAATACAGACTCAGCGAGGGATTGTTCTTACACTTGGATTCAAGTAACTGACTTCAATATTGTAACATGAGGATTAGGCAGTTTGTCTGAAACATGGAATTGGGGATTTTAGTGAACTGTAAGTTCTATATGGGTGAGAAGTGTGTCCCCAAAGGTAATGTAATCATGAGTTGCATTAAGAGAGATATAAACTGCCAAAAATAAAGAGGGGATAGTCCTCTGGACACTGTCGTGGCCAGATTGTATCTGGAATATTATGTCTCATTCAGACAATTTGGGAAAGACAATGGTAGGTGAAAAGCAGTCAAAAGAGGGCATCTTCTAGTCCCTACCATATGAGGAGCAGTTGCAGGATGCAGAGGTACATAAGCTGGAGAAGAGAAGCTTTGTTGTACCTGGGTAGTTTTCTTTAAATATTGGAAGGGCAATCACATAGAAAAAGATTTAGACTTCTTATTTCTACTTGACTGCAGAGGTAGATAGAAGTGGCAAAGAGACAAATTTAAGCTGGAGATAAGGAAAACAAAACAAAGCCAAAACATTTCTTTCAAGTAGCAGTTGGACTCGATGGCCATGGAGGTTCCTTCTAACTGAGACTGTATGATTGTCAATTTGTGATTCTCGTTCTTTGACCTATTATTTTATTGTACTTTATACAGGCTCATTACTAGAAGACTGACTACCTCTGGTAATGAATTTATTCAACTGTAGCAATTCATAGAGACCATCTATTGAGACATGATTACCTCTTGTCATGTGCCCCTGAAGGACACACACGAACCAATGAAATTAGGATGCTTTGAGGCATTGTACTATATGTACTCAGTCTATTTCAAGCTGTAATCTTCTCCTTGAGGATAAAGTTCTATATTGTTTCCAGTCTATAAGAAGAAGGTTTGTGATGGGGGTGAAAGGGAATTAAACTTTCAGAAAAACTTGAGGTAGTTCTTATGGGAGAACTAATAAATAAATAACTAATAAAATATTCTATATTTTACCTAAACTTTGAATTGCTTTCGTGTAAACAAAGAAAAGACTGTGGGAAAGGAAAGACTCTATTTTCTTATGTTAGAGTTGACCATGTCTAGCTTGAACAGTAGCTAGGTGGTGCAGTGGATAGAGTGCCAGGCCTGGAGTTAGGAAGACCTGAGTTCAAATTTGACCTCAGATACTTACTAGCCATGTGACTCTGGGAAAGTCACTAAACCCCGTTTGCCTCAGTTTTCTCATCTGTCAAATGAGCTGGAGAAGGAAACGGCAAACCACTCCATTATCTTTGCCAAGAAAACTCCAAATGGGGTCATGAAGAGTCAGACACAACTAGGCAACAACAGGAACAAAACTCCTACAAATAGCTTAAGCTGCATAGATTTTAAGAGGAGTAATAAAAAGAGAATGAGATGCAGTGTGTAAAGGAGATGTGGGGGAGGGGGTCAGACACTGATTGAAGGTTTTCTGAAGAGTGGCTTAGATTAATTAGCCTGCACAAAGGTCAAAGATTGCTGGCTCCCAACCTAGATAATTAAGATAAAAATAAAAATCTCCTGTATTTGCTTGGATTTTCTCAGAAGTGGAGATAAGGGGCAAGGTTGGGTTATGAATTCGCAGAACTGTTTTTGTGTATTTTTTCTTTTCTTAACATCATACTTTATAAATTTGGTATCAGATTCCAACAATGACATTGGCGTCTTTCTAGAAGGGTCTGTGCCTGCACTTAGGGTCCATGTTGTGGGATTGTTATATATGAAACTGGGCTCAAAACAAAGTTGTTTTGAGGCTATTTTTGTAATTCAAATCCTTAGATAATATCCAAGATGAATCTTTATAGGCTATAATTCCATGCTTTAGGGCAATGGATTTCAAATTTTTTGATGACCATCATTAAAAAAAAAGAATATGTATTTCTAATAAGTGTGTAGTGACATACTAATCTCACTCTCAGAGTAAGAGAGTAAGTTTTAAGGGTACCTTTGAGGGACTAGGGGAACTTTTTAATGCTATCTTCTAGCTTGCCCTTTCTGGTGTGTTTTTCCACCCTTCCTCTACCCAGTGTTAGCTTCCAATGATTAAATTCACCCAGTTCCATTTAACCAATTAACAGAGATTAGCTTTATTTCAAAGACATAGCAAAAATAAAAATACAAATATTTCCTTCCCTTACGCTTACATCTTGGGCACTCACTCTGTCCTATATAGCCTTGGTCCCCTGGAAGAGTGGGTTCAAACCTAATGCCGTTTCTACATAGTGTGGGTCCCACCAAATTCATGTCCAGCTGTAGTTACTTAATGAGTCCAAGTCTCAAATGTTGCTAGGCTGAGTCCCAAGGCTTGATTGTCACTCACCTGAGCCTTAACATTGGACAGGCTGGCTGCAAAAGCAGGCCTATAATTTATTCCCAGACCTCCAGCTGGCTTGCTTTCCTTTCTGTCGGGAGCTCCCAAGGGTCTTGTCATTACCAGTTTCCTTCACCTAGAAGCAGGAAAAATAAACACAAATAGGCAAAGAGTAGAGGTTCATGTTGTCTGGCCACATTGACATCTTATCCTTTACAACATTGTCTTTCACGGGAACTCTGCCAGGCAGGAAGACGATGTTTGGGTTGACTTGTACCTATAATAGTTATCTATAAACTATATATATTTGTATTACTAAATCTCCACATGATAAAACTTTCTAAGTAGAAATTTTTAAAAGGATGAAATAAATATGGAATAACAACTGAACCTAGAGTCAACAGGGAGGTAGTAGAGGTTATTGAGTAGGGGAGTTACATTATCAAAGTTGTGCTTTAAAAATATCATTTTGGCAGTTGTGTGATTGTAGAAGGATGAGATAAGGCAGGGAGACTAATATTTTTATCCCAATGTAGTTCTGCAAAAAAAAAAAATTCTGCTCTTTTCCTCTTTGTATTTATTTGTCCTACTTCTGGGTAAAGGAAGTTGGTAGTCTTGGGAGCTTTCAAGCAATAGGAGAACTAGACAGCTGGAGGTCTGTTTGCACACAAAGTTGTAGAGGGAGAAATGATAAGACTGGCAACAGATTGCATATGTGGGATGAGGGAAAGTGGGGAGTTCAAGATTACATTAAGATTGTGGGTGAGTCTCTGCGACTAGAAAGATAGTAGTTTCTTAGACAGTAATTGGGAAGTTTCGAAGAGGGGTGGTTTGGTAGCAAAGATAATGTAAAGAGATCTGTCTATGCCTCCTTATGCTGTCAGACCCACTCTATTGCACACAAAACAGAAAAAGAAGGGAAGAAACAAAACTATAGAAAGTGGACACAAGAACTGAAAAAGCAGTGCAATCAGAGGTCATTTTGTGAGGGGCAAAAGGGTACACACATGTTAATAGGCTCTAAGCTCAACACTGTGCCGGAGGCAGACAATACAATAATTTATGGCCAAGTGTTTTAGTGGTTGAAATGCTGGGATTGGAGTTAGGAAGACGGAGGTTCAAACCCTACATCTCACATTTGCTGGCTCTGATGTCAATTCATTTAACATCTTCTAGGGCCAGTCTCCTCATTTGTGAAATGGGAGTAACAATAGTAGTCCTAGAGCAGTTCTTAACTCACAGGGATTATGTAAGGCTAAAATGAAGTAAATTATATAAATTTAATCATTGTGATGATGAAAATGATGATAATGATGATAGCAACACTGATGGTAAGGACCTTGAGTTATCATAAATAGGTAGTGAAGATCATTCTTCAATATATTCACTTTCAAAAGGCAAGAAAGCTTAAATTTTTAGGTTTCTACCCCAAATGGTCAAAATGAAGTAAGTCGGTTGCTCAAAGAGAAAAACCATCTGTTATCGTGTGAAATTAACTATCACCAAGAACTCTTGTTATCTCAGAATGACCGATTTTCTGAGGGTTATAAGTCACCATACTTTTATTGTAATGGAAGTTGCAATCTTTCAGTGACATAAACTTCCATATTTATATGTCTTACTATTTATTGACATCCTCTAGCAATTATTCCATTTGTCAACATTCTGATTTAACTTTAAAGTCTTTGAAATTATTCTGCAATTTTTAAGCGTTTATGTTGTTAGTGTCAGTTTAGGCAGATTAGGGACTATATTCAATTGGAAATTGGGACCCCTTTCAGTTACCAAAGAGTAATCTAACTTTAGGTTAAGAGGCTTTATTAAAAACATGGCTCTGTAGAATTCCTGGAAACTTGTGTACAGCTGGCAAGAAAGAGACAATAAAGAGAATCTCAGATTTTTTTAATTGCACATTTACAAATCTCTTCCCTTTCCTCTCATAACCCTAGATATATTATTATTCAGATGATGTAAGGAATGACCCCACAACGTCAATCTAAGAAGAAAACAAAGGCTGGAAAGTATATCAGATGAAGTTTGCAGCACTATCATTAAATGAAGGTAACATTTGTCAAACTGCACAAAGAAAACTGTCTAATATAATTGACACCAAGCTCTGAACACAGGGGCTTATCCCTAAGCACCACTTGGTGATTCCCATATAACATTTAGCAATGCAAAATTTGGGTTGCCACATTAACAAATCTGAACAACTTCTTTATAATGGTACTACATACAAAGGTCTTGCAAAGTGCAAAGATACTCCCTTTACTTCATAAGGAGCAACTGCTCAGCACAGATGCTCTCCAAAATACCAAGCACAAGGAAGTAGATTTTTAATTACAAAGTAAAATATCATTCCAAAGTTGCGTAATTGGTGGATGGCTTTCGCAATGCAAGAACATAAGGGAACCTGACATTAAATGTTTGATGTGTTGCCATGACATTTTCAGAAGTTTTATTTTATGCTATGTTTAAGCTATAAACTAGGCTAAATCTGAATCCTTTTTGGAGCCATGCAATCATAAAAATGATAAAGGCTGAAAATCTGTTGTTTATATGCAGATACGTCCATTCAAATTGTATATTTTTGGGATAGTGAAAATGATCAAGTAAATGTTAAAATATTTCTTTTACTTCACTTTTAGTTCATTGTAAATGTGAAAAGTTCAAAGAAAACATGGAGTCTCTAGTCTCTCCTTGATACAGATCAGGACTTAACCTTTTTTCATTTTATGAACCCCTTTGGCAGCCTGCGGGCCCCTTCTCAGAGTAAAGGCATAAAATAAAATACATAGGATTACAAAGGAAACCAATAATGGAACACAGTTATAATTTTTTTTTTAAGTTTGCAGACCCCTCTGAAATCTATTCATGAACCTCTGGTTAAGAACGCCTGCTCTAGCTACTTGTCTGTCAGGGCACAGAGAAGAGGACAATATGACCTATACCAGGTGTGGGGAAACAGTATCCTCAAGGCTACACATGGCCTTCTAGGTCCCTAGGTGTGGTCTTCCGACTAAGTCCAAGTTTTACAGAACAAATCCTTTTATTAAGGGGATTTGTTCTGTGAAGTTTGGATTTAATCAAAGAGTCACACTTGAGGACCTAAAGGGCCACAAAGGGGCTCAAGGTCACAGGATCCCCACTCCTGAATGCCCTTCATTGCTATTTTCCCTTCTGGGATGAAAGTGTGGCTAGTTTGGCTAACGGGATAATCCTTAAAAAGTCACAGTATTTTCCACTTTTTAAAGTAAGGGCCACTGAAATAAAGAAAAGAATGACTGAACTGAGTATGTATATTTATACCCATAAACTGGAAAGTTGAAGGTCAAGACTCTACAACAATCACTGTACCTTCAATATTGGTGACTTTTCCCTGTTCTATAGCAAAACTTGGCCACTTTTCCTCTAGGGGCTGTGGGGCACTCTGTAATGCCACAGGACACATTGCCCCATGGAATATGGTGCTACTGGGGGCATTGGAGCAAGATGGTTTCCTTTATGGGAGAAAGATTGCCTAACTCTCATATACACCTACCTTTTCCAGAAAACCCCTGAAGTTTGTACTAAGCTGCATAATAATCAAGAAATTCAATGACGAACCATACTAAATGAGTTCTTTCATTACAGAACTGCTAAAAACAGTTAGTTAGAAATCCACTGGCATTATGAAAGGGGGTGTTACTAATCTTCAAAGTTTTGTGTCCAGAGAGAGCAAAAGTACAAAGCTCCCCTGATAAAACTCCAGTGAGCGGACCCTGGTAGCTCCCAGGCTAGGTAGCAGTCAGAAACCGGTATTATTATTATTTTCTATAATTATACAAGTAAACTCCTTGATAGTTTGAATGGCATAGCACTAAATCTATAAATTAATTTTGGTAGTTTCTTCATTTTATTATACTGACTTAGAACAACCACAAACAATAGGTGTTTCTTCAATTGTTTAAATTTTTTTTATCTTAGTAAGAAGTGTTTTGAGTTTTATTTTTAGGTACTAAGTGTTCTTGGTAAGTTAACACCCAATTAAAAAATTTTTTTGCATTTCAATGGAGTTTCAACAAATTTCTCTTTCTCTCTTATCCTTCTGAGTTTTGTTAGTAACATTAAAAAAAAAACTAATGATTTCTGTGGATTTATTTCATATCATGCTACATTATTAAAACTATTGATTGTTTCTTTTTTCCTTCTCCTGTCTCTGGGTCTCTAAATAAATCATTATTTTGTTTGCCAGAGGTAGAGCTACACTATTAACTCATTTCAAGTTTTATGGCTTATAGAATTGTATGGCCGAAGTTGGCCTTTTCAGCTTTCCATCATCTTTTCTTCTGTATGACATATGAGAATCTGTTACCTGTATAAAGACTTTTTTCTGTTTTCCCTGCTTTTTAAACTTGGGTCATCTCATTCTCAACTCCAAGGCTAGAGTTTTGGAAAACTTGTTTTGCTCCCTAGTCTTATAGCACAAAATTATACTTCCCCCATATTTTAGAGTTTGGTGCCTGAGTCACTCCATTTTAAGGTATATAGGACTTCTAAAGCAAAATTATATATATATATATATATATATATATATATAAGTATAGGTCAAACCTTGATGGAATAGTTGTCTTTTTCATCTTGTATGTCATGTGTAGACTTCTGGACCCCCAGCTACCAAGTAGCCTATGCTTCCTTATACTATAACTGCTTCTTCCTGCCTGACTGACTTATTCTCTTATTTTGGTCCTGTGCTCCCAGATGAGTCTAAAAAGTTCCCTTCTTTTGACTGGGCTAAGCTGATACATTCTTGAGGGTCAATAAAGGCCAGATATTTTTTCATAGTCTTCAAAGTTAAGGACTATGAATTTATTTGGTATCTATCCAAATACTGTAATGTTAATGGGATATAAGATCTTCCCCACCTATTAATAGGCCTCATGTGGAGCCCATTAAGGGAAGTTTGCTTATGGGAGGTTTGCTTTTAGGAAGGCTTTCACATCTTTTGCTAATTTCTCTTTAGGCACTGAGTTACAAAGGTTGGGATGCCCTCTGGCTCTGAGAAGTGTATTTGTACTCTGAGTTGGTAGTTTGATTTGGGGGCTCTTTATGAGAAGGATCTTATGATTCTGAGATTCTGAGTTGAGAATTCTGCGTGGCCATATATTCAGAGCTCACATATATTCAGGGGTCACAAGGGTCGCCTAAGACCAT
Source organism: Pseudocheirus occidentalis (assembly GCA_028646575.1). Classification (NCBI taxonomy): domain Eukaryota; kingdom Metazoa; phylum Chordata; class Mammalia; order Diprotodontia; family Pseudocheiridae; genus Pseudocheirus; species Pseudocheirus occidentalis. The sequence continues at coordinate 274,497,250 of CM053593.1, forward strand.
TGGAAAACACATATTTCTGATGGTCTTAGGAACTGAGACATGGCTCCTCTATTTGTCTCCTGGTGGGTCCACATGCAGATATGTCCACATACGAGTATTAAAAGGTCACACCATTAGGAAGGTTGAGAACCACTGGTATAGTTGATTCAGGCAGTCAGAGCTTTGTCTACTGGTCTTTATTTCTCTGCTTGTATTTTCTCTGAAGTTCAGGATGCTGACTTTCCCCCTGAACTAGTGAATGTAATTAAAAAAAGATTGTTGACCCCTTAAACAGCTATCTTTCCTAATAAAGCAGATCTAAGAACCTGTGCTAGCAGCCACCCTGGGTATGCTGGTGTGGTTGTCACTACAAATACTAACATGTACCTGTCTTTTCTCACTTGATAAAATGTAAACTGTTTGAGGGCAGAGGCCATGTCCTTTTTTGTCTTTGCATCCCGAGAGCTGTTGTACTTCTATGATTGACACTTATTAGTTATTTAATGTGTGCTTGTTGATTGATTGATTGATTGGATCCAGTCCCTTCCCTTATCAGGGGATTATGACTCTTCTAACCTTTCTCCACTCAGGGAAGATCCTGAAAACAAGATGTACATGTAATAATATCAGCATAGTCTCATGAACCTCTCTCTAATTATTGAACCATTGTACTCCTTATTTTTAGGTATTTATATCTATATGTATATGTGCTTATAGAAAATGCTGATTTCCTTTCTCTTAGCCCCTATATTAGTGCAGCTATGCGGCATAGTGGATAAAGTGTTGGGCCTGGAGTCAGGAAGACCTGAGTTCAGATTTAGTCTTAGATATTTGCTAGCTTTGTGACCCTAGGCAAGTCATTTAACCCTGTTTGCCTTAGATTCCTCAATTGTAAAATGAGCTGTAGAAGGAGATGGCAAACCACTTTCATATCTTTGCCAAGAAAACCCCAAATGAAGTAATAAATTGGACATGACTGAAATAGCTGAAAAGCAATAAAACCCCTACATCAGGACACATAAAGAAACCTTCATGAGCCTTCTGTTAGAAAGATTCCTCTAAAATTGGAAAGTTAATCCACAGTTGCTTGGCAAAGTAGATAAAGTAGTACTAGACTTGGATTCAGGAAGACCCAAGTTCAAATACTTTCCTAGCTACATGATCCTGGGCAAGTCATTGACTTTCTCTCAGACTCAGTTTGACTCTCAATGATTTCTGAGTCCTTCTCAGCACTAAATCTATAATTATATTATCAAGCGGTTAAAATTCTAAAACTGGTTGGGACTTGGAGTAATCATCTCCATGCCTTTATGAGCAGAAACACACACACACACACACACACACACACACACGTACACATATACGATATGAGTGAATTTACCTTTCCCTCAGGTAATTTAATAGAAAAACTAATTTTAATAATGAAAATGTTGAAGCATTGGCTCTATTTCATCTTCCCACTCCCTCATGAAGTAAATATGGTGATGGACTTCTGTTATAGAAGAAATGAAACTTGAATATTTCATGAGTTCCAATTGTTCAGTGTACATATCAGTACATGCATTATTAGAAAGATCACAAACTAAATCAAGGCTGGATAAATAATTTAAAGCTCTATTCTGTCAATGTCACCTCTTTTTCTTCACAATATACTGATTTTTAGGGGTGTTTAGCTTTTGAGGCTAGCTATGTTCATTGCCTAAAGCCAACTCTTTTTTTTGTTTGTTTAGATTCATTATCTATAGGATCCAAAGAAAACAGAGTTAGGGAGGGAAAAAAAAATACATTGTTGTTTTCACTCATTGGAGAAAGAAATATAGTGTAAATACAGTTTTAGTAGAGAGGAGATAAGTCCATATCATCATTCCTCTGAAAAAACTTAAAGGCAAGCATTGGTATGCGAGATTAGCCCATTTTTCCCCTTCTTTGCAATGATGGTTTATGTGCAATTCCATGTGTCAAAATGTAATCTTTGTTGTTATATACAATAGTTCCTTCCCTCAGTATAACATTTTATACTTTTCAAAATGCTTTCACACACATCATCTCAGTCATTCCTATGAGGTAGAAGTTGTTCAGCTGTATCTGATGCCATTGAACCCAGAGGATCAATGAGGCATTAATGTCTAATTTGCAGCTGAAACCTTCTGTATCCCCTCCTATCAGAATGTGAACTCTTTCAGAATATAAGAATATATTTCTTTTATTTTGGTTTCCCTACCAGAAGCCACATAGAATAGGGGATAGAAAACTGGTTTTGGAATCAAGAAGACTAGATCTAGTCTAGTCTCTGACATATCAGATCCTGTGAGGATATGATACCAGACCTGAAGTTAGGAAGACGCATCTTTCTGAGTTCAAATCCAACCTCAGTCATTTGCTAGCTGTGTCACCCTGGATAAGTCACTTATCCTTCTTTGCCTCAGTTTCCTCATCTGCAAAATGATCTGGAGAAGAGAAATGACAGACCATTCTAGTATCTTTGCCAAGAAAACCCTAGATGGGGTCATGAAGAGTTGGACACAACTGAAACAACTCAACAGTAGCAACAAGCCCACGGACACTTAATCTCTCAGAATTCTAGGCAATTTCCTAAGACCATAAATTTCAGAGAAGGTGCATCTTCCTGAATGGTAGAGATAGTACCTCACCAGGAACACCCTATACCTAAATTGGCTTCCTTTGTATTCCCTGAACATGACTTTTCATCTCTTACTTCCTTAACTTTTCACTCACTGTTCTCCAATCCTGGAATATTCTCTCTCATAGTCTTGGTACCACTTGAAACTCCTCCAGACTTCTTCGAGATGCCATTCAAAGACTTCTTCCAGTTGGAGGCCTTTCTTGAGCCTCTCCCCATACCCTTGTTAATACTCTCCTCCCCCCCTTCTGAAACGATTTTTAAATTTACTTTGTATATTTTTTTGTATTTTTTCACCTTAGCACATCTTGATTTGATTTTCCTTCCCTCTAGTTTAATGAAAATTCCTTGAGGACTGGGATAGATTCACTTATGTGTTTGTATCCCCAGTGCCTAACACGAAGCCTGGCACATAATAAGTGCCCAGTAAATGCTTTTGCAATTGACAGAATGAAGAGGAATGGAGTCAAATCCAGTTAAAAATCAACTATTTTTTCTTCTCAAATTGAAGGATAGTTTGACTCCATGGATTGTCAATATAACAGACTGGATAATGACACTATCAGCATTCATTAAGTTCCTAAAGGTGAGCTTGGCCTTTGGCTAGTTAACAAATTGATGTCTATTGATTGATATTCATCTTCCACCACCAGTCCTATTTAAAGGACTATTATCTTTCTTCCCCCCCCACCCTCGCCCCGTAAAAGGGAAGGGCTTGTGATAATATTCATCCTAGGGTGTGCCTTTATACCTAGTACCACTCTATGCACACCTGTTTAAGCACCCACTAATACAAAATTAAGATAATCCTTGCCCTGAAGGAGCTTACTTTATTTTATATCAGACTTTGACACTCCCCAAAGCTGAGACTCTCAACTTGGGATCTGTGAACTCATTTTTTAAAGAATATTTTGATAATTCTATTTCAGTATAATTGATTTCCTTTATAATCCTATGTGTTTTATTTTATACATTTAAAAACATTATTCTAAGAAGAGGGTTGTCTATGTACTTCACCAGAATTCCAAAGGAGTGGTAAATACCCTCTGCTTTTAAATTGCATACAATGTTCTTACAACTTCTTTGCATAAAAACTATTTTCAAAAATAGCATTTACTTGGCTTAGTGCCAGAACCATTTTTTTAAAAGTGACTTTAGTAAGAGAGGGAATTCCATATAAGATACGAGACAGAACAACTTTGAAGTTTAAGATGAGGGTTTTTATAAAAATGATAATTCCTTCCATTTAGCTCCCTATTGATCCTGTCAACATTTAAGAAAGGCTTCTGTTTTAGTACTAGAAAAAGTCTCATATAGGAACAAATATCCTCTCTTGTATGGGGTAATAAAATACATTTCTTTGACATTAGGATTAAAAACCAATTCTAACTCTAAAAGTTCCTGCCGCCTTCATTTGCATCAGAAAGCTAAATTTAGCTCTAGCTAAATGCAGGGACTGTGTTTTATTCAATGAACACTTAGGCAGCATTTTCAATAGTAGCAGTTTATAGGGCCTTGGCATCGCTGACTGAGGCTTGTCAGCAGTGAATCTCATCTTCTGTGATGTCTTAAAACTATTAGAGACAGAAAGAGCAATTTGGAAAAGACAGTGGCCCTCTAAGTGGAGTGGGGAAAAGGCACACAGGATTGAATTTCCTTATCCAGTTATGATAAATTTGAACATGTCTGCTGCACTATAAATATGATTGTTTCTTGCCTTAAAACACACACACACACACACACACACACACACACACACACCTAAATTGTATAGTGGATAGAACTTTGAACCAGGAATCCAAGTTCAAATCCTGCCTTTGACACTAGCTGCGTGACTCAGGGTAATACCCTGCTTCAATTTCTTCTTCTTCATCTGTAAAAAAACCTGACTCTTAGAGTTGTTTTGAGGATCAAATGACACAATAAAATTTGTAAAGCACTTTACAAACCTTAAAATGCTATGTGAGCGTTAGCTATTATTACAATCATGGGCAGCGAGGTGGTACAGTAGCTAGAGCGCTAGGCCTGGAGTCAGGAGACTCATCTTTCTGTGTTCAAATCTGACCTCAGACCCTTACAAGCTGTGTGACTCTGGGCAAGTCACTTAACCCCTATTTGCCTCAGTTCCTCATCTGTCAAAATGGAGAAGGAAATGTCAAACCACTCCAGTATCTTTGCCAAGAAAAGCTCAAAATAAGGTCCAGCAGAGTCAGATTTGATTGAAAGGACTCAACAGTAACAAAATCAGAATTATTTACCTTGAAAATTCAGGAAGCTAAATTTCCTGACTTTCAGGCTCCATGCTCTATCTACTATAGTGGGTAGAAGTCTAATTATTTCTATAGATCATTAGTACCAAGAAGAACTTTAGAGATAGAATACCTGCATTTTACAGATGTACTTTCTGAGGCCCAGAGAAGTAAAGTTTTTCCCACGTCACACAAGGAAAGTTAATAAGGCTGTGAGTTTGAAAAGCAAAAAGACCTTGATTCAAGTTCTACCTAAGTGTTGGAACCTACGTGCCCCCGAGTAGGTAATTTTCTCTTTTTCTATGAATCTTTGTCTTTTATTATTTATTATTCAGATGCAACTGGGGTTAAGTAACTTGCCCAGAGTCACATAGCTAGAAAGTGTCTGAGTTTAGATTTTAACTCAGGTCCTCTTAGGACCACTAAGGCCAGTGCTCTATCTGCTATCTACTACCTAGCTGCTCCATGAATCCTTGTCTATAACAGGAAAGATCTGGATTTAATGAAGTTTAAAGTTCCCTTTAGCTGTAACATACCATGAATCTATAGGATTACGTATTAGGACTCTTGAGACACATACAAGATTCATGTTAACCTGTGGCAGCCAGAAACCCTTTCTTCATCCTGTTCATTGTATGTTAATTCCTAGATATATGCTGAGAAACACTTCCCCACTCCTCATCCCTGGGTCTTTTTTTTTTTTGCATTGTACTCTGAGTGGCACACACCATCCAGTACTACAGACACCTTCTTTCAATTTGAATTTTACAGATTACTGGGGCAAACAGGATTAAGTGACTCCCCTAGGGTCACACAGCTCATAAGTGTCTGATGCCAGATTTCAGTTCAGGTTTTCCTGACTCCGGACTCTATTCCTTGACTCCCAACACTCTATTCACTGTGCCACCTAGCTATATGTGCAAACTATTCCTTGGTCCTAAAGCATCAATTAATTAATAAGCATTTGTTGTTTACTTCTGGGTATGCAGAAGAAGATAAAAGCATGAAAACAGTTCCTGTCTTTGAGAAGCTTATGTGTAGAAAGAGTGAAATTTGGGGTTGTTAACCTTCCCTTCCCCCCCTCCTCCTCCATTGCTGCTGTCAATCACTTTTACCTTCCTTTGTCTGTTTTCCCACCTTGGTGGGACCCTCCCCCTGTCTTCTCTTACTGTCCCAGTTGGGAAGAATTTGGTGAGGTATGCCTCTCCACCAATGAGAGAGGAAACAGTCAGGAAAGGAGACTTGACTAAGTTAAGTTATAAATTCTGGCTCTGTCCTTTGTAACTTGCTTCTTCTCCATGATGACTCATGGGGCAGACCACCCTCTTCTCCAGGGGTAGAGAATAAACTCCTGTTCTTATCCTAAGACATCTCTGTGTTTACTTTTTTTTTTTTAACTAAATTAAGGATGAAGGGTATTTTTCAATCCAAACACTTATATACTTGTGGGGTAGGCAATATGTAAATAAATAAGTAGATAGATAGACATACCTATTTATGAGATAAAGAATAAAATAGATTTATAGATACAGAATAAAATTAAAGTAACCTTAGAGGGGAAGACTCAAATGGTTTGGGGGATGAAGAAAGACCTTCTGCTCAAGGTGGATTTTGAAATGATTCTTTTTTTTTTTTTTTAAATGCCATCAGTGTTAAGAGGTAGACGTGAGATAGGAGAACATTTCAGATATGGGGAATAGCCGGGAAATTCAATCCTATGTGCCTTTTTTTCCCCACTCTGTGGAAAGGAGAGATGTGGTGTCAGGGATGAGGAATAGCACGGAGGGGCAATATAGGAATATGAAATGTAGGCATGAGTTTGTAGAAAGGAATAAAGTGAGAGAAGACTGGAAAGATAGGAGACCAGGTTATGAAGAACCTAGAATATCAAACACAGGGCTTTATATGTGATTCTGGAAATGACTGGAGTTTGCTGATCAGGAGGGTGAACTACGCTTTAGAAAAATCCACTTTGGCAACTGCATGATAGAATGGAACAAGAGAGGCCATTGTAATAGTCTGGGTCAGACATGATGAGTGCCTTAGCTAAGGTTATGGGCTTGAGAGTGGAGAGGAGAGGACTTATCTAAGAGCCACGGTGAATGCAGAAATAATAAAATATGCAGCAGATAGAATATGGACACCAGAATTGTGAACCTTTGAGACTGGGAGCATGGTGGGGCTCTCAACAGTAATAGGGAATTTGCGAAACTCTACTTTTTTTAGATTATAGGTTGTCTACTCTGACTCCCCCACTCCCCCTGGTTGTTGCTCAGTCTTTCCACCGTTTCTGACTCTTTGTGACCTCATTCTGGGATTATCTTGTCAAAGATACTAGAGTAATTTTCCATTTCTTCCTCCAGCTCATCTTATAAATGAGGAAACTGAGGCAAGTCAGGTTAAGTGACTTTCCCAGTATCACACAACTGGTAAGTGTTTGAAACTGGAGTCTTTTTGACTCTGGGCCCTGTGCTCTATCTATTGTGCCACCTAACTGCCCCTTCTCCCTCCTTTAAAGGACAACTATGCCATCTCCCTCATTTTACAGATGAAGATACTGAGGCTGAGAAAGGTTAAATTAAGCCCAAGGTCATGCATATTTACATGGCAGAACCTGATTCAAAACCTATTCCTCTCTAAATCCAGTACTTTTTTGCTATCTTCCTTAGCCTTTTTATGAGGATACCTGTTATTCCAATGCACGAGACATCATCGAAGGTATTTATAATTAGAAAATGTTGGCCAGTCTTGTAGAAAGAATAAGAGTCAATAAACAAGTAGATGAAGAGACCAAAAGGACAAAAAGAAGCTCTTTAGTGCTTTTGGTAGATGATTTATGGAGGGGTTTTGAAAAGCCATGAAGACATTCACAAGATGAGTAGGTCAGGAAGGGTTGTTATCTACACCAGTGGAGAAAGTATGCACCTTAATGGAACCCACAGATCCTTCAAAGTATCAAAGTAAGTTAATCCATGTGCCCAGAGATATCTTGATGATGGATGCCTTCACACTAAAGAATATATTGAATGGCACGCTTTTTACTTAATGCAAAAGTGAAAAGAAGTCAAGCATGCAAATGGAAGGCAGTAACATTTGGACATGTGCAGTTTCATTGGCAAAGACGCTGAACCTTTGGGAAGTGCCAGAAACTAGCCAACCCAAGTCAATAGCTGCTCCTTCTAATCCTGAGGTTTTGCTTGAGGAAACAGAAGAGACTGATTGTGTTTCCTTACAACATTTAAAAATACTCCTCTATCTCTCTATCTGTATTTAAAATCATAGAAAGGCAGATGGGTTGTTCTTAAGCTGGCTATTAAAACATGAACTTGATAAAATAGAAGATCCTTGGAAGCAGGAATTCTCTTTCTTTGGGGTGTGTGTGTAGATTTATATGGATTGACATTGAGTAAAGTGAATGGAATCAGGAAAACAACCTTCACAAAGACTATAGCAATGTAAATGGGGTGAGGGAGGCCATGAAAGTAGAATGCTGTAGAATTATAATGGCTCCTACCTGGATTATTACAATAGCCTGCTGGCCGGTCTCCCTGTCTCAAGTCTCCCCTATTCTTGTACATCATTGCATTTTGTTTTTGTTTGGTCATTTTCCAGTCCTGTCCAACTCCTTGTGATCCCATTTGGGGTTTTCTTGGCAAAGAAACTAGAAGTATTTGCCATTTCCTTCTCTAATTTTAAATAAGAAATAAGAATAAGAATAATCTTATTCAAATAAGAAATCAAGGCAAACAGAGTGTTACATAGCTAGGAAGTGTCTGAGGCCAGATTTGAGGTCAAGAAGAGCTGAGTCTTCCTGACTCTGGTCCCATGTGACTCTATCCACTGCACCATCTACCTGCCCATTTTACAATTCTGCCTGTACTTTAAGGCCCTCATCAATTGTGACCTTCTGCTTGAGCTTCTTCCGACTCTACATCTCTTCCCAAGCTCCTATGACCCTCGGTCTAAAATAATCTTCACTATAGCAATAGCAAACAGCAATTTGGCCATACACTAATCATATTGATAGTCCTTTTTGGGTATCATGTCCTCCAGTACATCGCAAGATCTAGGAGGCCAAAGGCCCATGACTTCTTTACATTTGCTTCTTCCCTAAGATCAAGAACAATACCTTGCACAAAGTATACTCTGTGAGTACAATGTGCAGATGACACGTATCCTCATTGACTGTTGAATGTGCTGTTTCTATTTCATAGATACAGACCCGGCATCCATTCTGCATCCTTGCAAGGATTCTTGAAGAGGTGTGAGCAATTAGTTAATCAAGAGCACATTGTGTCTAGACAGCATTAAGAGTTAGCAGATGATTTCTGTTTGTATTCATCGGTACATCCAGCTATTATTATGAACAGTATTGATTCATGTCCAGAGTTCCAGGCCTATTGTTTCCATTGTTGTCTTAGTGCCAGAACTCAGTTCTTAAAGAATCCAAGCACTTCATCTCCATGCCAGAAAGGGAACATGGTGAATGTCCACTTTTTTGTAACTTCCTAGCACCAGACACACAGTGGGCTTATTGACTGACTGATTCACCAAAATCTTTCCAATCTCTCCTCTCCACTTCCACCAACCCCCTCGGTTGGATGATGAATTCTCTGGCTGTGGCCGTTCTTGAATAGGGAATAAAAATAAGACGTATCATTGGTCATATCATTGATCGAGGGAGTTCCCTGATAAGTAAACATTCTCTATCAATGCAGATGGGCACCTTCTCTGTGGTTTAAAGTCTTAGAAAGTTGCCTTTGAGAGATTAAATTACTTATCCAGGATCACACATGTGAAGGAGGTAGAACAACTCAAGTTCATGTCGCCTTGCACAAGACTTAATAAAATGCTTGTTGAATAATGAATAGACTAAGCCAGTTCTGGAAGGAGAATGAATAAGACCTAGTTACACCTCCTACCTTTGACACTAGTTTAAGCAAGTCACTTAATCTCCTAGAACCTGAGTTTCTTTATGTGTAAAATGATGATAATAAATATCTTCTAGTACCTTCCCTCTGCCATTACCTCCGACTTATCTTGTATATAGCTTGTTTCTACATACTTATTTGCATGTTGTCTGTCCCATTAGACTGTAAGCTCCTTAAGGGCAGGAACTATTTTTGTCTTTCTTAGTATTCCCAATGTTTGACATATGGTAAGAGCTTAATAGGGCGGCTGGGTGGTACAGTAGATAGAACCCAGGGCCCGGAGTCAGGAAGACCTGAGTTCAAATCCATCCTCACACACTTACTAGATGAATGAGCCTGGGTCGTTTATGGGTTACAACCCTATTTGCCTCAGTTTTCTCACCTGTAAAATGAACTGGAGAAGGAAATGGCCAACCACTCCATTATCTTTGCCAAGAAAGCCTCAAATGGGGTCACAGAGAGTCAGATGTCACTGAAATGACTGAACAACAAAGACAACAAAAAAAGATCTTAATAAATATTAGTTTTAAAATGCTTAACAGCAATAATAGGACTTCAATAGTACTTTAAGATTGGTAAAAGACTTCACGTGTGTTACCTCATTTCATGTTCACAACAGCTCTGAGGGGTAGATGCTGTTATACCCCATTATACCAGGGTGAGGAAACTGGGACAAAAGGAAGTTAAGTGACTTGCCCAGGGTCACACAGCTAGTAAATGTCTGAGGGAGGGTTTGAACTCATGGGGTAATTGGGAGTCTAAGACCAAGATAATGTATATGAAATATTTTGCAAACCTCAAAACAGTATATAGATGTCAAGGTTTACAAAATGTTCCACTTATTTTATCAGGATAGGCAGTTATTGGTGAGGAACTCATATCAAGAGAGAGTTGCCATTTATAGTCTATTTTTTTTTTTTTGGAGGGGGGAAGGCAGAACAATTGGGGTTAAGTGAATTGCCCAAGGACATACAGCTGGTAAGTGTCAAGTGTCTGAGGCTGGATTTGAACTTGGGTCCTCCTGCCTCCCCGGGCTGGTACTCTATTCACTGTGCCCCTTAGTTGTCCCCATTTATAGTCTTTGAGAGTAGTTTGGGGCACTCAGAAGTTAAAGACCAACCCAGGGTCATCTAGCCTATCTATGTTAGAGGCTATACTTGAACCCAAATCTTTCAGATTATAAGGCTGACTCTCTGGACTCCATCTTGTTGCTCCTCCAGTGATATTATTAGCATCATCATCATCATCATCATCATCATCATCATCATCATCATTATGTGTTAGTGAATACAGGAAGGCCTATTCCAGAAGGACTCCAGTGAGCAGCTCATTATTTCTCTTTAGACCACTCTTCAAGAAGATTCCTGCCTTGAAGTCAGCTCTGTGCATATAACTATGGATGATTTGTTTGTTTTGTCCTAAGTGTATGTCTGAGTGAAGTTCTGTGCCATTGCTTAAAATGTTTTAACTCTCTATTCTTCTCCGCCCATCCCCTCTTAATTTGTTGAGAGCAGATTGTTAGCATTCCACTTCATCTGTCAGGCTGGATATATATGCAAGCTAGAGGTTGGGGATCTACCAGTGAAAAGGAATATTCCATCCAACAATGCCTGGTGCTTTTAATCTGAGCACTTTACAAAGAGTTCAGTGTTCCCTCTATTGAACAGATGACCTCAAGGCATTAGGGTTAAGAGACTTCCCTAGATCTAATCACCTCGGTCTGGGAGTTTTCTCATAAACCTGTGGTGATCCTTGTGCTCTGACTTTTTACCCTTTAGCTACCTGGATTACAACGCAGAACCAAAGGGGATTATTTACATATAAAATAATCATAAGCTTATGGTACGCTTTTTTGGGTGTTTGGGGAGGGTAAGAGGTGGAGTCAGGAACCTTAGGAACCTCTACCAGAAAAGATGCCCATCCAAGACTCTTCTGTAATTTCTGGGTTTTGGTCACATGATCACAATGTATAAGAAACTAGACTTCAACCTAAGTCTTCATGACTCTGAAACTGACCTTTTATCCACTAAGGTTTGCTGAATCATTTATGTTACTAAATCATTAAGAAATATATATGTCAAAGTTAAAACATCTTCTACTAATAAAGAGATAAGTATTTTTAAAAATTTCCTCAACAAAAGTTGCAGTAAAATCTCTTGTATTACTTGACACAGCTAGAGGGTATATTTTTATTGAAGTTGTTACTAATTTGCCCAACATTGCTAGTCTTATACAAGGGTATGCAGACTTCATAGCAAAATTAGATGATAGAAAGTTAAAACTGGAAAAGGCCTTAGGCGATCATTTAGTCTAACTCTTTTACAGATGAAGAAACTGAGTCCCAGAAAGATGATGTCACCTTTTCAAAATCCCCGGCAACATAAATGGAGAGGCTTAGAGCTCATGCTCTTTTCTTCATGCATGTAAAATTTGGTGTTTAAAAAAAATCTTATTTTGATGGTGTTGGAGAGTCTTAAATGAATTAAAAAGGCCAACGTCCCCCCTGCATCCTGGACACGCTCCACTTGTCCCTATCTGTAACTCACCACTGACTCAGATGGTTCTGGAGGAGAAAGTGAATCTGGTGACTTGGTGCAGCCCTACCTTGCTTAAATCCAAACTTACTTTTTGTCATGGGGTACTCTCCCTGATGTCATGGTCCTCTTTGAGAACAAAGAACAAAGAACAAACAACAACAACAACAACAACAACTAACGTATATTTAATTTACACACCAAGATCCATTTTTTTTCTCACTTAGAACCCTAGTTTTGGAGTTTGAGGTCATTTGTTTAAGCCTCTAATTTTACAGATAAGGAAACTGAGACAGAGTTGATTTGCTCAGGTTTTCCTGTTAGCTGCTCCAGGGTTCTTTCCACCATGTCACAGAAAAGGATTAACTTTTGGATGTGTTTTTAGGATATCGTCTAGCTCTCCTTCTTCCTCAAACATACTCACAGCTGCATTATCAAGCATCCTTGCACACCCAGGATGGCCTGCTGGCACAGGTTTCTTAATCTGCTTTTAAAGGAAAGACTGCTCAAAAAGGCGTTAGAAATCCTACTTTTTAATTACATTCGCTAGTTCAAGGGAAAGGTCGGCACCCTGAACTTGGAGAAAATACAAACAGAAAAAATACAAGCAGAGAAATCACCACAAAGATCAATAGACAGGGCTACATCTGTCTGAGCATAACAATATTCCTATACACTTTACATACCTCACTGGATTGTGGGAGCACAGACATCTCAGCAGTTGGGGGTAGGGGTGTGCAGGGCTCTGAACATATGACTACTCAGAGTCTTGACCAGGAAACCAAAAGATCTTTCTCATGAGCAAATCCCTTAAGCAAAATCCCAACCTCCCAGAATATATAACAAAGACTTGGCCTCAGATTGGCTCAGAGCCAGAAGGCACAAAATCTTCTTGACTCAGCACAGCTATGAATTATCAGGGTTCAAAGGAGATTAATCCTTTAGATGTTTACAATTTAGCCTGAGTTTAGGAAACTAAGCTCCAACAAGAAGGAAAAAAATAACACAACAAAAATCCCACCTTTCTTGTACATACTACATACAGCACAGACTCCACCATTCTTAATAATATATTTTCTCCATATCTCTGCATCCACCTCTAGGAGAGACATCATTTATAACATTTTTTTAAAGGAAAAAAAAGGACAGAGGATGAAGAAAAGAAAAAGCTCAGCAAAACTGATGAATAAATAGAAAAACCCATGAAGTTAAGCCATATTCTACATGGATGGATCCACTTTCACCAAAGGAGTAGCGGGGCGTATCTTCTTATATCTTTTATTTTTGGGGTGGTGGTGGTGGTCAGCTTGCTCTTTATAATTTTGCAACAATAATCTTCAACTATTTTTTAGCTGTTATTCTTTATTTGATGGTTTAGGGGTAAATATGGATTTTAGTTTTGGATGATGATGTTGAGATGTCTAGAAAGCAGTTGATGATTGGAGATTGGAGCTCAGGAGAGAAGTAGGGCTGGTTATATAAACTTGGAATCATCTGTATAAGAACAAAAAATGAACACAATCTTTATTCCTCTTATTTCACTCATTCACATTGTTGAAATCATTGTATTATTTTTCGGAATTTGCTTATCTTAATTTTGCATCAGTTTATGTAAATCTTTCCAGGCTTCTTTGTATTTATCATATTCATTGGGCCTTAAAACAGTAATATTCCATTTCATTCATGTGTAATGATTTGTTTTCCCCAGTCAATGTACACCTACTTTGTCTCTGGTTATTTGCTACCATGGGGAAAAAAAAATTCCTATGAATATTTTGGTGTATATAAAGCCTTTTTTTTTTTTTGGTCAGTTACTTTCTTGGGGCAAATTACAAACAATGGGATCTTTAGGTCAAAAGGTAGGTATGTTTTAATAACTTTTTTTTTGCATAATTCCAAATTGCTTTGCAGGATGGTTAGACAAATTCACAGCTTTCTCAACATTGTATGCTGCTCTTTCTTTAGTCCTCCCAGTATTGACTGTTTGAGTTTTTCATCATCTTTGCCAACTGAGATGAAACTTAAGTTCTTTTGATTTCATTCAATTAGCAAGTTATTAAGCATTTACTATGTGCCAGGCACAGTATTAAATGTTTAAGATACAAAGAAAGGTAAAAAAAAAAAGTCCCTGTCCTATAAGAGCTTACATTCTAAAAGGGAAGAAGACAGCATGCAAATAACTATGTGTATCCCCATTACACTGAGTGTAAATGGAAAGTATTCTTAGAAGGAAGGCACTGTTTTCAGGAAGAAGGAGGTAAAGGCTTCCTTCAGAAGGTGGGGTAATCCTGGGAAGCCAAGAGATGAAAGTGAGAAGAGAGAGCATTCCAGGCATAGAGCATAGCCCCATGGATTTGGGATATGACTTGTGTTGTTTCAGGAATAGCCAGAAAAACAGTGTCATTGGATTGGAGAATCTGTGGATGGATACAAAGTGGGAGAAGACTGGAAAGGTAGGAAGAGGTCTACCTTTTTTGCTTTGACTGCCAAGCAGAGATACTAAGTCCTAGAGGTAGTAGGGAGTCATTGGGATTTATTTTTCTTCAAGAAAAGAAAATCTCTTTGGCATCAGTGCAGGACAAATTGGAGTAGGGAGAGATTTGAGGCAGGGAGACTAAGTTGAAGACTTTTGCAATAGTTCAGATGAGAAATGGCAGCTGTGTGAGAAGGGGACATATATGAAAGGATGTCATGAAGGCAGAAACAAGAAGATCTGACAATAGAATAAACATGTAGAGTGACTGGGAGTCAGGATGACACTGAGGTTGTTAGCCTGGGTGATATAAGATGGTAGTGCCCTTGCCAGTAATATGGAAGTTTGGAAAAGAGGATGGTTTAGGGGGAATGATGATTTAAGTTTTGGAAGATGATTTTGAGATGTCCAGGAGGCAGTTTGTGATTGGAGATTGAAGTTCAGGAGAAAAGTTAGGGCTAGATACGTAGACTGGGAATCATCTATATAGGGGAAAAATGAGCTCATGATCTTTGTCTTATTATTTCACTCATGAAATTTTAATTTCATATCTTTTTTGTCTTTGCCTTCCCCCCCTTCAACACCTAGAGGTTGACTATTAATAACCTCGCTATAAGTAGTCATTATATCTTATTTCACTTTCTCTGAGGATCATGGAATCATACATAGATTCATAGCAAAGTTACCTTTGTATCCTTCTAGTCCAAATGCTTCCTTTTCCAATTGAGGAAACTGAGGCATTCTACTTAAGTTTGATCTAGAGTCACAAGGGAGTTAAGTGCAGAAGCAGGATTTGAACCCAAGTTCTCCAATTCCAAATCCAGTCCTTTTTTCATTGTATCAGACCTTATATCTTCTTAACCCAGTGCTCTGAATATCATTTGTTGACTAATTAGCCAGCATTTAAGTGTAGGCATAATGCTTTTATTTCTATGAATACTTCTAACCAGTGGCTGATTACCCTTTTTTTAAAAAATATAGATAATCTACTTTCATGTTTCATCTGTGGCATTTCTTGCTTTTCAAGATCCTGTTTTAGGTGTTGAAACTGGAAACCATTCAAGTTTTTGTACCTCTTTGGAAAAATGGCCTTCCACACAGCTTGAGTCAGAATGTGTCACAGTTGCTCTTAAGAATTGTGTGGGTGTTAGCTTTCTTCAATGATGTTTCCTTTCTGTGAAAGATTGCTTGTGAGATATGGAGAATACCTAGTGCTCATTTGAATCTCATCATTAATCTAAATTGTTGGAACTTGCTGATGAATGTCTGTTGATGGAGGATTTAAGCCTTAAAGGTTAGTCTCATTTACTCATTCATCCTTATAGGGTTGGCTGTTTATAATTTCCTGACTTTGTATCAGAATGGGACCATCCCAAGGGATTATGAGTATGATAACTCCGTTACTGAATTTGGAGAGTTCTTAATCCTGAATCAGTCAACAGAGGTTAAATGATTTATGATAATATTCGGCACATTGACTTCTCTACTACTAGAATTTAACTGGTTGTCAAATACACAATTTACCTAATATTAAAGAAGTTCAAGATAGTTTTTTTTATCACTGAAGAAAAACATTCAAGTACATGATGTTTAATTCAAATCCAGGCTCTTGTAATGATGCCATTATATGTGAATTTTTGGAGAAGCCACTGAACATCTTAACACAATGCTTCATAAATGTTTATTGATTGACTGATTGACATATAGTTGCATACAGAAGACATCTTAAGGGGTAGAAGTATTATCACCCTTCCTTGGGGATATACTCAAGTTACCTATCAAATCAGCATTGGTAAAGTGGTCCGGTAATTTGATGGTGAAGCAATGCCATGTGGATATTTACTTCTGGTTTGTTAAAAACATAGGTAGGTCTTAAGCACTGAACACAGAACAAAAGAATTTTAGACCTAAGGAACCTCATAAATCATCTAGTTCAATTCTCTATTTTAAAAAAAAATTGTGTGATTGTTATGTATTATGGGTGGGTGGGTGTTTTGCATTATGATTCCTGTCATTCCTGGATATTTCATCCTTCACTCTGCACTGGAATAGAAATTTCCCTTGTAACAAGAAAAAAAAATAGTTAAGCAAAAGGAATGAATGCACTAGGTGTTTTTTTTTTTTTTTGTTTGTTTTTTTGCAGAGTATGAGCCATCCTTTCCATTCCAGTGGTCCCCTGGATGCCTCTTGGATGAGAGAAGGGAGGTAAGTTTCATTATCTGTTCTTTGGGACAAATGTCTAATCCTCTCATTTTATGGCTAAGGAGACTGATGTACAGAGAGGCTAAGGCAGGGATGGTGGTCAAATTGGACTCTGGGAAGACTCTTTTCCAATGCACTGCCTCTACTGTTGATAATTCTACCATTGCTGCTTTATTTCTTTGTGTTAAAATACTACCTTTTTCTTATGGTCCTTAATCATGAAGCTTTGCACATCAAAACCCAAGCACCAGAGTAGGACCCAATTTTTTGGATTTTTCTCTAAGGATAGGAAGCACGAGTGCCTTAGGGTCTCAAATATCTTATATTCTCAATCATAGTGTACTAGAAAGAAGCTAGAGAAATTATAGTAAAATCATTAATTCAGTTTAAGTTTCTTCCAGAAACGAGTCTTTTTTTTTTAAATCAATATTCTTTCAGTAATGCTTAATGCCTGAAGATCATGAAATGTCCCATTCTCTGAGACACTAAATTTGATGGTCATTGAAAAGGCAATAACAAGGTCCATGGTGGATGTGATTAGATTCCAGTATATTACTGTGGACTGAGAAAAGCACAAAAAACTAGAGGAGACCCATGAGAGAAATTGGGCCAGTTGTGTTGGAATTAATATATATGGAAATAAATGCCTATTAAGTGTGAGGCACTGTGCAAAGTTGTGGAGACAGAAAGACAAAAGTGAAATAATACCTTCCCTCAAGAGGTTTGTATTCTAAAGGCAGATACAACACAAACTTATTTAAGTATATTCAGAGCATATACAAAATGACTACATGAGAGTTTTGGCTCTCTATTGGCTGCTGGGGGGATCAGGAAGAGTTTCATCTAGAAGGTAGTTTTTGATCTGAAATTGGGAGAAAAGCTCAATTCTAAGAAACAGAGAAGGTAACAGATCTTTCCACTTATGGCCAGTGCATGAGGATGGTAGTGATAGTACCTACTATGTGCCAGGCACTTTTACAAATATTCTCTCATTTGATGCCCACATGACAACCCTGGGAGGTAGGTGCTACAATTATCTCTGTTTTCTGGTTAAGGAAACTGAGGCAAACAGATTTAAGTGACTTACTTAGGAAGGGTTTTAGGTAGGATTCAAACTCAGGTCTTCCTGACTCCAGGCTTAGTGCTCTGAGCCACTGAGCTACCAGTTTTCTCTATATAGAGACATGGAGGAAGGAAGACAGGAGACAGTGTCACATATGAAGAGCAGCAAGTAGCCCAGTGTGTCTGGACCATAGAGTGTGTGGAAGAAAGTATTGACTATGAACACCAGAAAGGTAAGAGGAAGTAATCAAGTTGTGAAGAACTTTAAATACTGGCAGATGAGTTTATATTTTATTCTTAGACCTTCCTACCTTTCCAGTGTTGGGAGTAGGAGTCCATCCTAGGTATGGGGGATGAGTTAAGGGACAGAGAAAAATGAGGGCAGGATGAGAACAGGGGCAGATAGGTAGTTCAGTTTGGTCAACAGGGAATATTTGTATGAGACAAGATTGGTCAAGCTGATTGACTCAGATTGTGGAAAGCCCTGTCTTTCAGGAGAGAGAAGAAGGAGGAGAAAGAGGAAGAGGATGATATAGTGGAAAGAGCATTGCATAATGAAGTTACAGGATGTCAATTCAAGTTTTGACCCTAAAACTTGTGACTGTGTAAATGTGTCCTATGTGACCTTGGGTAAATAACTTAACTTCCCTGGGCCTAATTTCTTCATCTGAAAAATGGGTGCTTTGGCCTATATGACCTCTGAATTCCCTGCCAGCTCTAAATGGATGGTCCTATTAATATTAGCACCAGATTTTTATCTGTTCATTAAAACAAGCTTCTTGACCTCTCTCTGGCTAAATTTGAGTATTACTTTTACTTGAAAGTAACAAATGATATTTCTTTTAAAAATGATCCATATTAACAATTTCCACAAATGCATCCTAGTACTCCAATTACTTTGATAAATTTCACTGATGTAGGTGTTCACTCCAAAGATATAGACTACAACATTATCCACACCTTCCCATGTCATGCAACCTTTGTCTATGTCCTCAGATGAATCCTCCACAACATTCCAGGCCATTCCTTTGGATCTCTTTACATTCCATTGGTAACAATGGAACACATGAACTGTCCATCTGTTATCCCTTGATTTTGTAGGTCTGACTGTGTTGCCTTCCACATTCTTCAATAAATTCCAGTGGCAACTTATGGTTAACAGTTGACTTTGATATGATGCAAACAATTCTGTTTCCATATGTGAGAAAATGAACAAAAAACATCAAATGTTATACATCCAAGCTGTTTTATTCCTCGTTAAGTAGCTTCTTTGCAGACTGTCTGACAAAGTGTGCCAACACTCAGAGAACTACTTAAACCAGTTACCCTGAGTGAACTTCTGGGGATGGATTCCTTTTATTTTTTCCTTATCAACCTTCCAAGGTTAGGCACAGAAATGTTTTTATAAGATGAAATTTAAATGCAATACCTCAGGAGATGTTTGGTTAGAAATATTTCTGCTGTCCTTGCTGTTAAGAACATGACACATTTGGTCATTTGGGGATATCCATTGTTGACAAAGTGTGACAAATTCAGAATCAGCTCCAGGAGAAGGAGGAAGTGGGGGAGGAGAAAGAAGAGAGAAGAAGGAGGTGGAGGAAGAAAAAAATAAAGGAAGGAAAGAAGGAAGGAAGGAAGGAAGGAAAGAAGGAAGGAAGGAAGGAAAGAAGGAAAGAAGAAAGGAAGGAGGAAAGAAGGGAGGGAGGGAGGAAGAAAGAAAGGAAGAAAGAAAGAAAGAAAGAAAGAAAGAAAGAAAGAAAGAAAGAAAGAAAGAAAGAAAGAAAGAAAGAAAGGAAGGAAGGAAGGAAGGAAGGAAGGAAGAAAGAAAGTCATTATGGGACCTTGAATATGTAGGGTACCAAACAACTAATCTTCTGCCAGAGGGAAAAATTGACTCTGAGCCTATACTATCAAGTTATTTCAAGTTACAGGCTAAACATTGTACCAAATAGCATCATAGAAATCCATAGGGTTTAGATCTGAAAGTACCCTTAAAAATCAACTGGTCCAGCCTCCTATGTGACTAGGATGGTGAAGGTTGGATTTAGAGCCAGGAAGACGAGTTCAAATCAAGTCTCGGACACTTGAGAGTTGTATGACCCTGGGCCAGTCAGTTAATCTTTATCTGTCTTGATTTTCTCACTTGTAAAAAGGGGATAATAATAGCACTTACCTTTTAAGTTTATTGTGAAGATAAAACGAGATAATGTTTGTACTTTGCAAACTTAAAAACCCTATAGAAATGCTAGGTATTATTATATAAGGAAACTGGGGCACAAAAAGGTGGGAAGTCCTATTGGCAGTTTTTGGCAGAGCTGAGATTAGAACCACTACCTGTGACTCTGGAGACAATGCTCTTTCAGCAGCACCACATTGATAAGAATCTATCAGGCCATAATAACATCTTTACCACATATAACCCAACTCCACACAACCTCTCTTTCCCCACCTACCCATCCCTTTCTAATGTTTTTAGAATAATCACCTGGGCCGAGATTAACTCAGTTCTTATACTAGCACCCTTGCTCTTAACCTTTTGGTCCTTTATGAAGGTAGCTTCCCCACCCCAACCTGGACTTGGGCAGAGAATGGGCAGCTTTAGTGCCTCCTTCACGCCATTCATGGTCCCTATCTGGGCAGCTTGGCTGTCTTCTTCTCCTTTTTGCCTTTTTCTCCCTACCTTTTCTCAAAGAGTAATTGCATGACTGACTATCTGTAGGCAGAAAGGAAATTCCCAGGAGATTCAGGGACCATAAAAGGACATCAGTTTTCTCTATAGTGTTGCCTAAATCCTGAAGCATCGAAACCCATCTACGGAAAAGTCTGATTTGCTTGCAGCTAGAGAGCTGGGCTGACTCAGCGATCAGGTTAGGTCTGAGTTGTAAAGAGATCAGGTATTAGGACATTTTGCCTTTCCTGGAGGAGGAGGATTCAAGTGGAAGGAAGTTTCTTAATTGAGGTGATATTATGAAAACTAATTTAAGTAAGACAAATGGTCAGTACTGAATCACTATCTCCATTCTCTCTAAATGAGTGAAGAAACTGGATTTCTGTTTGACTCAAGGGGTGTGTCCCTTTGCAAAATGGTGACTAGAGAGAAATCACCTTGGGCAGTTCTAACTTGTGTTGAAAGATTCCATGGTAGTATAAGCCTGAGCCATTATATTATCATTTTCTTTTCTCCCAGTTTCCCAGCTTTGTGTACTGTTAGAACCCTGATTCCCTGACCCTTGGCAGCATCCTTGGCCAGGGGACAAATTAGATAATTGAGACTCCAAGAATATAATGGGAAATCACACCCTTTGGGCCTGAAGGATCTTGCCTCTGCTGCTGAATTTAGACATTACTTAGTACAAGGAGACACAAAATTGTCCTTCAAATAGAGAGGCTCCTTTAAGACCAAGACAAAATGTTTCCACGAGAGGTGGTTGCACCCCTTCCCCTCCCACCTCACTCCCCAAGGAAACCTATTTCACCAAGAAACTGTTGTACAGCTCTGCCCTTCTTTGTAAAGCTGGTGGTTGTTACTGTTCATTTTGGTGTGTCACACACAGCGATGCCATTTGCCACTTATGCAAGAGTGTCTGGGATTCTGACCCTGCCCTTGTCTATACACTGCTCATTTCACCTATCCTGGTAAAGAACATGCCTCCTCCTTGTCTGAATCTTGACTTAGTTACTCCCTTCCTTCCCTCAGATTATACTTCTCAGGTTTTGATCCATTGTTACTCAGCCAAGACCTGCAAATACAAACATGATGCTATGGAAAAGAATGCTGGACCAAGAGCTGGGAGTTTGTCCTTCCATCATTTTTTCAATTGTGTCCTGTTCTTCCTGACTCTCTTTGAAGTTTTCTAGGCACAGATACTGGAGTAGTTTGTCATTTCCTTTTCCAACTCATTTGACAGATGAGGAAACTGAGGCAAAGAGGGTTAAATGATTTGCCCAGGGTCGCACAGCTGGCTGGATTTGAACTCATTAACATGGATCTTTCTGACTCCAGGCCCAGCACTCTATCCCCTGAGCCACCTAGTTGCCCTATAGAGCTTGCAGACTTGGGCTCAAATCCTAATTCTGGTACTAAGCTCTGATCTGACCTCAGGTAAATCATTTAACCTATCTGAGCTTTATGTGTAAATACATATAAAAATAATGCTTGTACTGCCTCAGTACAAGTATAAAAATAATGTTTGTACTGTTGAAAGACAAGATTCCTTAAAGTGCCATCTAAATGTAAGATTATTTTCAGATTTTCCCTTTTTTCAGAGCGTCCCCACTCCTGTAGAGCCTCTTTTCCTTGGCCACTGTCGAATTGTATTAACCAAGTGAGTCATGCCAACCCTCACTGCTGCCCACTAGAACCCAGGCAATTCATCTTGTTCTGAGGATGCACTGAGGGATTTTTGGTCAGTGTGTACAGGTATGCACTTTTTATGCGACATTTATGACTGGAACTAGATTAGGACCAAACTGGAAGTGAAATGGAGCCTGGCAGGTTTAAAGAAAATAATAAATCAATGAATCAGCATCTCTGTCATATGAAGAAAAGCATTTGAATGACGTTGTCATCTCTTTGGATACTCATCAATTCCAGTAAGCAGAAATGACATCTGTTTTGAATAAGAAATTCTTTATCTTTTCCTTAAATCTTATTTACTTTTTTAAGGTCCAGCTCAAATCTTACTTCCTCCACAAAACTGTCATTCCCTATAATCTGAAACCATCCAGAATGTTTGGTTCTTGATCAGTTTCTTGTCCTGTACCTCCTTGTATTCCTAGACCCTAGCGCCCTGCCCTACATGTAGCAGAGGCTCAATAAGACTTCCTATGGGATGGAATTGCTGACGACCACCGTCATCTAAGGCAGCAAAGGAGTGAAGAGACTAACAAGCTAGTGTTTGTACAGCACTTTTTGGTTTACAAAACACTTTATATCCATTGACTCATACATCACCCCCTTTTTCAGATGAGGAAGCTGAGCCTGAGAGAGAGTGTCCAGTATGATGTGTCCAGTGTCATACAATTATTAGGTGTCTGAACAGGATTCAAATTTAGTTCTTCAGGATTCCAACAAGAACACATATGTTTAAATCCCAGGATAACTTTGGACAAAATATTTCATTTCTCTGAGCCTCAGTTTCCTTATCTGAAAATTTGGGTTACTATTACTGTTAGCAGCTAATTCATAGGATTATTGTGAGGGTCAAATGAAATAATGTATCAGTAGTACTTTATGAACCATAAAAAATGGGACTGGACCTCTGATTTCACTTGTATAGGATGAAGAAACTTCGTTTACTAATATGGACCAATGCCTTCTACATGTCCTAGAGTTGCCTAGAACACCAAGAAGTTAAGGGACTCACCCAGGGTCACACAGCCAGGGCATCAGAGTAGGAACTTGAAGCTAGGTCTTTCTGAATTTAAAGCCTACTCTTTAGCCTCTACAGTTGCTTCCTCTCTTTGAAAACCATAAATTCTATATTTCTATATACATTTCTGTATAAGAGAACTGGACCTGGAGTTAAGAAGATGTGAAATCCTATGATTTGTGTTGTATGATAATTCAATAATAGATGTCATCTAGTTTCCATCTAAATCTGGGATTTTTTTCATGATGCTGCATATATAGAAGTTACTCTTGACTAACTTATGGGATGCTGTGGTCTTGTGTAAGGAATTTATTGTGTAGATTCTAGAGAAATTTTTGAGAGAGAGAAGTCATAGATACGTCCAAGAAGCCAGGTCATTGTCATGTCTAGATGTCTATCAAATCAAATGATATAATATTTGTTAAAAATTAAGGAATTTAACACAATTTCTGGCACATAGTGAATACTCTATAAGTGCTTTCATTTCATTTCATTTCATTCATGTTCCCTTCTAATTTGCCTTTCTATAAACTTTGAAGAGGTTTCCATTCATTTCAGATTGGGCCCTCTCTTCTTGGTTGAAATATGCTCTTATCTCACTCCTAGCTGAACAGCACATTTGATTTTGTAATTTTGTTTGTCAGTTCTAATCTCCACAATTTAGGTTGACTCACTTTTTTGCTTAGATAAATGGATTTAGCCACTATTGCTGTTCGTTAATTGTGATGATCTTTTGTGTAACTGGTATTTGGTGAAAAGGAACTAAGCTGTAGAGAGGGTAAGGGCTTTTCTCTCCCTCTAAGAATCATCAGGCAGGTTCTGAATCTTTTGTTCTGAATTTATCATCCTCTAGATTACCAATATTTAAAGGGGGCAGATAAATGTAATTTTTGCCTGATACCTTTCTTGCAGACTGGAAGAAGGAGCATCCAGCATGCTCTTCTCCATAGAAGTGGGCTAGACCTCTATTCATGCCATGTCTATATGTTTAGACACCCCACGTAGACACATAGTTACTTCACAGTTTTAATTATAAAATATTCTTTAAATAAAGAACAAATTAAATAGCTGGAGGAATTTTAAATTAAATTCTCAGGCTATGTCAAAATAATAAACAAGCTAATATTACCAGAGTTAACATAGATTTAATAATAGATCAATTAAACAGAGTGATATTTTCAAAGTTAGATAAAATAATAACAAAATCCACTTGAAGGAACAAAACAATCTAAACTACTAAGGGAAATAATGTAAAATGTAGGGAATGAAGGGAGAATAAGACTTCCAGGCATCAAACTACATTGTAAAGCAACAATGATCAAAAACACTTAGCACTGGTGAAAAATAGAAAAAAAATAGATCAATGGAATTGATTAGACAAAGAAGAATCTGAAATAACTTAAATCAATAATCCCATATGCACATAAATTACCTAGGAAAGAATTCCTTATTTGATAAGAACTTCTGGGAACACAGGAAAATAGTAGGTAAAAAATTAATATAATATCACAATCATATACCATATTCCATGATAAATACAAAATGAATATGTGACCTGAATATAAAAGATCATACCATAAAAAATTAAATGAAAAGTAGGTAATACCTTGCACAAGTTATTGGTAGGTTATATGTCCCTATATAAATCCTTATATAAACAAAAGATAGAAATAATTGCAAAAGATTAATAGATAATTTTGATTACGTGAAATCTAAAAACTTTCGCACAAACAAAATTATAGCACCTAGCATAAGAAGGGAGGCTGTAGATTAGGAAAATATTTATATCAAATAACTCTGAAAAGAGTTTGATATCCAAGATATATAGACAACTAAGAGAAACATATTAGACCAAGAGATATTCTCCAATGAGAAGTAGGTCAAAGGATATGAATAGTATTTCATATCATAGAAGAATTGCAAATTGTTAACAAGCATATGAAAGAATGTTCCTAATCACTAATATCAAGAAAAATTCAAATTTAAGAACCCATGAGGTTTCACTTCACATTCAATGAACTGACCAAGATGACAAAAGATGGGAATAGTCAGTGGATTGTGGAAGGACAAGATATAAGAATGTATAGTTGGTAGAGTTGTGAACAAATAAAACCATTCTGGAAAAACAATCTGGAATTTTGCAAATAAAGTGACTACAATATCCCTTGAACACAGTGACCAAAAAAGTATCCATATACACCAAAAATTTTATAGCAACACTTTTCATGACAACATAGAAACAATGTAGATATCCATTAGATTGGGAAATGGCTAAACAAAGTGTAGTATGAATATAATGGAATGCTACTTCACTATAAGAAAGTATTAAAATGTTTAATACACAGAAGGATAGAGAAACTTACATAAATGGATGTAAAGTGAAGTAAGGAAAACAAAACATAATGATTTCAATAATGAAAATGGGAAGAATAACTACCACAAAACAATAAAAAATGAATATTGAAAATTTTAAAGAATGAACTTGGCCCCAATGAAGAAATATAAGGAGATACCTCTCCCCACCCTCTTACACCTAATCCTATGCAGAGGTATGGGATTCTACAAGTATGGAATATTAAATATGTAAGATTTATTTTTGGATTTGTTGATTGAATTCTCTCTTTTTTCCTTTTAAAAAAAACTTTATTATATGGTTCTATGAGGGAGTAAAGGGAAGGAGAGGGACATGGGGAAAACAAAGCAATGTAAATTTAAAAAAAATATATCAACAAAATCTGTTTTTCAAAAAGTCTTTAAGGAAGTAGTAGGTAGGAGGTTAATGACGATCAATTACATGATGCTTTAAGAAAATAAGGGTTGCAATTTAAAGATAGATACAACAAATGCTGTGAAATTTAATATAAAAGGGACATGGTACCAAAGAGATGAGAGATATATAGAACCATCTAAAGAGATTAAATGTTAGGAGAAAGAATGATTTACACGTGGGAACTGGCCATTTGACTGTCTATCAATATGGCTTTTGAAACACAGGAAGCTTTACTCAGCATTTGCTTTAAAAGAGGAAGAAAACTTTCAAAGTTGTAATGTAAGAAATCAACCAGAGAATATTCAAATAGCCACAATGTGCCTAATACTTTGAAAGTTTCCTGATTTTCAGATGTATACCAATGCTGAGTGGAATTTCCTGTCTCAGGCCAAAGAAACAAACGGGATTAGAAAGTCTAATAGGAAGCATCGGTATCAGCTGCAATGGTGAGGATGCTGAAACAGTGACTAATACTTGAAAAACTGTTTTGAATTTTGATGCTAAAATGAGCCACAGGGACTAAAACCTCAGAATATAAATGTTTACGAAATACATACGTAAGTGTACTTATCACCATAACTTTGATTTTTCATGATTAAGCACTTGGATTTTTCCATTGGATTTTTAAAAAAACTTTTGCCTGGAATATCCTTTACTCTAAAGATTGTTTCTTTATTTTCTTGTCCCTGATACTGTGTTCATCAGATATTACATATTAAAAGGTCACACCAGGGTATAGAATCAGGAAAATTACAGTTGGAATAGCTCTATTAGGTCATTTGGTCTCTCCTCTTCCAAAGCAAGACTGTTTCCCAATAGTATATTCTCAAGCACTCTTTGCAGTCTCATTTTAAATTACCTAAACGACAGGGCTATTACTACTTCCCTTGAGAGATTATTCTACCATCTAATAGACCTCTCTGCTGGGATATTTTTTCTCTGATATTCAGACTAAAATTTCCTTTGCTCAATTTCATCCCATTATTCCTAGTTATCCCCCTTGGACCACCCTATACAATTCTTCGCAGAGGGTTGCATGCTGCCCTAGTCAACAAGAGAAGGAGCCCTCTGCCAGAATCCATTAAAGAAAAAAAAAATCTTGTACACAGCCCTAAGCTGAGTATCCTTATAGAGTCAGGGTTTGGAAGGGGAAATAGTGGGGCCTAATAGCCCACAGTAATAATCAACCCTCTAATACTTTAAATTCCACTGAGTGATTCTTTCCCTGAAAGGATAAAATGAGAGATGAGGGGGAGCAGGAAATACTGGTTTTCAGGGTGGATAGAAGGGAGATGTTTATTCAAGTTGAAGCTTTATTTTGAAAAAGCTCATGATGACATCTCTTAACCTTCAGTTTATTGAATCAGAATCTTAGAGTTGGAAGGGACCTTAGATGTACAATGGAAAAAAGCACTGGATTTGGTATTAGAAAATCCTGCTTCTGCTACTTACTACCTTGGCCTAATTAATGAATTTTCTCTGTCTCTTTCTTTCTTTCTTTTTTTTTCTTTCTTTCCTTTTGGAGGGGGGAAGGCAGGGAAATTGGAGTTAAGTGACTTGCCCGAGGTCACACAGCTAGTAAGTGTTAAGTGTTTGAGGCCGGATTTGAACTCAGGTCCTCCTGACTCCAGGGCCAGTGCTCTACTCACTGCACCACCTAGCCACCCTCCTGCCTCAGTTTCTTCATCTGTAAAATTAAGAGGTTATAATAGATGATGTCTAAGGTTCCGTCTAGCTCTAAATATATAAATAAATGAGATATGAACTTTTGGGTAAATGCAATGTCTGTGCCTTATTGCATTCATGGTAAGTGCTCATCCAACTTCTGTGTGTTTCTGTCTAGTGCTAGGGAACTTACTAATTCCTGAAGAAGGTATTTTCTATTTTTGGACAGTTCTAATTGTTAAGAAGCTTTTCTTTTTTGGTGAGCTAGGTTCTGCTTTGGATTTTCCAGTGTACATACAGAGAAGGGTTAGATTTTGTGTCAACCATTGCCTCTTCCATTCAATAACTTCCCTGTCCAACTTTCAGTAATTTGTGTACAGATGTGAACTGAGGTCATAGTGATACCCGTGGGGGCCTTGCACAGATAGGCCTAGGACTAACTTTTGTATACTAAACAGACAGCATGTGCATAGAAGGTTTCCTGTCAGGAACATTCTCATACTTTTCCCACCCTTTTTGTTCTCAATTCCAGTTGCCATGACTATCTCTACAAACTTGGGGATAGTCAGCAAAAAGCCAAGGGAGGTATCTAGTGAGTTAATTTCCCTAGCATTTCCTGAATTGTGGTATCCTCATTTGTGCTAAAGTGAATACTGGGGAAACAATTCTCTTTTATAAGGGATGACAGGACAAAGATTATTAAAAACAGGGAAAAAACTTACATGCACAAAATTATTTATCTCTTTGTGTGGTGGCAAAAATTGAAAATTGAAGGGCTGCCCATGGGAATGGCTGAGCAAGCTGTGATATATGAATGTAATGGTATATTATTATGCAATAAGAAATGATGACCAGAAGGATTTCAGAAAAACCTGATGATGCAAAGTGAAATGAGTGGAACCAGGAGAACAGTGTACACAGTGATACCAACATTGTGTGATGAGCAGCTCTGAATGACTTAGTTCCAGCAGTAAAATGATCCAGAATAGTTATAAAGAACTTATGATGGAGAATGCTATCCACATCCAGAGAAAGAACCGATGGATTCAAAATACAGATCAAAGCAGACTATTTTCACTTTCTCTTTTTCTGTGTGCTTTTTTTTTTCTTTTGGTCTATTTCTTCTTTCACAACTATGACTAATATGGAAATATGTTTTACATGATTGCACACAGAGAACCTATATCAACACTACTTACCATTTTAGGAAGAGGAGAGGAAAAGGATAGAGGAAGGAAGAAAAATTTGTAACTCAAAATTTTGTAAAAATGAATGTTAAAATTGTCTTTGCAAAAATATAATTGGAAAAAATAAAATGCTATTAAAAATAAGGGATGGGTGGAGGGTGATATGGTGGAAGTTAGATTATGTAAAAAAACAAAGATATCGCTTTTAAAAAATAGTGATTATGAAATATTTCTTGGAGTCAGTCTTGTGTCTTGGCATGTACCCAATAATGTTTAGACCAGGAGGTAAATAAGAATTAGATATACTACCGAGAATAGTTGAAGCCTCTACTAAAAACAAAAACAAAAACAAAAAAACCCCGCATGTTTCAGTATTAGTAGAAAAGTAGAAAAGAAAATAATAACCCCATTGTTATTTATTGTGGTTTTTTTGTTAAGACAAAGTGGAAAAAAAAGGTTTTTAGCAAGGCTTCTGAATTATTTCTTAAAGGTTCTTTGATACTCTTTTTTTTTTCTTTTTGATTTTTGGAGGGCAGTTGGGGTTATGTGACTTGCCCAAGGTCACATGGCTAGTTTTTGTGTTAAGTGTCTGAGGTCAGATTTGAACTCAGGTCCTCCTGACTCCAGGGCCGGTGCTCTATTCACTGCACCACCTAGCCACCCCCTTTGATACTCTTAAAGCATATATCTGACCATACTTGCTCTTGGGCAGTGGTTCTCAACCTTCCTAATGCCATGACCCTTTAATAAAGTTCCTCATGTTGTGGTGACCCCCCCCC
>CM053593.1:274527593-274562242 GCA_028646575.1 Pseudocheirus occidentalis
TTAAGAACATCTGTAAAGGGACTTGTTGAAACAACAACACAAACATATGAAGGCGTGCCCTAATCCACTTAGAATGTCTCTGACTTAAAGTACTTTCAACTAGAGTGGGACCTAGTCACATGATAAACACTGAATAATGCTTCTAGGCACTCGGTTGGGAGACTATTAAGACCACCCAGTCATATCAGAAACTTGCCTGAGTTAGTGCAGTGTCAAATTCAAAGGAACCAATCAGACCATATCAGAAACTCTAGTAAGGTTTTTTAAAAGTCACAAAACAAACTGACCGGTCGGACCACACCCTGTGTATTGCTTTGAGTTATAGAAACAGCAATGAGTATTTTTTAGTAAGAGTTTTGCAAGAGTCTTTGTAAATCTTTAAAACATCGCTTTTGATCATTTGTCCAATACTTTAAGATCAGTAGACTTTCTCACTCAGAGGAATAACAGGATTTCAGACTGAGAATGTTATATATCCGGCAAATTTTATTCTCAAAAATTGAGGAGGAAAACATTCTATCAAACTCTTTTACGAGATATGTCATCCTAATACCTAAACCAGATTAGAAGCACTGTGGCCTTTGCCCAAAAGAAAGTAAATAGTTCGCTTTTCCATCCAGCTGGGGCATAACTAGCCTCTTTCCTTCTTTCTCATTACTGTTTCTCCTCCTTCCCCTCCAATCCCCTTTCTCCTCTTTGTTCTCTCTTCCTTTCTTCCCTCTTCCTCCTCTGCTCCCCTCTCCTCACTTCCCATCCTCTGTCTCTGTCATTGTCTCTTTCTCTCCCTGCATCCACTTCTACTCTCCTCTCTCCTTTCTCTCACCTTTCCTTTCTTTTATTCTTTTTTTTTTGCTTTTTTTTTTTTTTTTGGAGGGCAACTGGAGTCAAGTGACCTGCCCAAAGTTACACTGCTAGTAAGTGTGTCAAGTGTCTGAATCCGGATTTGAACTCGGGTCCTCCTGACTCCAGGGCTGGTGCTCTATCCACTGCACCACCTAGTCGCCCCCCTTTCTATCCTTTACTCTCTTCTCTCATGTGCTCCTCCTATCTCTTTCTCTCCCTCGTTCTTTTTGTGTTCATGCTCAAGAAATAAATTATGTAACAGAGAATCTCATAAACTTGTCAAGAATGTCAAAAATCACAGTGGTTTAATGTGAGAGGATAAAACCTGATTAGAATGAGGCAAAACTGTTTCCTTTCATTTTACTGATACTCTTGACACTCCAAATCATTTCCCTTTCTGATATATCCTGGGGTCAGAAACACTCAGAAAAAAACAGCTTACCTAATAGTAGTCCATGTTTTCAGGCTCTGAATCTCATGATTGCTTTTGAAAGATTTTTCAAACAATTTTTAAATGTATCCAAAGACAATGAGTAAAGAAAAAAGAAGTTGCTAACATTCCTTTGTCTCCATATAATCATTCCATGCATTTTTCTTCTTCAAAGATAAGATGCCAGATTCTCACTTTCCTCTTCACCATTCATTTGTTCAATAAATATTTATTTAGCATGCCTAGTACTTTATGGGGCACCTACTATGTTCAAGGCTTTTTTTAGGCCCTGAATTACAATAATAAGTAAATCGTAAGTTCTGCTTTCAAGAAGCTTCTAGTCTAGTATAGGAGTGGAGAAGCTTTAGTCTCAAGGCCACATGTGGCCCTCTAGGTCCTCAAGTGCAGCCCTTTGACTGAATCCAAACTTTATAGAATAATTCCCCAGTCCTGGTCTAGTGGAGAAATTAAGTTTAATAGAGGAGGTAAATACTAGAAGATAAGAGGCAGCTAGGTAGTGCAAGGAATCAGAGCACCAGCCCTGCAGTCAGGAAGACCTGAGTTAAAATACCATCTCAGACACTTGACACTTACTAGTTATGTGACCTTGGGCAAGTCACTCAACCCCAATTGCCTTGCCTTCCCCCTTCCAAAAAAAAAAAAAATACTAGAAGACATAACACAAAGTAGAATCTGATAAATACATAAGTGAAGGACAGAGAAGCGCTTAGAGAATTCAGAGTATAATCACTTATCTCTGGGTAAATAATATGGGAAGAATTGCATGATTAATGTAGCATTTGAGGTGGGCCACAAAAATTAACTAAGATAGAAACCGGACGGTTAGGACTGGGGAGTAAGAATTCCAGTCACATGAGCAAAGACATAAAAGTAAGAATCTATAGACTGGTTTCAAGGAATAATGAATAATTTCATTTTAATGTTGCACAGAGTACATGAGTCTGTATAATTTAAGAGAGAAGAGGTAGGTTATAGTAAGAACATCAAACTAAGCAGTCTCACCTTTATTCAGTTAATACAAGAACTTGGGATGGTTTTTGAGCAAGCCAGTGTTGTGATAAGAGCTGTAAATTAAGAAAAATCAGTCTAGCTCTGGTGCACAGAATGGATTAGAGAGAGGAGAGACTCAAGAAGAGGGATCAATTAAGAGGCTAATGGAATAGTCCAGACAAGAGGAAACAATGCTGTAAAGTAGCATGGTGGCAATGGTATGAGAAGAGGAGAAGAGATGAGGTGTGTGTATTGGGAAGATATAATTGGCAGGACTTGTCAACTTACTAGATGTAAAATGTGAAACGAGGAGACCAAGATTTGCAGACCATGAGACTGGAAGAACAGCAGGGAAATGGATATTACCATGGAAGTCAAAAGGAAGAGTAGATTTGAGGAGGAAGAAGACAAAATGAATTTTGGATATAGTATTAGACTTGAGATGTCATTTACACATCCTGATAGAGGTGTTTAGGAGACATTTGTCAATAGGGATCTTGAAACTGTATATATGTATATATGTGTGCGTGCGTGTGTGCGTGTACATATATGTATATAAGTATGTGTTTATGTATATGTATGTATATATGGGCACACATACTTATATACATGTGTGTATATATGTATTCAAGAATCATTCACGTGCAGGTTATAGCTGAAGTTGGAACAGATGAGATCACCGAGATAGAAAGGTGTAGAGACAAGAGAAAATAAGAATAGAAGCTTTAGAGGGACAAGATAGGGGAGAAGACAGAGAAGGAATA
This sequence comes from Pseudocheirus occidentalis, assembly GCA_028646575.1. Lineage (NCBI taxonomy): Eukaryota > Metazoa > Chordata > Mammalia > Diprotodontia > Pseudocheiridae > Pseudocheirus > Pseudocheirus occidentalis. Next base: position 274,530,642 of record CM053593.1, read on the forward strand.
ATCAAAGATGGGAGAGAATGAGTAAGAGCAATGTCAGGGAAGCCCTGGGAGGGAAAAAAAAAAAGAAAAAGCAATGTTCAACGTCAGCATGAGACCAAGAAATGTGAGAATTGAGAAAAGGTCCTTGGATTTGGCAACTAGGAGGTCACCTGTGGAACCTCAGGAAACTAGTTTCAGCAGAGAGATAGGGCCAGAACCCAGACGGCAGGAGGGGAGGAAGGGAACAAGCACTTATTAAGAAGCTATTATGCGCCAGATACTACATAAGAATTTTGCAAGTGTTTCATTTGATTATCACAACATGTATAGGAGACAGGTTCTATTATTATCCCCGTTTTGCCATTGAGGAAACTGAGGAAGACAGTTGATAAAACTGAAGAACACCAGCCCAAACTCAAAGGTTTTGAGGCCAGGATTTGAACTCAGGTCTTCCTGACTCTGGGTCTAAAGCTCTATCCACTATTCTACTTAGCATGAGAAAGTGATGTGCATTACCCATTCTCTTTAAAGTGAATCAATGTGTTATAATGGAAACAGGTCTGACTCCGGAGTCAGAGAATCCCAAGTACATACATATCCTGCCCCTGATGCTTATAATCCTTGGAAGCTGTAGCAAGTTAAGTCAAGTCAAGAAGCATTTATTAAGTATTTACCATGTGCTAGATGGCACAGTGGGCTTAGGATCAGGAAGGCACATCCTCCTAAGTTCAAATCTGGCCTTAGACACTTACTAGCTGTGTGACCCTAGACAAGTCACTTAACCCAGATTGCCCCAATTCTTCATCTGTCAAATGAGCTAGAGAAGAAAAGAGCAAACCACTCCAATCTCTTTGCTAAGGAAACCCCAAAACAGGGAGAATTATAAGGACAGAAGTCTAGAGGCCTGGGAACAAGAACCCAAGAAGGAGAGAACAAGCAACTTGCCCCAATGTCCTTTCCAGCTCCAGATCTATGATCCAATTGGAAAAAAAAAATGTAGCCTGATGGAGTTCAGACTCAAGAGAAGGGATGTGTTTGTGTGTAGAGAAATTGGCTTATGGCCACATCCTCTGCCAAGGAAGTAAGGGGCACATAATGAAGCATTAAATTAATTGCAAAGGGGTGTTCCCAAATCTGATGATCCCTTGACAAAATATGAACAAGCTTTTCTTGATTGAATTGAAAGGAGTAACTTCATTGGTTGAAACATTACTGGCCATGCTCCTGATGGCCTGTTAAAATAGTGAACTTGCTAGCTCTGAAGCCAGTCAAGATTCAGTAACCTGTTTAGAATGTGAATTCTGGGCCTACAGCAGAAGCCAGTGGGGAGGGATGTATTTTGTATGTAGCTCCTGAAGGAGGATAGAATCTACCAGAAGAGAAAGAGGCTTGTTTCCCTTACTTAGCTCTTTCCCCTTTTAGGGGCTCCCTAGCCGAGGTAGTAAGGTAGCACCATAAGTATGGGATACTATTTAGGTAAATCAGGCAGAGACCTCCTGGAAAGGGAAGAGGAGCTGTTTATGGGTATTAATATGAACTCCGTATTTTCTGTCATATTAAATACAATTTGCCCTATTTTTTGTGTTCTGTTCATCTGAGGATTTATATGAGATTTAAAACGCTTAGAAAGATGTGAGCCAAAATTTCCCAGGGAAAGCTCCAGGTGAGGGAAAAAAGGATCAGATGAAAATATTAATGATTGAAAAGCCTCTAAGTTTTAAAATCAAGCCTATTTGAGCCCAGAAGCTGTTTTTTCCTGTTGCTGTAGATGGATTACACTAATTTCATCCTTCCCCCTTGTTTTCTCTTTAGACCCTTTTGCCTTTCTTGTTGCTGTTTGTCAAGCCTGTCTTTACTCCTTGTTTTAGGAGTAGTCTCCTCTCAATAATGGTATTTAAAGATTGCTGCTGTGGCTACCCAAAGACGGCCTTTGAGGGAAGTTATTTACTCAGAATTTACAAAGCCCCTAAGGAAGTGTCTAGAAGTGATATGAGAGGAGTGTCCCTCCTCACATTTCTGCTTTAATTTGTCATTTTCCAGGCTCCCAGGAACCATGGCAATAATCATGGGAACAATGAAGGGACAGAAAAGAAGTCAATTTGGGTCAAAATGTAGCCGGATCAGTTACCAGGAATGATAATGCATCACCTCTCTGCTCTGAAGGCTCTACTGACTTTCTGTCTGTCAAGAGCACAACATTTCTCAGAAAGCTTCCAAGTAAACTGGGGTTCCCTAGTTTTCTTATTTTACAGCCTATTCAGAGTGCTTATCAGAATGCAAATCACCCTTCTGTTGCTTCCAACAAACCTTCTCCAAGGATTGGTCTCTCTCTTTTCAGCTTTCCTCAGGCACAGATTCTCACCCCACAAGAGAAAAACAACTTGGGATGTCTTTACCACCTCTTTCGCCTTTTAAATCATTCAGAGGCTGAGCCTCCCATATCTGTCTCTATGTTCTCATACCCTAACCAGCATCTCTGTAGGATGCTGTCATCATTCCCTGGTCCTAATCTAATTGAACCTGTGTGAAAACTATGACTATTCTAAGTCTTGTTAAGTATCTGCAGCACTTTACAAAACACAGAATGACAGGATCCCTGCCCTGAGGAGCTTACAATCTAGGTCAGACATAAACAAACCCCTGGATAACGGGGAAAACCTCAGAGCCAGCAGATCCCACAGCTGAGGAGATTAGCATTAGGAGGAGTTTTAAGAAGAGATTGAAAGATGGGACCTGCAGCTGTCTAGTCTCAATAGCATGTAAAAAAAAAAAGCATACGAAATGCCCAAGAATGAGGTGGGAAAAACACTTGAGAGGAGGAATAGTGAAAGCAGAGGGATGGAAACCCAAAAGACAATGATACTGATAAGCATAACAATAAAAGAAATTCATGTTGTTTAGCTGCTTTTGCCTCTTCTTCACCCTTTAAAAAAAATTATTTGTTTAGTTTTTGAGTAGGCAATTGGGGTTGTTACTTGCCCAGGGTCACATAGTAAGTTTCTGAAACTGGATTTGAACTAAGGTCCTCCTGACTCCAGAGCTGGTGCTCTGTTCACTTTACCACCTAGCTGTCCCCTTTTATTGGCAAAGACACTGGAATAGTTCGTCATTTCCTTCTCCAGCTTATTTTATAGATGAGGAAACTGAGGCAAACAGGGATAAGTGACTTGCCCAGGGTCACATAGCTAGCAAGTATCTGAGGGCAAATTTGAACTGAAGAGAGTGAATCTTTCTGGCTTTAGGTCTGGTACTCTATCCACTGCATCACCTAGCTATGCTTCAAAATTTGAAAAGGGAGGCATCATGGTGGAGTAGAAAGAGTACTGTATCTGTAGTTAGTGGACCTGAATGCAAGATTTGGCTGTTACTTTTGAGCTGTGTGATCCTGTGCAAATTAGTTAAATCTCTCAGCCTCAGTTTTCTCATCTGTAAAATGAAGGGATTAAACTAGAGCAGGGATTCTTAACCTTTCAGGGAGAGGTCGCATAGAGTTCTTGGGCAGTCTGGTAAAACCTACAGATCCCTTCTCAGGATAAAAAAAAAGTTAAATTTGTTAAATAAAATACACAAAATTACACAAGAATTCAATTATATTGAAATATATCAAAAAATTTAAAAAAAAACAAGTAAAATATTGCCAGGTTAAGAAGCCCTGATAGAGAACATCTACTGCCCTCTCTGGTTCTAAATCAATGATCCTTTTATTATAAGTGCTTTACATATATTATCTCCTTGAAGCCCAGTGAGAGAAGTACATTATTACCCCCATATTACCTATAAGGGAACTGAGGTTTCAGGAGGTGCCCTGCTCATATTCATACAGTTAATAAGTGTCTAGAGGCAATTTGGGGGCTCAAGGCTTTTCAAATGCAAGTCCACTAGACCACGCTGCCTAGCCTAACAAGACAATTCAAGTTAACTATGCTTGACCTTACATAAATTTGAAGTTAATATGAAAAAAGAAGGAAGGCCAAAAGTGTATGCCTTGAAGAAGGATGATAGAATTTCAGCCAGGAGAAAGGAATCAAATATGCAAGACAGATTTTTGGATTGATCTGAAGATAAATATTTGGAACCTGAAAATTCAAAGATTAAGTTATTTTTATCCCTCTTTGTACTGCACTTCTGTGTTGTAGGGAGTCTCTTAATCATTAACCAGTTTAAATAAAAGAAAAGCTAAAATATATAACATAGAGCTAGTATAGAAAATGAATAGCAGTAGCAGAATTAAGGGAATGTTCACATTATTCTTCCCCCAATATATTCTACCAGTTGTATACAAGTTTTCTGTACTTGTGGGAAATCCCCTGGGGGTTTTTAGGTTTGTTTTTGGTTTTCATTACAGTCTGGTTATCCTAAACCTGAGAGAGCTTGACCTTAGCTTGGAGATTCAGCATCTCTTTTTTCATAGATAAGGAATTCAGACATATTGGCATCTTTGTAGTTTTTCACTACAATGGGCCCTCAATGAAGTTGGCAGGAAGACCAAGCAGACAGTTTATAAATACAGCTAAAATGAAGTACAGTAAATAGCATACTAGGAAAACACCCAGCAATTTCACTACAAAAAAGGGGGGGAAAATCAATGTTGTACTGTTGAAAGCTTTTGTAGGGTATACATTACTGTCCTTTACATTTGAAGGCGACTCTCCTGGCTATATCTATTTTGGAGAATGGCTGGAAACAGTAATAAGAGGCCCGTAATCCTGTCCTCACCATTTATAAATGAAAATTATTCTTCACTTGATTATTGGGGCCACTAATAACTGAACTTGTTGCCATTTGCTATCCTGTCTCCAAAGGTTTTCACTTTCCCAGAAGCTTTAGCTTACTTAATTCACCAGCTCTGGGACTTGTACACTAGACTTGCTTATCTATTCATCAATTTCCCAGTACTCCCTTTCCATCTCCAACATTTGTGTTTCCAACAGCAATGTGTTTCCAAATAGGGTTGCTAAGACAAAGAGGTTGCATCTAACAGAAATGGCCTCAGCATGATATTAGAGGCCCAACAGTGCTCTCTTATTTCAGGTTCAATGTTGGGACAAAATGAGGCCTAAAATGAGAGCCTGGCACTCAAAAGTCATTGAACATTTAACACAAAGAAGTTTGCTTTGACCCAACAGAGCAGAATGTACACCAAAGATACAGTGGTGCTTACCTACTCTACACATACCTCCCTACCCCCAGTTTCCAAATGGAAACTCATTTGGTCATGGGGCAGGTTATAGTGATGAACATGGTGATTCAAGTGGGAGGCATAGATTCTATGCCCTTAGATGACCAGGTAGCGTTGTCATCAAAGCTATGTCCAATCAGTTCAGAGTCAAGAGGTAGAAAGTGGGTGAGCAACTTTGTCTTATTTTAGGGGAAACTAATTCCCAAAGATTTGGGAAGAAAGAAGGTTTTGGGCCTCCTCATGTTATGGAGGTTGGGAGTGGGGTGGGGAAGAAGTTGTTTCAAGAAAACATTGGACCCATCATATATGGTAATAACTTTTTAGCCTCTGAGTAACCAATATTTTGGGCCATCTTCATCATGATGTTTTATATTTTTATGGTACTTATAAAGTACCTTCACAACCATTAACTCTCTTGATCCTTGGGGGGAAAAAAACCTAAAAAAGAATTAGTATAGAGATAGGAATTCATTGAGCCTCTCCTTTGGATTGTCAGTAGGAGAGGAAGCCAAAGAATCTCACACACACACACACACACACACACACACACACACACACACACACACACCACCACCACCACCACCACCACCATCACGAGCAGCAGCAATAGCAACAGTGAATAGCCACCCATAGCAGTGAGCTCATATACTAATCTAAGTGGGTCTGAGACTGACTCCCAAAGTCCTAACAACCTCTTCTGCTTTTGTGTTTCTTTCCCTGAGAAGAGTAAATATGAGGAATGGACTTATGAAGCCAGATGGCTATTTCATACATTTAAAATGTCCTTGGTTCTTCAGCTGGTACTGGTTACCTTACAGGATGTGGCCCTTGCCCCAATTATTCATCTCAAAGGAAACAATGACCAACCACAGGAAAAATGAGCCATGTACTCCTAGTTGGCAAGAAGATGTGAACCTTGAATGGGTGCTCAGATAGTACAGATTGAAGGTGAGAGTGAAATATTTATTCAGCACTTTGTGAAACTTTAATGTTTTAAGTATCAACCTCCTGTGAGAGTATAATAGGAATTATATGTTACTGCTCTGTTCAAAGTACTTGTTAATACATTTATGAGTCTTTCATGTCTTAAGTATTTCTTCAATAATGGAGGAAATAAATAGCTGTCCTGTATCTGATCTACCTTGCACACTAAATATGTTTCTAGAGGAGACTCTATTCATTCCTTTTTGGGAGACTCTAAACATGAGCCAGACTCTGAACTGAGAATATAATCATCAAGCAACAATGAAAAAAAAAAAAAACTTCACCCATCTCTTTATATTTCAGGTTCCCCCAAGACTGAATCTGTTCTGCATGAGTTCAGACCTGATACCTCTTATTGGGAAAGATTGGGAAAGTATCCCAATCTCCTGGACCAGGGCATCCATTACACAAATGTCATTATCCCCATTTTACAAATGAAGAAACTAAGCCTCAGAGGTTAAGAGATTTTGATTCCTCTGATATCCCAGAATTTCAAATAAGTTACATGAAGAAGTTGCTTCTCCTAGAGCAGGGATGGGTAAACTAGGGCCCGTGGGCCAAATCTAACACTTCACTTGTTTTCATATGGTACTCAAGCTAAGAATGGTTTTTACATTTTTAAATATAATTAGACTTTATTTTAAAATATGAAAACTATTCTTAGCAAGTCCTTCCAAAAACAGGCTGGGGGCCAGATGTTGTACTAGGGCTGTAGTTTGCCCAACCCTATCATAGAGTAACATTTAGCTGATCTGGGCAATTATATTCACTGATCATCTTTTACCAGTAGTTCTTGTACTTGCCCATTCAAGGTTAGGAAGGTTGAATATGCACGTGGAACCAAGTTGCTCAGCAACAGGAACCTACTGTGCTTCATCATGTATTCACAGGTGCAGTATAGCCCATCAGAGACTTCTAAGTACAATTTGACCCATTAGGGACCTTGCCTTTAACCTACCTAAAGAGAGGGTATGTTGTGAAGAAATGAACCTGTTCTAGTAAATGTCTGAGGTTGAATTTGAATTTACGTCTTCCTGATTCCAGGTCCAGCACTCTATTCCAGGTCCAGCCCCTGTGAAAAAGCATTTATTAATCACTTACTATGTCAGATATTGTGTTAAGCACTGGAAATACAAATGTGAAAAGCAACACAGTCCTTGACAAGGAAAGACAATATATACTGGAGATTGATAGCCAGGGCAAAGTGATTTGATGTAGAAAGTTACAAGGATGATAAGTGGAATCATAGTGTATTTGATTAAATTTCTTTCCAGGAATGTTTTGGTTAGATTACTATTCCTAGGTTTACAAGTGGAAAGCAGTGGGTCCAGGGTAGGAGACAGACAGATAGATAGATAGATAGGTAGATAGATAGATAGATAGATAGATAGATAGATAGATAGATAGATAGATAGATAGACAGACAGACAGATGACAGAGAGATTTTACTGATCACAAGCCCAGGGATCCCTTTCAGGAGTGAAGGTGCTGAGTGTAGGTACAACACAATAGCAAAGCTTAAAGTGCAGAATCTTGGCAGGACCAGTTGCTGGAGATGGAGAAATACTAAGAATAGCTCTCATTTAGTTGGTGCCTAGAATCAGGAAGACCTGGGTTAAAATCCCTCCTTAGACATTTCATAGCTATGTGACCCTCAGCAAGGCATTTAACCTTGTTTTCCTCAGTTTCTTTGTCTGTAAAATGAGTATGAGAAGGAAATGGCAAACCACTCCAGTATCTTTGCCAAGAAAACCCCAAATGGATTCACGAAAAGCAAAACATGATGGAAAAATGACTAAACAGAAGCATTTATTTAGAGCTTTGTGGTTTGTGGGGAAAAAAAAAAGGTCTACATATGTTAGCACATTTGAGTCTTACAACAACCTCGGAAGGGAAGTGTTATTATTATTCCCATTTTACAGAAGAGAAAACTGAGACAAAGAGAAGTTAAGTGACTTGCCCAGGGTCACACAGTTTGCCAATGTCCAAGGCAGGATTTGAACTCAGACTTTCATAGATCCAAGTCTAGTACTCTATCTACTACACTATTGAGTTGACCAAAGAAAGGAAAGAGTAGAATACATCTTCTGAAGATACACACCATTAAGAACAGGAGCCAGTAGCGGGGACTAAACTAGCCCATTACCAACTGAGCATAAAGATTCTCTACTCTGAAGCAAGCCTAGAATTGCAAGAAACATGATGACCTGATGATATTCCATCTGAAGGATGGAGGACAAAGACAGAGATGCAGACTGAGGAACAAGTCAGAGAAAAAGAGGATGCAGAGTCCATAGAGAAGGAAAGAAGGCAGCTGACATTGAAGGGCCATAGTGTAGTAGGCCAAGACTTTCAGGGGCCTTGGCCACATTAGCTCTCTAGTTCTACAAGGTCACTAGGTAGATATGCAAGGTGAGTACAATCTTGTTGGGTGGATGCTCTCATTGGTTTTGTGAATATCTAAAGAAAGTACTGAAAGTTAATTTGCAAGTCTTGATTGTGATTCCCTGTTTGATTGTGCCTCTGGATATGGTCCTAGGATAAAGAGCTTAAGGAGTGATTGGCTCTGGGCTGGGGTAGGGAAAGATGAAGACCAAGGGTGGTTCCTTGCATTCTGCTAAGGTTATATAAACCTTGTAAGTTCCATGTATCTTTGGATTAGTATGAGATGGCTCTATAACAAACAGACTATGGAATACATCCCTGTCTGTCTGTCTCTCACTCTCTCTTTTATTAAGCTGGAAGCTCTCTCACTCTCTCCTTGTTTTAATCAGCTGGTAGCTAGGTCCAGACTGTGCTGGCTGCAGCACCACAGGACCCCACATTTAGAGACCTGACTAATTGGTGGCATGAAGTAGTTCTTAATGATCCCAGAAAGGGAATGGGGAGAGGAAGAAACAAATGATACTGACCAGAAAATGAGTTCTACTAATTCCATGGGTTGAGTCCTTTTTTGGTTCTTTACGTATGTTTTAATTAACCTAGTTTATGTTTAAATGTATATTGTAGCCTAATACTGGTAGGGCAACCAAAGACCACTAGTAGGACTCTAGAAATATCCCAAATTCAGATGGTCCCAGGATCAGAGTCATTACTGATGATGACTGTCAATCTTCTGAGACTGCACCAGGTCCAAGTAAGCCCAAAGCCACAGGTTAAATTGACTTTGAAACCTTCTCACAAAACCACTAGTCATATCATGTGAAACCCAGTTTGTGAAATAACTGGCTTGTGAAGTTCCCTTAAAACCTTTATTTGTGACATCACACAAATGAGAAAATCTCTCTGTGAGAGAGCTACATCAGAAATCAAGGGTATGACACAATGGCAAAGCAGACCTAGTATCATGGCAACTGTGCGTCTGCAGCAGTGCCAGGCGTGATACCCAGGTGGCATCTCATTCTCTGGCTTAAACTAAGTGAATGCCTCCTGGGAATAACAGATTGAAGTTGTAAAGGAACAGAAGGTTTAGCACGCTGCTTGTGATCTGGCTTTTCCTAGACTGGGGTATCAAGGGCAGCCATCAGTGGGGAATTGCTGCCTCGGACTGTGGAGATCCACTCTATCAGATGTAACTTACTGGAGGAAAAAATTCTAATTTCAAAATCCTCTCCGTCTTCATATAAAAGGCCAACATCTGGCAGCAACCCTAAATTAAATCTTTCTTTTATTCTAAAATCATAATTAAGGCAGTGAGCTACTTTTCACTCACCAGATGTCAGCAAAGGTGATTTAGGCAGTTGATTCAGAGAGAAAGATTCAGTCTGATGTGGCAAAGACTGAGGAAAAAAAAAAAGAGACTTAAGAAAAAAACCCAGAAGTAAAACTAGGGAGAGCCAACCAAGGCTGTGTGCCAAGGTGGGAAATTTAGAGGACAGTAGCATCCTCAAATTCTTCTTCTACTGCCTAAACTTTCCCGGGTATGGTTGTGGCAACAGATCCCTTAGGTCACCTGCTCCCCCTTCAGCATTATGCCAGGTGAACCTCCCCTCCCTCTGGAGCTACCATTCATCCCAGTTGCAGAAATTGCTCGTTATGGCTCTGGAAAAATCAATGGAACCTTAAAAAAGGATTGATTTGGTTTCTTGGGCATGGTTACTGTGCTGATCTGCACAATTAAGGCAACTTGAGGCCGTGGTGCTTGCCAACTTGTTAAGCCTCTAAAACGTCTGCACTGACAAATATCTGTGTCTGTCCTGAATTGTGTGATTCATCTGCATATGCTTGTGTCCACAATGACAGCTGTCTGCCATTCTGGCAATAACTAGACTCAATTTGTGAAGTTGTAATAGGCGTCATTCAAAGAGAGACACTGGTCACTTAAGCTAACAAAGCTGTCAGTTAGCCAGATCCGTAACAAAATGGTTGGCAAATAAACTAATTATGCAGGCTTACCTCAGTAATCTCAACCAACCAGCAATAATACGCTTAAGAAAATATAACCGTAGGCTCCCTCACCCCCAGTTTGCCCCTCTCCCAAGGCTCTGTTCATATGGATTTAACTGTCCTCAGTAATGCCATTTTCCCTAAGGGAAATTCCGTTAAAGCAGTATACGTGGAGTATCATATGTCTATCTATTTGCACTGGCATTGTTGCGAAGTCATTGGCACACTGAAAACCTTTCTATTCACCTATGGTTCTATAGTCAATGACATTACAGAAACTTACAAAATCCTAGGATCCTGGATTTAGAGGCAGAAGGGGATCTCAAAGACCATCTAGTCCATTTCACTGATTTTACAGATGAGAAAACTAAAGCCCTAAGAAGTAAAATGACTTGTCCAAAGTCACATAGGTAGTGAGTCAAAGAGCTGAGACTTGAACCTGCACCCCCTATATCCACAACTAGCTCTCATATATAAAGGATATTCCAAAAGACAATGAAAATGACTTTTTAAAAAAATCACCATATGTTTCCACAAGTTGATTTTTTTTTTCCTGTTGTCTTTTAAAATCTCTATGCCTAGGGTAGCTAGATGACTCAATGGATAGAATACTGGCCCTGGAGTTAGGGGGATCTGAGTTCAAATGACCTCAGACACTTGCTAGCTGTGTGACCCTGAACAAGTCACCTGATTTTTTTGCAACAACTAAAAAAATAAATCTAAAAAAATAAAATAGAATCACTATGGCTCAAACATAATTCCTTCAGGTATCTTGAAATTAATACTATGACTTGAGGGACAGCTCCTGCATAATCTGGCATCTTGGAATCAAGCAAGAAAAGATGTGTAACTGGCTCTTTGAATGGGAGCTGCTAGGTGGATTTGTGCCTGGCCATTTGTAGGATTAAAATATTTTACTTTTTTTGAGTCTTCAAGTTGGAGTTTTTCACTGCACAGTAAAACAAAAGACCACTAGAAAGGGAGTCTGATTCAGGTTAGAAATAACAATAAAGGTATGACATGATTTTGCATAATATAGAGGAAAAAGCACCAGATCCAGAAATTAGAAGGCTGGGATCCAAATTCCAGCTCAGCTATTCACTACCTCTTCATTCTTAAGTAATTTACTTGGGGGAGAGGCTGAAGAAGGTTTCCTGTAGAAGGTCAGACTTTAGTTGAGCCTTAAAGGAAGCCAAAGAGCTCAGTAGTTGCTAGCTGACTATGAGTAGGGGCAAGGAGAGGATTAGTGTTTTGGGAATAACTGTGATGTAAAACCAAAAGCCTTATTAAAAATTCACCAAAATAAAACACTGCATGACCTTAGACAAGTAGTCACTCCTCTTTGGACTTCAGCTGTAAAATGACAAATTTGAGCTATTTCTAAGGGTTTCCAGCTTTAAATCCTTTGAATGGTTCTTGAGGGATGGATGGAGTTTTGGGAATCTGGGAAAGGTAAGAGAAGGCACTCTCAAGCGTAGAACAGCAAGACTTCCCTTAAAGTAGAACCTACTGGACAATGAATGGACCATTTTATCTTGCTGTTCAATTGGGTCCTCCCCTGTCCTCTTTTCTCTGTGGAACAATCTGAGTGTCTTCTAGAGATTTGCATCACCCTCACCTCCAAAATTTTCTGGAACAATTCCAATTTCAAGAAAAAGAAGCATAGTTCTAATAATACTTTGCAAAATAAATATCATTTGTCAAATACTATTTTGGGAAATTTTACTCACACTCTATCTTACTTTTCTCCCTTGACAGAGCAGAAACAACCACATGGTACAATGGATTAAGTACTTAGCCTGCAGTAAGGAACAATGAGTTCAAATCCAACTTCAGATACCTATTAGCTGTGTGACCCTGGTCAAGTCACTTAATGTCTGTTTGCTTATCTGAAAAATCTAGGGTAATAAAAGTACCTATCTCCCAGGGTGGTTGTAAGGAGTGAATGAGCTAATAATTATAAAACCCTTAGCACAGTGACAAGAACTCTATAAACATTTTTTCCCTTCTACCATATTAAAATGAAATAATGGACACATACAGAAAGCATTCTGAAAAATCCTAATATGCTAAGTTGAGATATGCTATATATTATTATCAATAATAATCATTTTTCCATTCTTGTTTTAGGTCAAAACCTGCCCACTTCATCTGAACCCCAACTGCTTTCATCTGTAAGCTAATTGGACTTGGTTAGACAAATCATCTGCCCCCAGAACTTCCTTTCTCACACTGAGTGAGGAAACTTTGAGAAATGTCCTTATGGGCATTTCTGGTTCTTTCTGATAATGATGCTCAGGAGCAATCTCTTTCCAGACTTCTTATGCTAGGGGAATTAGGGACCTATAGTGACACACCAGGGGAGCCAAAGGCTACTTTGTTGCCAAGAGATTCTGGTAAGAGCGTTTGGGTAACAGAATTAATTAGTGGGAACTAGTCGCTGTTCATTTATAGACAAGAAAGGGAAACTGGTATGTACTGAGAACCTCTTGTACTACATTTCAGAAATCATTTCAGTGGAGACTGTTCCAATCATTTCTCTTTAGGGAACGAATTTCTATAAGCCAGGAAAAATAGATTATTGGACTCGCTTGGAAACAAGCAACAAACTTAGCCAAAGTGGTGAGATTCCCCCAGCTGTAGTGTTTCAATTTAAGTATTCCTGTAAGACTCTTCACCCTCTTTTGCTACGGGCCTGAACTGACTCTTGGGAAATATTTCTAGCCAAAGTAAGGATCTGGACCATTTTAGACTCATTTGGGGATTTTCTCTAGAGGATCCTGATTAAGGCCTCCAAAAATATTCCATTTCCTCTCTTTCTCCAACCCCTGTTCTAAAAATTATTCTAGATTTAAAAATATATATATGTTCTAGATTCAATAGCTAAGATATTTCATTCATCATAGTCAACTTGTGACTTCATTCATAGGACAGATAAATAAGTATTCATAGGATGACAACTCAAAGGCTTGAAGAAACTCCCTCATATTATAGATGAGAAAAGTAAGGCACAGAAAGATGTCTAGGTTCACACAGCTAGTAAATACCAGAGGTGAGATTTCAAGTTAGGTCTTCATGACTCTAAATACAGAGTCCTATCCACTATACTCTCCTATCTCCATTAAAATGTGTCCTAATTGCTCTTTGCCCTTTCTGTCTTCCTCAGCCCCAAGCAGGCATCCTATGTCCTCAGAATATCCTTGGGCTGTTTGAATATACCCACCTTTTCCATCTCAATACATACACACTTCAATAGCCTTTCATGCCTGGCCCCTTCTAGACAGTGCCTATATCACCCAATCCCAACTTTTAATCGCTGAGAGCTAAAACTTCAATTAATTGTTGGAAAGAAAGCATCAGATTAAACTAATTCACACTAAAGTGAGAGTGGTTGACAGAGACTTAATTTGTTGGCCCTTCTATGAGTAAAAGGTCTAAAGATGTTTCTCTCTAATGGTAAATATCTTTAGCAGAGGTATTTTTTTGGCTCCCTCACACCCTTTAAATTACAGCCCTATTGGGCCATACCCACTCTTTGACCTATTTATCTTTTATTTGAAGTCCTAATCCTCAATCTTGTTATGGATATATCATTTTGTTATCACAGATCTGAAATGATTTAAGTCCAGACTTAAAACTTCAGCCCTCTGGGCCTGGAGGTAATCATTTTTTAAAGCTGGTCTCACTGCACGATTTATAAACAAGTAGTCTTACCCACCCACCCACTGTTTAGAAGACTAGCTTTAGGGATTAAAAGTTCTTTTTAAGGTTCTTTGAAAGGAAAAAATAGAATTTTGGTATTTTAAAGGTTAAATAGTGAAATGGCAAAGGTAAAAATGACTTCCAATCCATTTATTTAACTCCCTTAATCATTCCATGCTATAATCCCCTTATCTGCTTGAGGTGGTTTAGAAAGCAGAGAAATATGTCCCCTCAAGGTCCTGACTAGGTTTCTAAATCTGCACTTTTACAAACAATTAAGCCATGGAAGAAACAATGCCAAAAGAGTCTATCATGGACCACAAAATACATCTTATTTGTATGCAATTAATATTCTAATTTGTATTCTATTCATTTATATACCAGGGTGAGTTCCTTTCTAGTCTGAGGGCAGAGACCCTGAGTCATTCATTCATCTTTGGGTGTCCTATGGACCTGGCACACTTGCTTTTACCATAGTAGGTCCTTAACAAACACTTGTTGACTTGTTAAATGGAAAGATTCTACTGGTTAAACATAACCAAGAGTTGTTTCTTTCTATAATTTGCTGTCAGCATGGCTCTATTTTCCATGTTATTGTAGAAAACAAATAAAGAAATGTGAAAGAAGACTGTCCCCATCATAGCTGAATGACTGAGTAGGGATACTAAGATGGGGAGAGTAGCAATAACCTTACCCTGAAAATATTCCTTGTCAGTCCAGGATAGTGAGTGTACTAAGTTGGAGGGGGACATTTTTACATTCCTAAGTCATTCTCTGGACTAAGGAGTGAAAGAAGGCAAGATGTGTTAAGGTTTGAAGAAGAGGATGCCTTTACCATTGGAACCACAGGGTGGCTTAATTTAAGGGAACACAGATTCCTATAGAACAGAGACCAGGTTAGAGTCTCAGCAACCTTGTCATTAAAGACATTTGACCTCCTTGACTTTCACAAATTCACAGATATAGAATGAAAAATGGCCTGAGAGATCACTGAGTTCCAATCATCTTTTCACCTATAAGGAGAAATTAAACTTGCCTTAATGTAATTTGAGTGAGGTTCACGATCCTCAGGTATAGTAACAAAGAAAGGCAGAACACCACAAGACAGAATACAATATGAGAGCAGAGTCATCAAAGAGAAAATAAAGCAAGGCAGCTTTATTGAGGGGAAATATTCACAATCTGAGGAGCAGTCAGGGAGAAATGGAAACACTTCAGGGCCTCCAGGATCACACTGGACGAGGATACTCAAACTGGTAAAGCCTGGTGGGTTTTTTTTTATAGATTTCTTCTCTGGGTCAAGCAGGACCAGGCATGGGGAGCTTGGAACAAATAGGGAACCTAGACCCAGTGTGTAGATCAAGGTTCGGAGACTGGTACTGACTCTTTCAGAAAACAGAGAAGGAAAGGGGAGTGTCTAGAGCAGGAATTAGGAAATTTGGATTCAGTCAAATGGCCACACATGAGGACCTAGAGGGCCACATGTGGCCTCAAGGCCAAAGGTTCCCCACACCTGGTGTAGAGAATTGTTGGCTAGTTGATATTCAACCTTCTCAGGTGATAAAAGGGGATTTTGGATGTTCCTGAAGGCCTTACTTCAGGTAGGTGACTTGGTGTAGTGTCAACCACACTGGCATGCCCAGGATGGATGCTAGCACAGGTTCTTAGATTTGATTTGCTAGGAAAGATAGCTGTTCAACGCGTCAACATTTTTTTTTAATTACATTCATTAGTTCAGGGGAAAAATTCACACCTTCAACTTCAGAGAATATCCAAACAAAGAAAATAGAAAAGATTCAAGCAGAGAAATAAAGACAAACAGACAGGGATTCTGTCTGAAAAATTAGCACAGATCAACAGACAGATCCAAATGTCTGACCAAGGCAATATATACATAGTTATCAGAAAGAGAAGCACCAACATCTGGGTTTTTCAAAGCTGAGGGAGCTCATTAAGGACTACCCAGAGTTTCATCTGGCCAAATCACAAGAGCACTCTTCCAATGCCTAAGCCTCAAAGCAAAATGCTAACCTCAGAGGGCATTACAACCCTCTGGACCCAGTGCCTAATTAGAAATCAACAAAAAGGTGGGAAAGCCTTCCCACACACAAGCCTCCCCTAATCAAGCTTCTCTTAATGGGCTCCATGTGAAGTCTGTTAATGGGTGGGGAAGATCATATATGCTATTAACATTACATTTGGGATCTGAGATTGTCTGAAGCTTCTTCCTTTAGTGCAGAAGGGAGGCCTCTAAGTTCTCAAACAGGGTCCCACAACTTAAACTGATGTCTTACTAACACAATGTCCAGGACTCAAATAGACTCATTTTGTCACCCAGATGCCTTATTTAGGTAAATCTTGTTGTTTTCTCATTTGCAAAAATTCCTCCTGTGAGGAATGTACCTTTGTAGACTTTCAAGAGCTGTCATTGCTATTGTGAATGTTAACAGTTTATTTTATTTCATTATTTCCTTTTATTTATTTTTTATTTCACTATGACTTAGAAAAGATGCATTTGGTCTCCTTGCCATTGGAAGGGGGAAGGGGTCAATATTACCCTATGGTGATGGGAGTGGGATATTGTTGAACTGTGAAAAAGGATACAGTTACCCCTATGGGGGAGGCACAAAGCAAAACAGGAGGCTTTTGGAGAATGTTCAAAAGTGAAAGAATGCATAAAGCTGAGCAAAGCAGGACTCTCTTAGAGAAGTTCACTACCCTAAGTCAACTGGAAAGGGAAGGAAATCCTCTTCCTCTTCTTCTACCTCCTTCTCCCTAGCCTCACCCCTTGCCCTGAATACCCATAATAGGAAAGACTACTTTCTCCATTCCCACCACTGTGAGTGCCATCAGGACAGAAAAGGAGAGTAATGAAAGGGTAACCAGTAGGTAAGAAGAGAACCAATGGAGAAATGGTATCACAAAGACCTGTGGATGAGAGAGGTGAGAAGGTGGAGGTCAATTGGTTTCAAGGACTGCATTGAAGGTAAGGAGTACAAGTAACCAAGCAAGCAATCATCAGACATTTATTAAGGGCCTACTGCGTGCCTAGGCACTGTGCTATGTATTGGAAACATAAACACAAGAAATACAACAGTCCCATCTTTCAAGGAGTTTACACTCTAAAGTCTGGGAGGTGGCAATTAAGAGGTTTTTTGGTAAAGTTTATAGCAACTAGAAGGTGAAAGAGAGAAGGTGAAGGCAATTAGCATGAATAGCTTTTTCTGGAAATTTGGCTGTGAAAGGAAAGAGATGGGTAGGACAATACCTTGAGGAGATTTGAAGGGTCGGGTGAAAGACACTTTTTGTTTGTATGTTTTTGCTTTGTTTTAAGGATAAGAGTTATCTAAGTACTTTTGAAGGAGACAGGAAAAGAGATACTTAAGGTTGAATGAAAATTAGAAAGAAAGGAAGAAGTGGTCAAAGGGCCAAAGAGATGGGATTATGGATGTCCCTAATTTTCATTCTCTTCTTATTTTATGGCTTCTTGGTAGCCTAACCGCATAAAAGGTGGGGGAGAGGGGAAGGGGAAAAGACTTCAAATTTGGTGGATGCCCAAGACCATACTAGTCACCATACTCTGCCCTGCTGAGCAGCCATAATGAGAGAAGGGGAGCCAAACCTACCTACCCAAGCTAAGTACCCAGTACCCTAGTTCAATACCATTTCTAGGCTATGAGTAGCAAACCTCCTTTTGTTAACTATTGAATGACCTAGTGAAGAGGTACCCAAAGAGGGTTAGGGCTGCATGAGACCCCAAAATACCAACATGCCGGGTCCTGTGGAAAAAATTCCACTCAAGTCTTCTCAGCCAAAGAAAAAGTAAAGTTTATTGAAAGTTCAAGTTCGCCATATGGGGTAGACTCTTAAGGAGTCAGTCTATGCTAGGTTGTTTTATGGAGCTTTCACACAGAGCAAATCTATGCTAAGCTATTCCATGGCACTCTCACAGAGCAAGTCTCTGATAGGCCATTTCACAGCGCTCTCACCCAGATGGAGGGAAGATGAGGTCTTAGATACAGAGAAATCTAGGGGTGGTTTAGAGGAGGAGCCTGGGGAGGGTCTTCAGGAGTAGCCAATGAGGTCAAACTCCAGTAATGAGTTTGGGGAGGGACTTCAGGTAGAGTTAATGAGGTCAATGCTAGGGTGATTTGATTTTTTGATAGGCAAGGGGTTTCCCAGAGCATGTACATCAAAGATTCAAGAAGAGCTCAAGGTGGGGGGGGGGGCATTCGGGGTGGAAGGGGGGGTCCCAGAGCATGTACATCATCACTAGGAGTGCCTAATTTCCTTCCAACTTCAAACCTGAGCTACAAGTATACTAGCCTGCCATTAACAAACGTATTAACCAGTCTTGACTTCAGAAGACCAATGACATGGTATGTTTCCCCCCCTTTCTTCAAAGAGAGGAGGTGGGGGAACATAGGCATGGCATCAAAACATGGTAATTTGTCCTGTTTTTCTTAACCGTACTTGTTTCAAGGAGGAGTTTTATTAGGGGTGAGAGAGAATCTTTGGGAAGTGATGGTGATTTTTTTAAAGCATTAATAAAATTATTTTTAATAACTTATACCCCAGAATCAGAAGCAGATTACAAATAAGAAAGGTAGTAAATCTCCCTCGGTCTATGATTTCACTGATAACAGGAAACTCCTGGTACAGAAATTAAGGAGTTACACTATCAATGCTGATTGGCAACCCTGCAATTTATAGTGGTAGACAATTGCCTGGGGCAGAGGAGTTCAGTGACTGACCAGGTTCCCACAGTCAGTGTTAAGTCAGAGGCTGGGAACTTTAATATACACATTGATACTCCCTCAACTATCCTAACTTCCCAGTTCCTCAGCCTCAGTTCCTATATGCTACTTCTCCACTCTACATCAGGTACACATCTACCCTTCATGTTGCCCCTCAAGTTCTGTTTCCATCATTATAAACTTCCATATTCTTTTATCTGACCATATTTTGTCATTCCACCATTCCCTATGCCTTACAACCCAGGGACCCTGTTGTTTGTCCTAATCATGACCTCCAATCCTTCCACTCCTCAATTCTTTCCCAGGCCACCACCTGTGCACTGGCTATGCTCTGTCTTCCCTTTCCTTTTTCCCTTTGGTGGTCTCCTTGGTGAATTAGTTTGACTCTACCTTATCCTCCACATACAAATCCCTTTTTTCCATATTCTATACTAATCACACCTTGTCAAACTCTTACTATCTGTCTCCTTTATTCCTATTCTGGTGCTGCTGACTAAAACTGAAGAAAATGAATCTTGAAACTGTGCTGATTTGGTCATCTACAATTGGTCATATAATAGAATGTTATGTTATATAATATAAACTTTTATACCCACCCCACCCCCAATCAATTCAGTATTCTACTCATTACAACATCTCATTGTTCTTCAAGGCTCTCATAGCATCCCCCTTCCCCCAAATACCCTCTCAGCTAAGGACATTTCCCTTATGCTTTGCTGAAAAAAAAAAAAAAGTGGCCATTTGACATCACTCAGACATCTACACACACACACACACACACACACACACACACACACACACACACCTCTATCTTCTTCCTCTGCTTCACATAAAGAGGTAGTCTTTCTCCTTATCAAGACAAATTCTTCTACATGCACCCTTGATACCATTCCATTATGTCTTCTCCAGCAGATTATGACTTTCTTGCATGCATGTTGTTTCTTCCTTTCTTCTCACTCACTTTTAAGCCCTATGAAGTCTGGCTTCTAGCCTCATCATTCAGCTGAAACCGCTCTCTCCCACATGACAAGTGATCTCTTAATTGCCAAGTCTAACGGCATTTTTTCCAATCCTCGTCTTTCAGTTGGTCAGTCAACAAGCATTTGCTAAACACCTACTATGTGCCAGATACTTTGCTAAGCTCTAAAGATACAAAAAATGACCAAATGATGACCCTCACTCTCAAGGATCTCACAGTGTAATGGGGGAAGAAAACAACATGAAAAAAATACATACAAAAAGTTATATACAAAATAAATTGGAGAAATAAATAGAAGGAAGACCCTAGATTTAGGGGAAGGGTGGTAAAGGTTTGTTGCAGAAGTCAGGGTTTTAACTGGAATTTGAAGAAAGCTAGGGATACCAGGAAGAAATGAGGAAAGAAAAATCTAGGCATGGGGACAGTCAGTGAAAATGTAGTGTTGGGAGATGGAGTGTCATGTTTGAAGAACAGCAAGGAGGACACTACCAGATCTCAGAGTACAGTGTAAGGGGGTAGAGGGAGAAGGAAGGGGTGGATTAAGCTATGAGAAGACTGGAAAAGTTGGCAAGGGAGTAGAGGAAAGGGAGGAGAGTTGAATGCCAAACAAAGAATTTCATATTTAATCTTGGAGGTGATAGGGATCCATTAGAGTTTATTAGTAGTATAATTAAAACTGCACCTTGGGAAAATTAATTTGACCATTGAATGAGTATGGACTTTGAGTAGAGATTTGAGGCAAGAAGACCAACCAGCAGGCTTGAGGTGATGAGGCCTACACCTGGGTAGTGGCAGTGTCGGGGAGAGAAGAAAACATCTAGGAGTGATGTTATAAAGATAAAATGGACAGGGTTTGGCAAAATAAAGGCTATAAGGGCATAAGAGAGAGTGAAAAGTCAAGGATGATGCCTGAGTAATTAGGAAGATTAATATTAACAGGAAACTTGACATTAATAGGAAAGTTAGAAAGAAGGGAGGAGTTTGGAGAAAGGACAATTAATCCACCATTGGACATACATGTTGAATTGAAGATGTTGGAACAGGTAGGTGGAGAAATGGACAGAGCACTGGTCCTGGAGTGAGGAGGACCCAAGTTCCAATCTGGCTTTACTCGCTGTGTGACCCTTAGTAGGTCACTTAACACTATTTGCATCAATTTTCTCATCTATAAAATGAGCTAGAGAAGGAAATGGTAAAACCCCATTAATATATTTGCCGAGAAACCTCCAGATGATGTGACACAAGACAGACAGACACCACTGAAAATGACTGAACAACAATGGGACATTCAGTGTGAGATGTCCAATAGGGAGTGGAAGACGAGAGTTGGGAGGGTGGGAGAGAGCTTAGGACTAGATAAATAAATCTGAGAATCGTCAGCTTAGAGAAGATAATTAAATCCATGGAAGCAGTTGTGATCACCAAGTAAAATAATATAACGGGAGAAATGGGCCTAGGGTAGAGCCCTACAGGACACTCATAATTAGTGGGCATGACCCGGATGAAGATCAAGCAAAAGAGATTAAGGAATGAACAGACAGGTAGGAGGAGAAACAATGTTATAAATGTAGGGTTTGTTGTGGGGGTCTTCTCAAAGAATTCAGCCTCAGACCACCTCTAATTCAAGTGAAGGCATTTATTGGAATGATGCCTCCAAGAGGCTGAGTTCCAAGAAAAACCTGCAACTTAGTAAGACAAGACAGGCAAATTTATATTGTAATGATGCTGATCACACAACAGAAATTATGAATATTAAAAAGGCAGGAGGGCTTTGTTAAGGGATTATGTAATGAGGGACAGGTTATGGCCTCAGTGGAACTGTGCATGTGATTACCCACAATGCTTACATAAAACCCATTGGGATGGCCTGTATGTATGATAATGACATTATAATAAGCCTCTCTGCATCATAAGTTTACTCTAGGTCAGTTCTTAACCAGTACTGCCCAGGTGCCTACTTAGGGAAAGTCCCTTCTATTGTTTTGGGGTCCACATCCTGCTTGGGCATCCTGGTGGTGCTACTTCCTGATTGATTGAGTATTGTGGTCCTGTCTGAGATTAGATGGATGTGCTTGTGATTGTGTGTGGACACACCTGCTGTTTCTGTGAGAAATATGAAGAATGGGTCTTGGGGCAGTAGCTAGCTAGAGGCAGTGGCTGGGATCCCATCACATAACCATACCTGCTGTTCTGAGAAATACAAGTTCATGGACACGCCTGTTGTTCTGGTGAGGTAGTGAGGCATATATAAGGAAGTTAGGATATAGAGGGGGGGTCAGGGGACAGTGGCTAGATAGAGGCAGTGGATACATGGAGTCTGGGGGCCTGTGGGGTGGTTAAAGCCAGATTGTGTTACTAAATCAGCATATACCTGTAGTTCAGTATGACCCATGAGAAAGTGAGAATGTTGGAGCAAGGGGCAGTTTTATAAAGATTTCATCAATATCAAAGGCTGCACAGAAGTCAAGAAGCATGAAAACTGAGAAAAGGGCATTAGATTTGACAAAAGATAATTGCTAACTTTGAAAAGAACAATTTGAGTTGAATGATGAGGCCAGAAGTCAAATTGAAGAGAGATTTAAAAATTAGAAAGAAAAGAGGAGGGATAGAACCTAGATGAAGGAGTAAAAGCAGGAACTTTCTTGAGTTTCCGCTCCAACCATCTCCAATACCTGTAAAATATGACTCTAAACAAATTTTAGAACTTCTGAATCTCCAAAGGGACAGAGAGAAACAAATCTGCTGAAGGCAGCTTGGCAGGCCAACAGGAAGTGTCTATTGCACCAAGCTGGGAGCTGAGCACAGTCCTGCATGAGCAGCACAGCCCAGACCCGCGGTGTGGCCCAACCAGAAGCACAGACTGGCTGAAGGAGACTTCAGGAGAGTGAATCGTTGGCAGCTGTGTTGGTTTCCAGACTTCTCAACCCATAAATAACAAAGAGAAAGTAAAAGGTCAATGGGGAACCCTGTTGATCCTGGGTAAGAGAAGAGCACGGTCTGGCCCCCACCCCCAGGGTGGCAGAGGTGATGGTGGCTACAACTTCTGCTGCTTCTGGCTCCAGAAGCATAGGGGAACCAAGTGACTGTCTGGAGGGCATTTGCAGGAATCTCTTTGCTGGCATTGAGGCAGGATCCACTTGCTTTGCCCTACTTGGATCTGGGTCGCAGTCTTGGGTGGTGACCTGGGGTGAGGAGCGCTGGTGTGACAGAGTTTGTTGAGGCTGTGGAGAAAAAATTCTCCTCACAGTTGTGAGGCAGGTGCCTGGAAAAGACTCGGACAACAGCTGTGCAAAACCCCAGAAATTTGGGACACAGCACTCTCCATTCTGGATGCAGAGTTCTACTATGGCAAAGAGCTCAAAAGTCAAGTAACTGGCTGGCAAGACGAGCAAGCTGAGGAAGCAAAATCAGACTATAGAAAGGAAAGAGGAAGCACTGATTCTAGACAGTCACAAAGAGTTTTGCAAGAGGGAGGAAAGATATGAGATGATAACTACTGGGGGTGGATAGACAAAGAGAAGAGGGAGTTCTTGGCATGTCCAAAACAGAATTCATTCTCTCCCCCAACTCAAACCCTTGCCATTCCTAACTTTCCTAACATTCACAAAGGCACCATCACGCTCCTGGTCACTTAAGTTCATAACTTCGGTGTCATCCACGGCTTCCCGATCACACTCAGCACGCACTATATGAAATCCGTCATCGTATTTTTTTCCTCCACCATCTTAGTACAGAGCCTCATCACCTCTCACCTGAACTATTTCAATGGCAGTAATTTATAGCCTGATCCCTTCCTCATTTCCAATCTTAATGCACTTTAATCCCTTCCATGACCTCTAGGATCCAGCAGCAATAGCCCACTTACTATTCCTCTTATAAGAGGTTCCATCTCCTACATTTTTGCATGGACTGTCCCCCATTCCTGAAATGCTCCCTTCCTCTCCCCTGCCTTCTGAATTCCTTTGACTCAGTTTGGATCTTGACTGCTTCAGGAGACTTTTCTAAGTCTTTCCTCTTGCTTTTTCTCCTCTCCCATCCCCTTTCCCTTCTGAAATCACCTCCCATTTACACGAGCTGTGTCTCATATGTACATAGTTATTCACATGCCTTCCCCTCCCATTAAAATGTTAGCTTCTTGAGGCTAAGGACTGTAGGTTAGGTTGGGTTTTTTTTTTCTGTTTGTTTATGCCTTTCTTTGTGTCCCCAATTCTCACATCATTGCCTGGAATATAGTAAGTGCTTAATAAATGCTGACTGATTTTAATCTGGGTCTTCCTGCCTTAAAGGCAGGTCCTTGTGTCACTTCCTCCCTCTTCGTAACATATGTTGTTGTTCAGTTGTTCAGTCATGTCCAACTCTTCATGGCCCCATGGACCATACTGCCCATGGAGTTCTTACGGCAAAGATACCGGAGCGGCTTGCTATTTTCTTCTTCAGTGGATTAAGCAAACACAGGTTAAGTGACTTGCCCAAAGTCACACAGCTATTAACTACCTAAGGGCAGATATGAAGTCAGGTCTTCCTGACTTCAGGCCCAGAGTTCTATCCACTGAGCCATCTAGCTGCCCCTTCTAACACACACACACACACACACACACACACACACACACACACACGCATGCACAATCTCTACATCTATATTATGCATGTATGCATTTTAAATTAATGTATCTGTTATTATGAATATTGAGATCCTACCATATCTCTTCACTATGGCCATTTTCCACCCAGCCACTGTGCACAGCATGCCTCCCCTCTCTCCATTCCTCTCATTATGGGAACAAAAAACAGATCACTACTAGAACTTATCAATCCACTGCCCTATTGTTCCATTGAACCTTTCCACAACAAAATTCCCTTTCCCAGTTACAACTTCCCTTTGCATGTTGTGTCTTTCTATTAGAAAATAAGTTCCTCAAAGTCAGGATCTGTTTCATGGTTGTATTTGTATCTCCAAGGTTAAACATAGAGCCTGGCACACAGCAGTAGCTCTATTTAAAAAAAAAAAAAGCTTTCTTTTCATGCATTCATTCATTCATTTCAGAAAGAATGATCCCTAGACCAAGGAGAGTGAAGTCCAGCAACACCACCAAAAGAGAAATAACTCCATTACAATTTGCTGTCTCACATCAAATATGTAATTAAAGTTAGATTTTTTTCTTTAATTATGTGTGTGTGTGTGTGTGTGTGTGTGTTTTTAAAGACGGCAGTACACAAGAAGAGTCAGATATTCCAGGGTTTAACTCCCGTGTCTGACGCTAGCTGGGTGACCCTCTGCAGTTCACCTGCTTAGGCACATCCTTAGCACTTACTTATGAAATCATACAAGGGTTGAAATCTGTCTAGTCCAGTGTCCTTAACCTGAGGTCTGTGGATAGATTTCAAGGCATCTGGGAAATTTGATGGGGAAAAAAGGAACAAAATCTGTATTTCTACTAACCTCTTACTATAATTTAGCATTTCCTTTATTTAAAAACATGATTCTGGAGTAGCTGGGTGGTGAAGTGAATAGAGCACAGACGGCACTGGAGTCAGGAGCACCTGAATTCAAATCCAGACGTAGACATTTGACACTTACTAGCCTTTTGATCCTTGGTAAGTCATTTAACCACGATTGCCTCACAAAATAAATAAATAAAAGTTAAAACCATGATTCTGAGAAGGGGTTTATAAGTTTCACCAGACTTCCAGAGGGTCTTCTATGAGACACAGAAAAGGATAAGAATCCCTGATCTCGAAGGAAGAAATCTCTACGGTTAAGGAAATCACAGAGGTTCCTCTATTTTACTATTCCCATATAAATTCCATGGCAGTGTGTTATATCTAAATATTCTTCTTAATTAAATAAATTTGTCAAATTTCAGTATCAGGTTCCTATCCCTCAGATTTCCATAGACTCAGTGCCTCCGGTCACACAGTTTGAAATTGTTCAGTGTTTTTCCAGAAGGAACCCTTGAGTAATTTGAACCTAACTACATTTCTGGATGGCACCTTCCATCTGAGCTCCGGCCTTCAGTTAATAAGAATAGGATTCTGGCAGCCTACGCTCTGCTGTAACCTTGAGCAAATCACATCAACAATGTTTCTTCATGTCTACCCCCATAATGAGGAACAATATTTGCCATCCACAGGGGTGTTTTGAAGATTCGTGAAATAATGTTTCAAAAGCTGCCTGACATTCTTGGATCTAACTTACTCTATAAGTATTTGCAGTATTAATAATGAACATTTGTAAGGGATTATAGAGCAGTTGAAAAGAATCCTCCTGAAGTCACACGGAGTAAGCTTGAAAAAAACTTCAGTCTTTTTTGATGGTATTGCAGCTAAATAGCATAGGACTTCCATTGAAAACTAGGACAGTCATCCTTTACAGAATGAAAGCACGCGCACACACGCACACACGCACACACACACACACACACACACACACACACACACACACACACACACTCTCACACTGACCCCAAATGAAGCTTCCTGACTGCCTCCTAAATCTGTAGGTTGTATCATCCAGAAGAAAAAAGGAAGAATTTTTCAGTTTGTGAATTTTCCATTGACCTTTGTATGAACCATACCCTTGATGGAGCACAATTTACAGTACTGTGTCTTTTTCTATCTAAACATCACATATCTGTACCTTTGCAGATTGTACAGTTCTATACCCATATGGACAGAAGAGTGTGGCTTCTTTCCTCCCAAACAAGGGATGAAAACCTGCCATTTTCTGTAATCCCAAACTGTGGAGGAGTTGGCCCTCTCTCCAAACGAGTCTGTGGCTGGCTTGATGTATCTGAGTAACAGAGGAGCCTAGACACACCAGACACAACATTTGCACATTCTGGAGAGCCATGGAGTTCATTAACCAGTATTTCCAGTGACGGTCTGAATAAACCTTGCAAATATATGGGCCTCTAACTCACCTGCACAGAAAATAACTAAAAATGTAAAATTAAATAGCACTCCATTATGATGGAAGCTTTGTAAGAAGGTAGTTGGCCTCTTTGTTCATTCACAATATACTGTGTCATATAGATGGCTGGGCAGCCATGAGCATAAGTGGTCTCCTGCTGGCAGCCTGTGAACTGTAATGAAGGTCTAGCCATCACTCTTTGGCAGAACTCCCATCTAACACACTGTCAGAGAGAGCTCCTGGTCAAAGCTGAGAGGATATAGGTCAACTTTTGCTGTGAATTCCCCAGCTTTCCCTTTTTTCAATCAAATGCTTCAAGGATTTTTAAGGAGCTATTCCAACTGTTACAATATGCAGGCATTCCTGGGTTTAAGAACTCCTAATTTACATGTGTCTTTTACATACAAATGGCCCACCCACTTGACACTGGGTGGGTTCCCTCCAGGGTCCTAGAGAGCAAGAAGTATTCTCTAAGCCACCATGCTTCTTGCATCAAGGCAATAGAATCCATTTCCCCACAGAAGCAAATGTATCATATGTTGGCTAGGTTCCCAGGCCAGTCCACAAAAAGTCTATTTAACTCATATCACAGATTATTGAAACTATATTATTAATAGTACTATTTCACTTAGGTGATTTTAAACCAATTTTGGTATTGATGGTGTTACCCTGGGTGAGTCAAATTATTCGCAGTGCTTTATACAATTGTCTGAGACTATAAAATCCCTGTTTTAAAAATATGTGTGTATAGAGATAGAGACAGAGACAGAGACAGACAGAGAAAAAGAGAAAGACAGAGAGAGACAGAGACAGAGACAGAGACAGAGAGACAGAGAGAGATTCTCAATTACATGTAAAGGCAATTTTTAACATTCATTAATAAAATTTTTTTAGTTCTAAATTATCTCCCTTCTTCCTTCCCATCCCCCTTCCTGGTAAGCAATTTGATATAGATTATACATGTGCAATCACACAAAACGTATTTCCATATTAAAGACTATAAAACTCCAAAGAATGTAGAGGGAGTTTCATCATCTGTTGTTGTTTATGCATTAAACTGTGTCTGATTCTTCCTGATCCTATAGACAATACTGCAGGGTAGGCCTTTCTATATGCCACTATTTCTGTAAGTCTGACTAAGCTCATGTTCGTTGCTTCCATGACACCATCCATCCATCTCATCTTCTGTCTTTCCCTTTTTATTTTGCCTTCAACAATCCCCAACATCAGAGTTTTTTCTAATGAATCCTGTCTTCTCATTATGTAGCCAAAGTATTTAAGCTTCAGCTTCAGTATTCGACCTTTCAGTGACTAGTCTGAATCCATTTCTGTAAGCACTGACTGATTTGATCTCTTTGCTGTCCAAGGGACTCTCAAAAGTCTTCTCTAGCACCACAGTCTGAAAGAATTGATTCTTTGGTTCTCAGCTTTCCTTATAGCACAACTCTCATAACTATGCATTGCTACTAGAAAAATCATAGCTTTGACTACATGGACCTTCATTTAAGAATTCCATAGATCAATGGAATCACAAATCTGACACCTATCACCTATTCATCTCTCTACTTTTTGCTTTTTTATCACTAATATTTTTCCTGCCTGCCAAAGCAGGGCACTTAGGGACGACTCTGGTATGAGGACTTTCCAAGCCCTTTTCAGAACTGCCCATCCACCTTTGATGTCTACCTGGCACTCAGCTCTTAACCTGTGGTTCCAAGAAGCTGTAGAGTGGGCATCAGGCACAGCCCAGTAAAATCACCTAGGCAGACAGGCTAAACCAGACTGATGGTAACCCCTAGGCCTCAGACCTTTTGGTGAGTTACAGGAATGTCTACCCCAAGCATGTGAAGACTTCCTCTGGCAAAATGGGTGAATGAGAACAATTTGTTTCAACAGCCCTGAAGACAGCTGACACAGGTGCTATGGAACACTTAGAGCTTGGTCAAACATCAAAGATGTCAAGGTCATCCACTATATCCCAGACCATCACCAGTCATCCTGACTTTTTGTATTGCCACTGGGACTTCAGTGACTCAGGAAGAGAAAGTGAGGCTGATGATTTTATATAACTCCACTTCACTGAACTGTAATTCACAGGCAAGTCAAGACATTACCTGTGATGTCACTGGTCCTCTATGAAAAAATGAAGGATGAATGACAATAACAAAAAAAGAAAAGAAAAATTACAATTCCATATTAAGTAACAATTTTCTTTAAAAGTTTAACATAACATGAGACATTCCATACCCATAGTTATCTACCACAAAGAAATGGGGCTCCTCTTTAGGGTTCAACTTAGCGACCATAAGTCTGCAGAATTCAACTTGGACACAATAGGTTAAATACAATGATAGCAAACAGATCTTCAAGTCAGGAAGATGAAGGTTCAAGTCTTGCTTCTGACCCATACTAGCATATTAACTGTGTGACCATGGGTAAGTCACAACCTTTTGCTGCCTCTGCCAACTCTCAATGTCAGTTAAGTTATAGTAGAATTTCATGGAACCCATGGCAGGAGCAAATGCACAGGCAGAGAGACACATAGACAAAGATACAGAAGGACAAACACACACACACACACACACACACATACACACACACACAGGTTAAACTGACTTTTGTGGCCTTGTGGCCTTTCCTGGGAACTTAAACTATTTACCACATGGTTTCATAAGAAAACCACATTCCTAGCTCCAAACCTCCAATTTACAAAATTTTAGAACACAATTTGTCTATACAGCATATCCCAAACTACTTAAATTCAAAAATTATTTATTATCTACTTTGTGCAAAACCATGTATTATATAAACTTGTCTTAGTGGTAAAAGCATTCCCCTTGTTTGGATGCTGAAAAGTTTATCCTATCAAAGTAAATTGTTTGCCAGTGATTATGGACTTTCATAGTCTCTACTCCACTCACCTCTCTTTGAGATTTGGTGTATCCATCCATTCTCCCTTTCACTGGTTTATCCTCCCTTCTTTTCTTCATCTTTCTCTTCCTTTCTTTTTCTTTACCTCTCTTTCACCTTCCCTTCCTCCTTCCCTCCTTCCCTTCCTTCCTTCCTTCCTTCCTTCCTTCCTTCCTCCTTCCTTTTACCTTACTGTACACAACAGAGCCTCACAGAAAGAATCTGCTACTAGACTAAGATACATGCCACAATATTAAAGTGTTTTCAAATCACTTAGTATAATTCCCTCCCCAGCCCCAACCAATAGCATAAAAGTAGCTCTTCCTTTTATATCCATGAAAAATTTAGCTGTTAAAAAAAGTCCTCTAGGCCTGTCTTTCCTTTATTTATACATCTAGGTACAAAGTTTCCATTTGCCACAACTAAGTAATGCATTATAGACAGAAAAACTCACTTTTAAAATAGTTTCTTCCTGTCGTATTCTCTCAGTTAAAAGAAATTAAAAATGAATCCCATGAAGAAAAACATCTCCTTCCTTTCCTTGATGAGGTGGAGGGCTCAGGGTACAGAATGTTGCATGCACTGTCAGAGAGGACCACTATGTCAGTAGTTTTGCTTAACCACTTTTTTTGTTGTTGTTCCAAGGATGGACCAATTGGGCGGGTATGGAGGCAGTATATTTCAAACGACCAGCATAAAAATAAAAGGCATCAATAAAACTTTAATTTTGTAAAAAGGAATCTCAGTGCCTTCTTTTGCTTGCATAGCTATTTAGGGTTTTCAGTATGACCTCCTGACTATCATTAAACTGAGCCTGAGAGTATAAAAGATTTGAAATTGACCTCACACCAAATAATCTTTATAGAGATTTCATCTGTCCAGTGGCTGGAACAACCATGGCAAGAGCATACTCAGGTCTTTTCAGCTTAGCAGGAATCAACTTCATGGGTAAGTAATGAATCTAACTCTTACCCTGGTTTCCATGTCAGCAAAATAACAGATGTACAGTATGATGGAAAAGGGAAAATTTGCTTTTGGGATTGTCAAGCAGGTGCTACTTTAAACATTGCAAGGAACTTTCTCAAGTGCATTTGGAGCCAACTGGGAATTTGCCAAAACCAAGGCTTCTCGGCCATCACTGGACTCTCCAGCTGTGTGGCTGTATTAGACCCAAGACGCTGCTGATCCAGGGAAGGCAGTGACACCTTGTCACTCTCTCAGTCATTTCATATACCCCTAGCCTTGGACAAAAGCACCATAAATTGCCCTCCCCCTTCCCACAAACACACACACACACACACAGCCCAGCCCAGCTGCCACATATGCCTTTCAGAGCATGCTAGACAAAGTTAGGTCACAATCCAGGGTGATAGCAATTTACCATGGTTGTCTGGCTATTATTGCATTCAGCACATCAGGGGATGGAAGTACGTGTGCACATGTTCTAAAGGGACCTTTGGGAAAGATCCGAGGGGCTATAGACAGGGACACAATGGCAGCCTTTGTTGCATAGCAAGGATTTGGTCTGCCAAACAACTGCAGTCCTGATGGACACTGGGATCTGCCTGTAATGGTAGTGTCGAGTAGGCTTGCCCAGTGATTACAGAGAAGCACTCATTAACGAGTGGAGGAAGTTTAGTGTTATTAAAAGACATCCTGAAGACGTTAGGTAAGCTCAGGCTGTTTTTAATTAATGGCGTCTATGATTTGGAACTGGGCCTGCCATCTTGTATTGAGCCTTGCTGCTCCTCATAGTATAACCCAGGAGAGAGAGAGAGAGGGAGAGAGAGAGAGAGGGAGAGAGAGAGAGAGAGA
>CM053593.1:274562742-274586115 GCA_028646575.1 Pseudocheirus occidentalis
AATAAAAAGGGCAGTTGTGGACACAAATAGAGCCATTTTGTTACTGCCCTATGAAATTATACATATATATCTACTGTATACATGTACATATGCTTCTTTTAAAACAATGTATATAACAGAATTTTATAGTTTCTTCTGCAAGCCTCTTATTCTTGTATTTGTGGGAGATTAAATTCATAATAAAAAAAAGGAAATTTAAAAAAAAAAAAAAAAAAAAAAGAGTTATTTGAATAGTGTAGATTCAATGGGGAGGTTGCCTCTCTATGAGTGTCCAAGTAATTTCCTTCTAGAGGGAAATCAGTCCCTTCAGTGTAGTTCCATAAGGAGAGAGGTCTATCAGGTTCCAAAGTGTGAAGGAGTCCACTGGAATGTTGGGGGCTGCTCCTCTAGTAATAATTTCTCTTCTAAGATTTTCTAAACCACTGGATGGTACAAGGAGTCTGATGATTGTATACGGCCTGGGGGGATGGGATGCCGATGATGATGATGATGATGATGATGATGATGATGATGATGATGATGATAATGATGATTATGATGAATAGGATTTGTAGGCTATTTGTAGACTTTTAAGTTTGTTAAACACTTCACGTATTTCATTTGGTTCTCACAAACTCTGAGGTAGATAGAATTATCATTCCACTTATATGTTATCAGTTTTCTCAATCAACAAATATTTATTAAGCATCTAATGTATGCTAGGCATTATATGAAATACAATACATTATATGAAATACAAATACATACAAATACAATATGAAGTACTAAATCTACAAAATAGTCTCTGTTCTTAAGGAGCTTATATTATGTATGTGTATATATAAGATTTTATATATATATATATCGTTCTTGTCCACCCACTCTGTTGGAAGAAGTCTTCATATGTTGCAGGTAGATGTCCCCCTAACTCACTGATTGGTTTCAGGCCTATCAGTTACCCTCAACTTGGTTTAGCCCCTCTACTGAAATGGTTTTATTGGGGTGTGGCCTCTGTGCATGCTAACTTGCAATGGCTAAGAAGGAGGTGAAGCAGGTACCAGGGAGTATTTAGATCTTGGTCAAGCATCAAAGATGCCACGGTCATCCGCTGCATCCTGAACCATCTCCAGTTGTCCTGACTTTTGTCTTGCCACTGGAAAGGATGAGGCTGATGACTTTGTGCAACTCTGCCTCACTTAAATCCAATTAACATGCAAGTTAAGACATCACCCCATGATGTCTTTAGTTCTCTTTGAAAATGAAGGACAAACAACAATATGCAGCTATGTATATATGTGTATTATATTTATGTGTGTATACACACACACACATTTATACATATGTATATATATACATATATATATATATACAGTACATATTCTTTTTTTTAAGTATTGGTAAGATATTTCCCCTTTATCTCTGGATGGATTTCCTTGTGAGAAACTTCTATCAAGGGAGGACAGCACATTCTTTTCCATGTAGATTCTTCAATATCTAAAGCACTGAGAGGTTAAGTAATTTGCCCAGGTCACACAAGGATCCATTGATTTTGTTTCATAAGGGGTAGATTTGGTTTTTGCACAGGTGTGAGAAGGAATACCATGGGGAAGTGTTATCCTGTAATGATGAAGGTAAGTGCGGTTGTGTTAAAAGTAGCCTTATGATTGGCTCACATGAGAATAGGGTGCTTCCTCCCCTCTGACTGGTTGATCACACAAACCAAGCCAAAACCCTATGGACTCCTGGTCCCCATTTTGTAGATGACTATATCAGACTGCTGGAGTACTAAAAGATAGATTATCTCAGTGGTCCAAGTTGCTATGTGAAGAAGTTTGCGGGTCTTTCACTTTCACTTTCATTTCTATTTCTTCTCACAAAGATTCAAGACTCACATTTATGTTTATGCTTTTTGGCCTTTAAATTAGTAGTTATTTGGTGATTTGTCATTTTCTGCTTAGTTTATTTCATCTGTTTAGAGTTGTCCATTATATTCAAGAAAATAACAAAAACTGCGCAGCCTAAGTGACAGATATAAAACTACCCTCCTAAAAGAAAATAAATGAGAAATAATCCTTAATCAGAGGGCTAGTTACAATATGAGACACAGGGGTATTCAAGTTCATAGATTGCAAATAATGAACTGACAGTAATGAGTTTAATTTACACCAGGAATTGAACTTCCCGGGAACTGTGTTCATGACCATGTCATGGGAATTATAAGAGCCAGGAAATAAAAATTATCATTAACCACTTTCCTGCCTCAATGGGGTGAGGGATGAATGGGGGAGTAATTATTATTTTAATTCAGAATTATAAAATCTGGGAGATTATTTTAGCCCTACACCTACTTGAAAAAGGAATCTTATTTACAAAATCCTTGGCAATCTTGTTCAATCTGAATGAGGAAGATCTGAATGGAGATCCTACTATATAAGGTAATGTTTTTGTGAAGAAAAGAAGACTTAGCTGGGATATAATAGTTGTACTCAACTATTTGAAGGGTTGTCACATGGAAGAGGAGTTATAACTGCTCTGTGTAACCCCAGAGGACAAAAGACTTCACTCACTTACTACCTCCTACAGGAAGCTTTTCTTTCTGACCCTGGCAATTATAGCTTTCGCAATTTTATTTTTTTAGTATATGCTCAACAGTTTAATTTTGAGCAATTCTAATTGTTGAGAAAGTTCTTCCTTAAACCAAGCCAAAACCAGCTTCTCTGCAAAGTCTGCCATTTTCTCCAAATACTGTCCTTTTGGAGGCAAAGAAAATAGATCTAATTCCTTTTCTAAATGCCAGCTTTACAAATATTTGAAAACATTGATCATGAATTTTCCAAGGTTTCTCTCCTCCAAAACAGGGCATTATGTGACAGAAGAGGCTACTTTGAGTTAACTTTGCTTCCTGTAGATTGACCTGAAATCCACATATGGACATTTAAGCAAGGAACATACACATACAACACACACATACATATACATACATGTATGCATACATACTGCTTTATATATTGATGGGGAGAGCCTAGACCTCTTGGAATCTTTGTGCAGGCTGCTCTTACCTAGGCATCACTGAACATATATTTATTAAAATAAATGTTTATCTGAACAGACAGGCTCCAAATGACCCATTGTATGAACTGTGGGACCATTCCTGAAACACATTTTCATCTTTAAATGACCTTGGAATGATTTTGCTTTGTTGAATCTCTCACCAAATTTTCCTTAAACTGTTTTTCACTCCTTTACTTCTCTTTGCTTCATGAGACTGTACTGTCCATAATTTCTGATCATCCTTCCAATCATCATCCTACGAACAACTCTATTTTAAAACTCTCTCTGGCAAGTAAGTAAAGTATTTGCTGACTAAGCATTTTTTCCATTCTAGGCTCCTTTCATTTTTTAAGTTATAGGAAAAAGAAATTAAAGAATTGAGCACACACAAAGAAAAAAAACAGAATTATGGCTTTTTGAAAATGATATATTGATCTATTTAAAGAATATTAGGGATTCAACTAAAATTAACTGAATAACTAATAACTTCGGTAAAACAACTAGATACAAACCATCAACATTTCTGATATTACCAGTAAAACTCAGGGGGAAAAAACAGACAGAAAGAGAAAATTGCATTCAAAATAATTACTACCTATATAAAATAACTGGACATTCACCTACCAAGAGACACACAGGAATTATGTGTGTCTACAGGTAACTGCAAATGTAAATATAATATGTGAATATAACTACAAAATACTTTTTACAAAAATAAAGACAGAACTAAATAATTGGAGAAATATTAATTGCTCATGGTTAAACTGTGCCAATGTAGCAAAAACTATTGTATTGCCTAAATTAATTTATTTAATTCTATAGGAAACAAACCACTAAAGAGCTACTTTCTAAAGCAAAAAAGAAAGAAAAAGTTATTAATAAAATTCATTTAGAGGATTCAATTCAAAAGATCAGACTCTTAAGTGAAATAAGGGAGGAAAAGTGAGAAATAAAGAAGACTACAGAACCAGCTCTCATTATATTATAATTTATTTATAAATAAATATATTATAATATATATAAATAAATAAGCATTATAATACTAAGCAATAAGCATTAAAATTATTTGGTGCAATAAAAAAGTAGAAAAACTATTCAATGATTCAGAACACAAGATCCAGAAGACCACTACTACAATAGCCTAGTATTTGATGAAATCTAAAGAGTGTAAATACTGATTTGAGACAAAGAGACAAAAACCGATCTATTTTGAAAGTATTCTGGCAGAAATTAGGTTTAGACCAACATCTCACAGCAAATAACATAAATTCCAAATAGATATATGACCTAGATATAAGAAGTGACATTATAAACAGAGTAGAATGGAAAGAAATACCTTTTGTGAACATAAATAGAAGATTTTTTGACCAAATAAGGCATAGAAAGTATCAAAGGAGATAAAATTGACCGTTTTGATAACATAAGTTTGTTTGTTTGTTTTTTTTTGCTTTTTGGAGGGCAGTTGGGGTTAAGTGACTTGCCCAAGGTCACACGGCTAGTTTTTTGTGCTAAGTGTCTGAGGCCGGATTTGAACTCAGGTACTCCTGACTCCAGGGCCAGTGCTCTATTCACTACGCCACCTAGCCGCCCCGATAACATAAGTTTGAAAAGCCTTTGCATGAACAAAATCAATGCAATGAAAATAATGGGATCATAGATTTAAAATTTGAAGGACCTTAGAGATCAATGAGTCCAACCCCCTCTCTTTAGAGATGAGTAAGCTAAGGTATATAGAACAGCATAGTTGACAAATGTTTGAAGGAGGAAAAAGTCTTTGCAGTAAGTTTCTCTGAAAAAAAGTCTGACATCTGGGATAACTAAGGAGATGAATTAAATACATAAGAACAAAAGCCATTTTCCAAAAGAAAAATGGTCAAGGGATATAAACATGCAACTCTCAAAAGAAGAAAAGCAAGCTATTAACAGCAAAGTGGGAAAACATTTCAAATCACGAAAAATAAGGGAAATGGAAACTAAAACAATTCTGAGGCTGTCATATCAGATTGGCAAAGAGGACCGAACATGACAGTTGTTGGACAATATGTGGGAAGATAGGCATACTTCTGGTGGAGCTATGAATTATTACAGTCCTTCTGGAAAGTAACTTAAAACTAACCACTCCACTTCAAAAAAAAATCACTAAAATGTGCATGCCCTTTGGCCTAACGATACCACTTAAGTTCCTGTACCGCAAAGAGATAAAGAAGAAAAAAAAAACGTACGTACAAAAATTTTTGTTGTAGCAAAGAGCAGGAAACAGTGTAAAGAGAGAGGGCTTTCATAAAAAGATGTTTAAATGAAAGAAAAGGTAAGAACCTGTGATTAAGAGGAGGTTGGAGCAAAGACAAAAAAAAACACAAAGAATAAGATGGATAGAAATATACTATTAATGATAGTGATCATAGGATGAACTCACCCATAAAACAAAAGAGGATTGAGAATGGATAGGAAGGAAGGAAGGAAGCAATGACATAAATAAAGCATTTAAAATACACAGAAAAGAACAAGGTTTAGAGGGAAGCAAGAGAGAACAACTTTTAGAACTAATGTGTTGAATTTAATATATGCTGGATAAACAATAAAACTACACAGTGAGATTCACAGTTTTATATACAATACTCTTTTTAAAATTTTCCTTTGTATGCAGAAATATTCAGAATAACAAAAAATTAAAATAAAAATAAATTCAGTGGATTACTGGATACGGTAGTAATTGTTATTATTGTCATTGTTAGCCAGCCAAGGATGGTGTCGTTTTTCTTCAGTTAAAATGTCATGAACTTTTGGTTAATTTATTTACTTCAAAGTACTAAGGAATGAGGTTGGGGGGGAGGAAAGGAATTTCTCTATCAGTGTTGGGGGCATCAGGCTTGTCAGAGAACAACAGATTAACAAGTATAGCAATTTTGTTATTGTGTTATTGATGGATTATTTTGAAATGGATCAAAGTGAATCTGAAATTTAAATCTCTCTAAAAAGGTTTTAGAAAATCTTAACTGAAATTTTAAAAAATGATTGGAAGGAAATGAGAAATGAAAATTTTTTAAGTTTAAAAGATAAGTTAAAATAATGGGGAGGATGTTAAAAACACCTTTTTAATGATCTGGTTTTCCAGGACAAATCAGACACAATCACTCAGCAGAAGAAAAGCACAGATGTCTTACAGAAAGTTTATGTAAACTCTCAGCAGCTGAACCTGCAGTTGGCAGCTGAAATATTGCTGAAAGGTTTAGGGGGCAATGACAACAAAGCTATGTCCCACCAGCTGTTGGACTGTCCAGTCCAGCGATAAATGTCAAGAATATCTTTACACAGGACTTCCCAAATGCATAGACTCTCTTGGGGATTTTGGCTCAGTGTGCACTAACTAACCTGGGCCTCTCTGTGCTTTAGAAGAATCAGACAGGGGCAGAAGTTTGTTTCACTTATCAGGATGTCTCCTTGCAATATAGATAGGAGAAACAACACATGTACATGCATATACGCGTACACAATGCAACATATATACAGGATATACATATAATGTACCTCTATAGGTATGTGTGCCATGCAATACGTGTACATGCATGTAACATATGCACATGTTTGCATATACATGTGTGTATGCATATATATATGTAGATTCAAAAGATCCAAAATTATTTGTGTGAGGAAGGCACTAATAACTCATTCAACAATAACATTGTTGGGGAAATAGGAAAAATGGGAAAATCTTCATTGCTACAGAAAGCTGGGAACAAGAGTTAAGCCTTGAAGGAAAATTCGTGAAAGTTAAATACAAAAGTTCCTGTTGTGTTTTTTTTTCCCCTGGGAGCTCACATAATTTACAATCATTCACACGATTTACTGGGAAGTTACAAAGAGGCAAATTTAGGTATGAAGTAAGGAAAAACTTCCAAATAACTAGTTATCCAAAAGTGATTCTCAACTGCCTTAAGAGGTAATGAGTTCCCTGTCCCTGGAGGTTTTTAAGCAAAAGTTGAATGATCTCGTTAGGTACGTTGCAGACAATATGCTTATAACTGAAACAGATCTGATGGTTCCTAAGGAACTTTTCCAACTCTGAGACTCTGTAATTCTATAAATGCCCTTTTACCTTGTGGAAAATTCCATTTTGAAAAAACTGAGGGGCAACTGACTTGGCCAACAGTACTTGACCATGCCTCCATTTAATAATCAATTAGAAATTCTGAGTAAGTTGGTTTAGAGGTTCTTCATGCTAGATAACCTCTCTGTGAGCCCCAGACTTGTGGTATCTGTACTAAAGCCAAGTTCTGAGTGAACCCGAAGGCTATTTATGGTTTCAGGTGCGAGTCATGTGCTCTTCAAGACCGAACCTGGCAAGTTGTACTGGAATTTGCTTGGAATTTTACTTTGGATAGCACCTGAAATATGAAAGATGACCGGAGGATGCCAATTCCATTGCCACAAAGAAGATTGACTCCGATGTCATTTAAACAGAACCTTCAGGTGCTGTCTTTGCACTTGTCAAAAAAAGTCACATAAACAGCGCTTGAGTGAGTGTGTGTTCCTGAAGGTTTTGGCATCAGCATCTCTATTGCATAGTTTGGGCTGCCAAGACACAAGCTGAGACAGACTAGCTGGCAGAAGATAATTTAGAGAGCAAGACCAATAGGCAGAGGAACGATATTTGATAGCATTCTCCCCAAAATAGACGAACCTCTTCTCAGAAAGGACGCTGATCTTCACACTGCAGGGTTAAAAAAGGTTGTGAAAACATTATTTGACTATCTGCCTTGGTATTGAGTAATAAATCATACCTCAATGCTTCCAGCCCCTGTGAATCATTACCATGGGTACTCCTGTGTCTATACCCTGCCTCCACATCTTAGAGACTAGTCTCCCCCAAGGGAGAGCGGGTGATGCAGCGGAGAAAATGATGAATGTGGTGTCAAAGAACACGGTTTAAAAATCCTGTCTTTTCTACTTATTAACTGTGTGACCTTGGATAAGTCATTCTCTAGGCCTCAGTTTCCTCATTTGTAAAATGAAAGGATGGGAGACTACTAGATACCCTCTAAATTTCCTTAGTGCTCAAAATGTGTTATTTTGTTAATCTGTAACAGCCCATCACTGGGCCCATACATGAAGCCTATACAATCTGGCAGAAACTCTCTCTTCCTACACCAAAATGATGTTGCCTTTCTTTCTTTCCTTTCTTTCTTTCCTTCTTTCCTTTCTTTCTTTCTTTCTTTCTTTCTTCCTTTCTTCCTTCCTTCCTTTCTTCCTTTTTCCTTCCTTCCTCCCTTCCTCCCTCCCTCTTTCTCTCTTTCTCTGTCTCTCTGTCTGTCTGTCTCTCTCTCTTTCTCTCTTTCTTCCTTTTTTTCTGGAGGGAAGAAGGCAAGGCAATTGAGGTTAAGTGACTTTCCCAAGGTCACATAGCTAGTGTGTCAAGCATCTGAGGCTAAATTTGAACTCAGGTCCTCCTGACTCCAGGGCTGGTGTTCT
This sequence comes from Pseudocheirus occidentalis, assembly GCA_028646575.1. Taxonomy (NCBI): domain Eukaryota; kingdom Metazoa; phylum Chordata; class Mammalia; order Diprotodontia; family Pseudocheiridae; genus Pseudocheirus; species Pseudocheirus occidentalis. Next base: position 274,571,242 of record CM053593.1, read on the forward strand.
ATTCACTTGCATTTCTTTTTAAAGTATTCTGTGTATACTTATATATGTAAACTCTTTGAGTCAGCAACTGTTTCATTTTTGTCTTTGTATCCCCAGCATCTTCTTAAGTGCTTAATAAAGTACTTGATTGGTTGATTGACTGATGAATAGAGCCAGAGATGTACTAGAAGAGCCTTTGAGAATCCTGGGTCATTTCTGAGCCACAGTGAATCATCAAGTAGGATTTTTATCACGCATTTATTAGTATAGAAGAGGCCTTCAGGGCAACTAGATCACACAGTAGATAGACAGTCAAGCAGATTGATCTTCCTGAGTTGAAATCTGACCTCAGACACGTAATTCACTGTGTGACCTTGGGCAAGTCACTTAACTGTTTGCCTAAATTTCTTATCTGCAAAATGAACCAGAGGAGGAAATGGAAAATCATACCAGTATCTTTGCCAAGAAAACCCCAAACAGGAACACAAAGAGTCAGACACAAATGAAAAATGACTGAACAAAGCCTTCATCTTTTGTTTGGTGCTCACGGTTTCATAATACTTCCTATTGCACGGGTCTCAGAGTTGTAACAGACCTGAGAGATCATCTAGTCCCACTTTTGTTTTATAGCTAAGGAAACTGTAGGCCCTGTGATAACTTATCCAATGTTATATAGGTTGTAAAGGTAAAATCCAGGTTTTCATCTCAGGCCTCCTTTATACATTTCTTTTGTTTGTTTGTTTTTGCTTTTTGGAGGGCAGGTGGGGTTAAGTGACTCACCCAAGGTCACACAGCTAGTTTTTGTGTTGTGTCTGAGGTCGAATTTGAACTCAGGTCCTCCTAGTTCCAGGGCCGGTAATCTATTCATTGCGCCACCTAGCCACCCCTTGTAGATTTCTTTTGATGAAGTAAGCATTACCCTACTCATTTTAGTTATGAGGAAACTGAGAAATTTTACCTGAAGTCTTTCGTCTAGGAAGTAGTCGTAACTGAACCTGAACACAGGTTCTAATTCCTCAGCCAAAGTTTGAGCTACTTTTTTTTTCCTTTGGTCCACATCTATGATATTAATGGGGCACTCCCAGGGAGGAAGATCTCTCTACCAATGCAAATTGGTGCTCACTCTTTAAAACCTTAGAAAATTGCCCTATTTACTTTCCCAGGGTCACACAGGCAGCATATATCAGAAACAGGACTCCAACCCACGTCAAGTCTGCTCTAACACCAGCTCTCCATCTACTACCCAACTTCTAATCAACTTGTTCAGAGCAAACACATGAGGTTTGTTGGATAGCATTCCCTCAGTCAAAGGAGCTGAACCTGTCTAGCAGCTCTCTCCATCAATGGGGGTGAGAACGGAAAGATGATGAGAAATGAAGATTACAAAAGAATGGTCAATATAGTCCATTCAGAGATCTTAAGAACTTCCTGAAAGGGAAGGTGAAGGAGGTCAGAGGCTGCATCAGACATTTTCATAATGCAGAAGTGCTAGGAGTGCCAGGAGGGAATTCTGGTCAATTGGAAGCAGTTTTCCTAAAATTGGAGAGTGAGGTTTTTACTATAGTGTAATTAAGATGAACATATGTGTGCATGTACATATGCATACACCTATACACACATCTATGTATGTATACGTGTATATACACACATATGTAATGTGCACATATACATATGTGTATATACTACATTAAATATTATAGTGTAATTAAGATCATATAGTATATGTAATTGTAATTATATGCGTATGTATATTTCTATATCCATATATACACATATAATTGGGATATTAAGATTATAGATACACACATAAAATCATATAATATATGATCTTATATAATATATGTGATATATAATATATGATATATAATCTTATATAATACATAAATCTGATATATTTATATGATTTATATAAAAATCATACACACACACAGAGACACGGATGGACACAGGATAATCCACAATGCAGAACTTTCTGTTGCACTTTTTAATGAAGAGAAAGACTGGCCATGGAAACGGAAGCCTAGGCAATGGAATAGCTTATAACATTAAAGAATGCTAGCAGAGGAAGGAGCATCAGGGATCATGGAGCATTACCTTCTCACTTTACAGAGGTGGAATCTGAGGCACCAGTAGGGTAAGTTATTCACCCAGTATTACATAGGGCAAGTCAATTTGGAGAAAAGGGATAAGGTTTAGGATGATCAGCATCTTCATCTGTAACATTACAGGATACTATTAGCACCTAAGACACCTCACAGGAATGTTGTAAAGATCAAATGAGATAACTTATGAAAAACAATTTGCAAATCTTAAAGCACTATGTAAATGATAATAAAGATGATGATGATGGTGGTGATCGTGGTGGTAGTGGTGGTGGTGGTGGTGGTGCTGCTGCTGCTGCTGCTACTGCTGCTGCTGCTGCTGCTGATGATGATGATGATGATGATGCTGTTGCTGATGGATGATGGATGATGATGATGATGATGATGATGATGATGATGATGATGATGATGGTGGTGGTGGTGGTAGTGGTAATGATGATTATATTGAGAGAGTGTGTGACACAATGCCTGGAAAGCTAATCCCAAAGCTGGGAAGTTTCAGGTTCTGCCTCTGACACACACTGGTTGCATAACCCTAGGAAAGTCACAAACTCTCAATAAGTTGCCTAGAAGGTCTCCAGCTGCATTGATAGAGAGTTCTCTGCACCAGTGAAATAAGAAGTCTAGTATCTACTTTATTATAGCATCCTAAGTATAAGAATTAGGTCTCTCAAAGGCTGTCTAGTCTAACCTCTCATTTTACAGAGAAGGAAACCAGCTGAAGCCCTTGAAACTAAAGCGATTTGCCCACAGTCACACAAATATTAGCTCAGGAAGCAGAAATGGAACCCAGATGCTCTAATTTCAAACACATTGTTCTTTCTACTATGCCACTATTGAGCGGAAGGATGCTGTAATAGATAGAGAAGTGGGTTTTTATTCAGGCAGACCTGGGCTCAAATCCCACATGTTAGCTCTGTGATCCTGAACAAGTCATCTAACTTCTCTGAGCACTCTGTTTCCTCAATGGACATTCCATTGTCCTTAGGACCATAAGTTGAGAACTGGAAAGGTCCACACCACACTCTGTAATTTGGACCAATCCCCCTAATTTTAGAGATAAGAAAACTGAGGCCCAGGAAAGTAAAATGAAGTTGCCCAAGGTCACATGGGTAGTTAGTAATCCACTTGGAATTTGAACTCAGGTCCCCTTACTCCAAATCCAGGACCCCTTCTCTCCAGAATAAGAGGAAAGAATGGAATGCAAGAAAGGGAAGAGTTGTGGTTGGAACCTCAGGGTCACCCAGCAAGAACAGGCCTGGTTCCACTTTAATTGAAAAGGGAGTGTCTCCCCATGCCTGGATTTGTTACCAACTTTAAAGAATGATTACAGCAAAAATATTTGAACTACCTTTCCCTTAGATAGAAATCAAGATACACCTTCCCTTTCGGGAGTAGTTGATGGGGAGGAGTTTGTTTTGAGAAAAGATTGAGAAGTATCACTGTGTAAAGGTAAACGGGAATCAAGGTGCTAACTGAGGTGACCGCTGAGAGCTGAGGTTGTTTCAGAAAAGTGAACAATAACACAGCCTAAGTGTGCCTGGGTTTGAAAAGCCTTCCAGATGCTATTTACCTAGGCTTATGCCTGCAGCTGCTGAAGCAGAAATCTGAAATTTGGCTTGATCTGCTTTACTAGATTCTTGTATTTTGAGGAAACTGGCCTTCTACTGACCTGATCTTTGTGGGAAAAACTCCAGTTGCCAAATTGGCCTTCAGGCTCACAATAAAGTTTGATATTTTATTACTTTTTAATTGAATGTACATGTCTCATATGTAGAGAATTGTCTGAAAACAGGGAACAAAAAGAAAGTCCCCCACACCATTGATTTTAGTTTCTGATAATCTAACTCTTCTCCATGTCCTCTATAAGCTACCCAAATGATATTCCCAAAGCACAGGTCTGATTATGTCAGAGCTGTATGAGCACCCCTGCTCACAAACCTCCAGGGGCTCCCCCCTGCTGCTCACATCAAATACTGTGCCAGCATCCCAGTTTGGCATTTAAAGCCCTTTATGATCTAGCTTTCCCAGTTTTATTTTATAATATTTGCCTTTACTTACTCTATATTCCAGCCTACTTTCTGGCTCTTCTTCATACATGATGTTCCATCTACAGTCTAGGTGCTTTTGTCCAGGCTGTCCTCTATATGTAGAATGCACTCCCTTCCCACTTCTCCCTTTCAGACTCCTCAGCTTCCTTCAAAGCTAAGCTCAACTGACACTTCCAACATCAAGTGTTTCCTGATTTACCCCTGTACTAGTGCCTTCCTCCCTCCCCTGCCCTGTCCCCTATAGTTTGTATCTATTTTGTGAATGTAATGGGGTTTGGGCACATACCCAGATTATCACATAAATTAGAGGCACCCATGCTGGGGACACTGATGACCCGCTTCTGGGAAAAGACGTTCTGTATGGGAGTAGCCCCTTTCTATTGTCTCTGTAGCCATAATTGACTGTGTCTTTAAGACTGCCAAACTGGGTCAGTCTCTCTGTCCTCTCTGTCTCTCTCCAGTTATGACAAGTTCATGCTCTCTCTCTCTCTCTCTCTCTCTCTCTCTCTCTCTCTCTCTCTCTCTCTCTCTCTCTCTCTCTCTCTCTCTCTCTCTCTCTCTCTTCCTCTCTGTCTCTCTGTCTCTCTCTCTCTACCACTATAGCCAATGATTCTGCTTCAGTCACACCACTCCCCCCTGCTTCAGATGCCTTCAAAGTCTCCTTATATCCCAAAAGATAAGGTCCCAAAATCTTAGTGTGATATTCAAGACCCTACAGTCTGAGTTCCCCACCACTCTACTCTTATCTCGCTACCTCTACTAGCCTGTATCATAGAATTGAAAGCTAGGCAAAATATTAGAGATTCAAGATCAGGCTCATTTGCTGAATTCCATACATACTTGTAATTTCCTCAAATGGACACCATTATGCCCCTTCTCTGAAAAAAAGTCCAAGAGCACTTAGGGTCAACATCACACGACTTAGCATTTCATAGCTATTCATTTCATCTATGTTAGCCTTCACAAACTGGATGCCTTAAACTTCTCATACTCCCTCCATTCCACCTCTCTAGCACCTAACAGTGCTGAGCACATAGTAGGGACTGAAACAAATATTTGAATTATTATGTGTGAAGAAGAAGCACAAAGAATTACATTAACAAGCTTTGCAGACCTTTTAGCTTCTTTCTTTCTTGTATGTACCTTATATGAAGCAAAGAATTAAGGTGTTCATTAAGTATAAACGAAGAAAATACTAGCTTTGGAGGAGTCTTTAATTTCTTTTCTTTATTTTTCCTTGCCCAGACAAAGCACCACTGTTTTGTTTGGTTTTGGTTTTTTGGTTTGTTTTTTTTTCTCAGTCATCCCCAGAGTTGCTAAGCTTGAAAAGTGGCCAAATACTGGTAAGACACCAAGAAAAGGGGCCATGCAAAGGGTTACAAGTTCCTTCTCTTTTTTCCTCATTCAAACTTCAGGCAACTTTGAAAGCCAGTGACAGTTGGTCTTATAAACATGATAATCAGCCTACTTTTCTCACTGATATTTTTCTAACCAGCCATCCAGAAATTGAGTTTCAAGTCAATTGAGAGCTCCAGGCACCAGGCCAATAGGTTACCTTATATAAAAGAAAGCCTTGAAACCCCATTTCCTATGACTCCTTTGAACGATTGCCTCGGCTTATAGAACTTTGCATTTATGTCATGTAGCTGGACTCAACTGAGCCCAACAAAAATGAATTTCTGAAACAGCGTAAGGACTGAGAGTAGACAAATCCACAGCTAAGATGAGGTATCAGCAATCTAGGCTTCAGCATGATGGGCTGTGTGTTGGGGATGGGGGAAGAAAGGTGGCAGGGAAGGAGCACAAAAAGACTTTTAAATTATTACCTTTTGGATTTGGACTTTTAAAAATAAGCCTTATTGGAGTGGCTAGGTGGTGCAGTAATAGAGCACCGGCCCTGGAGTCAAGAGGACCTGAGCTCAAATTTGGCCTTAGATTCAAATCCAGCTAACACTTACTAGGCATGTGACCTTGGGCAAGTCACTTAACCCCAATTGCCCTGCCTTCCTCCCTCCAAAAAGGAAAAAAAAAAAAGCTTTATTATTTAAAAGAAAATAAGTTTTATTGATGTCTTTTGTTTTAACATTAGAGTCATTTCTTGATACACCAACAATTACCACTCCCCCACCAAAGAACCACTGCCTTGTGACAAATAATAGCTAAACAAAACTGAACAATATAGTCATGTCCCAACTAAAATTCTAACTTCTACAGAGAAGCCTTTCCCAACACCTCTTCATTCCAATGCCTTCCTTCTATTAATTGTTTCCTATTTTTGCTGTACTGTATATAGCTTATTAGTATATTCTTGTTTATGTGGTCTTTCTCCCATTAGATTGTGAGCTCCTTGAAGGCAGAAACTATCTTTTCCCTCTTTTTGTATTGCTGCTGCTTAACATCCTACCTGCCATATAGTAGGCACCTATTAAATATTTGTTGACTGACTAACTAACATAAGAAATGATGGAAGAGAGACTAGACCTGTGATTTCATTGGGCTACAGGAAAATTATTTGGGTTTTTTTTTTCTACAGGGAGAACTACAGGGAGTTCCCTCTACCAATGGTCAGCACTTCCTCTTCAATTTACAATCTCAGAGAATGTTCTAGAGCATTGAGCAGTAAAGTGACTTGTCCAGGTTCACACATCCAAGCTATGTCAAGCAAGACTTGAACCCAGTTATTCCTGGCTCTAAAAACATGGGAAGACCTAAGTAAACAAATGAGTAGTGAAGAAAACAGAGCCAGGAGAACAACTGACCCAATTACAACAATAGATCTGGAAATAACCCTTAAAATCAGCTGAACTCAAATGAAATGACGCATAGTACAATGGAAAAGTGCTGAATTTGGAATCAAAGGACCTTAATTCAAATCCTGACTGAACTATTTCATTTCTGTGTACTATTAGGCAAATCATATAACTTCTATGGGTCTCAGTTTCCTCATCTGTAAAAAATAAAATAAAGAGATTGAACTAGATCAGCAGTTCTCAACCTGTGGGTCGCAACCCCTTTGGGGGTCGAATGACCCTTTCACAGGGGTCACCTAAGACCATCAGAAAAGACATATTTCCCGATGGTCTTAGGAACCAAAACCCCGCTCCTCTATCCGTCTCCAGGTGGATCCACCCACATGCAGATACACCCACATACGAGTATTAAAAGGTCGGGGCATTAGGAAGGTTGAGAACCATTGAACTAGATGGTTTCTATGGATCCATTTCAGCTCTAAATCTATGATCCCATGAAATGCAATGACAAGAACTAGGTACTGGACAATATTTGATGAAACTGACTGCCCTTCAGTAAAAAGATGCAGGATGTTCCATATGCTCCCAGATGTGTTTGCAGTGTTTTTCAGTTTTTGCTTACAGCTTTTCTCTGTTATGGTTAGTATTTACATAGCACTTTGCAAAAATAAAAATTAATCACAAATATTTTTTTTAGTTATTTTTCTTTTCTGTTTGCATTTACAAGTGTTATCCCTTGTAGGTATGGCCTCCCTGATCTCTACTGAACCCCAATAATGGTTCTGGATTCAGAGGACAGAGGTCTAAACCTCACCTCTGAAGCTTACTACATATAACCTGAAACAAGTTACTATGTTCCTGGGTTTCAATTCCTTCATCTGTAAAATGCAGAGGTTGGCCTAGCTGGCCTTTCAGGCCCCTTTCAACTCTAAGTCTATGATTGCAAGACTGTCATGCAATGGTCAGAAAACAGACATGATCACCCTCTAGAAACCTCTCCCTGGCCTCTACTGTCTCCAAGTAAAGAAATTTCTATTCCTTGCATTATCCTAGCAATTAGGTCAAAATTCCATCTGTTATCCTGAACCAGCCAAAACAAAAGTTAAAGTCAGTACTAGAGAAAGATTTCTTGGTTCTCCTTCAAAATGCCCAGTATACCCCCACCCCCACCCATACCCCAGAGTACATATTTGCACTTGCTGAAAAAAAAAATGTTTTTTGTAAACTTTTCCCTGGATAGTTACCTTTTAGGTAACATTTTTGCAAGGGCAAAGGGCAAAACAAATATGTTTCCTGTGAGTAAAGCCTGGACCAGAGTTCAGCTGAAAAAGTTGAAATCTCACCAAACAAACAGTAGGCCCCCTCCTGTACCTCTCCCCACCCTGCCCTCCACACCAAACTCAGCCTCACATAGATTGGGAAGTGAATGGGACAATCTCAGTTAAATCATTTTGCAGCTGGCCTGTTATTTTCCTAGGAGGGCCAAGTCCTTTTAGGATAACATTTGCAAAAAGCTGTTCCTGGAGATGGCTATGAAGATAAGAAGGAAAATATAGAAGGGTTCCTAAACAGATGGAAATGATACTAATGAGAAGATAAGAGGAATAATAAGTATTTGGAGCTGTCCCTCCTCCCCTCGGCTAAAATAAACAAGTAGCCCCAGTTTTAGGAGAATAGGAGAACAGGTCCCTACTGAGAGAAGGAACAAATGACAAGAGCCAAGAGGACCCCCTCAAAGCAAGTGAAAATGCAACTCTGTCCCCCGGACTGAAGCAAGCCCTTCCCTCTGCTCTTCGAAGCGTAGCAATAATTTATCACAAACATGACACTGCTGTCTGTCTACCTTGAATCTTTAACTACAGTGAGCTTCATTTTGGTCATTTCAAAAAGCATGGAAGTTTAGCTCTTCACTCCTTTAAGCCCACTTGAGACTAATTGGAGAAGTACCAGGTCTTTCAAGCTTGAGGAGGGAGCATTTGGATAATTTCATCTCCCAATTTCGAATCTGTCAAACAGCTTCTGAAACTACTGTTTACTTTCTTCAACATGTAATATTCAAACAAACAACAAACCCCATGATTTCATCACTTTGGGTACTCTAGCTAAAAATAGTTCTGAAAGTAAATGATGGAGGAAGCAACATGGATGTTTCAATACATTTAGAGAAGCAGGAAGTCAGATGCACCCATCTGCCATAGAGTCAGAGAATTTCAAGTCTGGGAAGCACATGAAAGAGATGCCTTAAGAAAAAACATCCAACAATTAATGGTAGAACCTTTTGGGGGGGGGGAAGTGACTTAGAACCGTGTTTGGCACATAGTACGCGCTTCATAAATGTTGCTGACTGAATAATTGGTTGATCCAAGGCACCTCCATAGAAGGTGAACCTACCACCTTCCGAAGGAGCACCATCCCGCTGGTGGTCAGCTCTATTTGCTAAAGCTTTTCCAGACATGAAACCTAAATGTGTCTCTTTCTGCCTTCCACCCATCACTCCCAGCTCTGCCCTCTGGGCCAAACAGAACAAGTCTAATCACTCCTCCAGGGACAGCCTTTAAAGTACTTGAAAATCCAAAGCTTTCTCTTTCCCAGGCTAAACATCCCCAGTTCCTTGCACATATGCTTATCTGACTTGGGCTCAAAGCCTGTCACCACCCTGGTTACCTTCCTCTAGAAACTTTCCCGCTGTCATTGTAGCTATTCAATCACATCTGAATCTTCATGACCCCATTTGGAGTTTTCTTGGCAGAGATCCTAGAGTGGTTTGCCATTTCCTTCTCCATCTCATTTTACAGATGAAGAAACTGAGGCAAACAGGGTTAAGTGACTTGCCCAGGGTCACACAGCTAGTAAGAGTCTGAGGTCAGATTTGAACTCAGAAAGATGAGTCTTCCTGACTCCGGGCCTGAGGCTCTAACCGCTGCACAACCTGGGTGCCCCTTTCCTATTATCAGTTTACTTCCTAAACTGGGATGACCAGAATAGGGCACAATACACTCCAAGTAGATTCCGAAAGATATTTGGGGTGCTTAGGTTACTCAACTCAGTGGACAGAGCGCCTAGCCTGAAGTCAGAAAGGAGCATCTTACTGAGTTCAAATCTGGCTTCAGATACCTACTAGACTCTGGGCAAGTCACTTAACCCTGTTTGCCTCAGTTTCCTCATCTGTAAAATAAGCTGGAGAAGAAATGGTAAAGCACTCCAAGACCTTTGCCAAGAAAACCCCAAAGGAGATCATGAAAACTCTGATGTGACCCAACAACAACAAAAATGACCTAACTAGAATGGAGAGCTGGGAGCAGAGTAACTAACACCTCAAGAATGCTGGAAGCTCTTCTCTTATTTCAGTCCTAGATCATGGGAGATTTTCACCTCCACCTCACAATGTTGACGTATATTAAGCATGTGGTCCACTAAAAACCCCAGACCTTTTTCAAACAAACTATAAACTTGCCTTACCCACCTGGTCTTATACTTATGAGCCTCCCTTGCACCAACATCAACAGCAACTGCAAGAACAACATTTACTTTCAGAACTATTTTTAGCTGGAGTACTTACGAAATCACGGAGTTTTTTATTTGAGTTTGGTTTTGGTTTTTTTTTTTTAAGTTACATGTTGAAGAAAGTAAATAGCAGTTGACTGATACCAGGGCCGTTTCTGACAAGGTATACAACACTCCACACCCAGGGACTCATACATTTTGGGAAGATTTTGAAAGATAAGAGTCGAACAAAAAAGGTTTTCTAATCAATTCTTAACCCAAACATTAAAATGATGATAATAATAGCTAATATTTACATAGCTCTTACTATATGCAAGGAATCATGTTAAGCACTTTACAATTATTATCTCCTTTGGTCCTAACAACAGCCTCAGGAGGTGGATACTATTGTTATGGTCTTTTTACATATGGGGAAACTGAGGCAAAGAGACGTTTAAGTGACTTGTGTAGGGTCACACAATTAATAAATGTCTGAGACTGGATTTGAAGTTAGAACCTCCTGACTCTAGGCCTAGTATTCTATCCACTATGCCATCTTGCTGCCCCATTTATCCAATTCACTAAAGAAATTGTTATTTATAAGTATTCTATAGTGAATACATTAGTATAATGAATAATGACAGCCTTAAATATCTTTTTGGCAGTATCAGCAAAGGTGTTATTATTCATATTAGCAATTGATTCACCTTAGAATGTTGTAAATAGCAACTTCCCTATCAAATGTGAAATGAAATTTGATTTATAAAAGTTTCACTTAAGAGGGACTTTTTAGAAACATGTTTACTGTGTAAAGTGAAGTGTGCACAGACCAGAGATGGCTATTTCATTGCATAAGAAAAACCCATGCTCTCACTGCTAGAGGTGCCTGATAGAGCCAGGGAATAGTTTCTGTCCTGGCAAAATCTGTCTTAGTGATATTTTCTGTAGAAACAAGAGGAATGAGATAATTGTCCCTTGAATCTGGATTCTACCAATATCATATTGTAAATATTCTGTTCTTCAAGGACCCATTGTACAGGAAAGGGAAAGGGAAGTGCTATCAGCAAACAGAAACAAAAGCTGAGTCCCCTTAGGAGGGGGATGGCGCTTCCTGCCACACCTCCAGTCCTTTAGTCCAGGATGTCATTCCCAGAGACAGGTTAAGGAAAGTCATTTAACCTCTGAAAGCCTCAGTTTCTTTATCTGAAAAAGAAGGGGTTAGGCTAGATGGCTTCTAACGTCCACTAGACCTATAAACCAACAAGCCTTGGACTTTGTAAGTCTTCATATAAGACTTCATTAAGACTATAAACCAACAGCTGTTCAATAAGCACAGCTCTGTGTTTCTAGCTTGGCAATCTATAGGCTGCCCCTTGACTAGGTGAAACTATATTCCTGTATGTACATAAAGCTGTCCTACAGTCAGCGTTAAAAATATTTGCAAACGGTTTTGGGGAAGAGCTGCCAAAGAGATGATTCCCCCATGACACATGTGTCCCTCCTTCCATTGTTAAGTATCTGTTTGACGTTCTTCTGGGGGCCTCAGAAATAGCTGGCTCACCCACTGTTAGTTATATCAACCAGATTTCTCTGGCAGAACAAATGAGATGGAAAGGTCATCAGTCAGAAACATACTTTTTGCTGCAAGGCATGTGAAATTGGGGATGTTTGAAATCCACATGCAGAAGAAGCCTGCCCATTAGCAGGTCTAGATAAGAACAGCCAGTTCAAAGAGCAACCCAGAACCAGTGGAAACCATGAGGCATGTTCATTCTGAGATGAGCTTATTCAGGAAGCCCTGATCCTCTAAACCCTTGTTCCTCTACCTCTCTAGCGGGACTCTTCATAGTCTTTTTTTTTTTTTTAAATTAAAGGGGACATCCCTTGTACATCTTAAACAGACATTCACTGAATAGGCTTTGTCTCACTAGAAGTGACAACTTGGAAAGATCTTAGTTTAAAAAGGTCAAGGTTTCCCACTGCAACCTGGGCCATCTCCAGTTGTGCAGATTGATATCTGGCTACCGAACTCAGATAGCTCTGCAGGAGCCTATTCAATTGCAAGTCATATCATCTTCCTGATGTCATGATCCTCTTCCAGAATGAAGGACAAACCACACACACAATATCCCTCTAACTAGAGTACAACTTCCTTGAGGGGAGGGACTAAGTCTTTTTTTAATCTTTGTATTGCTCACAATGTCCAGTCTTACAATAAATGTAACAAGATAAAATCAGCTGTTAGTACAAGGGTGATTTGGACACTGTCTGTCTTGTGTGTGTGTGTGTGTGTGTGTGTGTGTGTGTGTGTGTGAGAGAGAGAGAGAGAGAGGGGGAGAGAGAGAGAGAGAGAAAGAGAGACAGAGAGACTCTATCTCTTTCTCTCTGTCTGTCTCTCTGTGTCTATCTTTCTGTGTTTCTGTCTCCCTCTCTCTCTGTTTCCCACTAAAGGGCCCTAGCTTACTCATGTGCAAGGATTAGATTCATTCAGAACCCAGCTTCAAGAGAGAGGGATTAGGTTCTTTTTGTCATACTTTCTGGGTTTTTACACCTTCCTCCCACCCTGGAGCCCATGAAATAACCAATTAAAGCTTTAATTTGGCTTATTTCTAGGGTCTCCTCCAAAGGCAAGGATAGCAAGATATCAAGTAGGCAGTATAAATTGAGTATAGGCCAGCGATTTATTTCCTTTACTTAAAAGACACTCCATCTCCCAACTTCAGACATTTCCTTGGCTGTCCCCTGTGCCTGGAATACTCTCCAACCCAGGTTTTCTTGGCTTCCTTTAAATCTCAGATAAAATCTCATGTTTTCTAAAAATTATTTCTCAGACCCCCTTACCTTTAGGGCCTTCTCTGAGATTATCTCCAATTTACCTTGTATCTGTAACTATCTTGTTTATACACGATTGCTTGCACATTGTCTCTCCCGTTAGAATGTGAGGTGTTTGACGTTAGGGACTATTTTTGCTTTCCTTTTTATCCCCAGGAAGCACTTAATAAATACTCAATGACTTATGATGTCTGACACTGCATACAACACTCTGCACCCTGGATGCCTACATTTTGAGAAGCTTTTCAAAGACAAGTTGAATCAAAAAAGTTTTCTATTAACTCTTGGCTATTGTTGTTCAGTCATTTAAGACTCTCTGTGATCCCATTAGGGGTTTTCTTGGCAAAGATACTGGGGTGGTTTGCCATTTCCTTCTTCAGCTCATTATACAGATGAAGAACTGAGGCAAACAGGGTTAAGTGACTTGCTCAGGGTCACACAGCTAGTAAGTGTGAGGCTGGATTTGAACTCATGAAGACAAGCCTTCCTGATTCCATGTCTAGCATTTTATCCCTTTGCCACCTAGCTCCCCCTATAACTCTTGGTTAACCCAGACATTAAAACAGACAGATTTTCCATCTCTCTGTCTATCTGTCTATCTGTCTGTCTGTCTCTCTCTCTCTCTCTCTCTCTCTATCTATCTATCTATCTATCTATCTATCTATCTATCTATCTATCTATCTATCTATCTACCTACCTATCTATCTACCTATCTACCTATCTATCAACATTTCTATCTAATCTATCTATCATCTATCTCTTCTATGAGCATTGTTGCTTGCATGTTGTCTACTCCATTAGACTGTAAGCTCTTTGAGGGAAGTGACTGTTTTTGTCTTTCTTTGTATACCTAGTGCTTATCATAATACCTGGCCCAGAGTAAAAGCTTAATAAATGTTTGTTGACTAGGGTTGTTGATTATCTGACCTGTAAACCAAGTAGCTGGATAAGAACAGAGGTCTGACACTTCTTTACTATATGGTAATAGGCTCGATAAACTTTCCTGTTCTCTGCCTTAATTTTCCTAACTTCATAAATGAGAATATGATCTTCATATTACCTAATGTCAAAAGAATAGTAATGTTCTTTTTCAACCTTAAAACACTTTTAACAGGGGAACTGGCCAATGGGAGCTCTGTTCACAAAAAAATTAGCAGTATGTTCTCCCTGCTGCCAAACCATATGCTACTTCAGTGCATGTTCAGAGATGACTATTTCCAGTCTGCTAATAATGTGGTGAAAAATCAGTCTTCCGGTTGGCTATTCTGCTGGAACTGGGAGTGCATATAAAATACTCCCTTAGAAGGTGAACAAGGAGGATAAGCTGCTGAAGGCCCCTGGCTTGGGCACATGACTTTGCTCTTATTGAGTAAACTGGTATCATATCTGGACTCTCCCCATCTAGAACAGACATCATCTACACTTTCTTACATTACGTGAAAGAGTAATAGAGATCAGACTGCATGCCGTCAGGGGGGGAGGGGAAGGGGGAAAGGAAGGGGAGAGAGGAAAGAAAGGGGAGAAAAATTTAGAGCTCAAAATCTTATAGAAGTGAAAGTTGAACATTAAAAGTTTTTTTTAAGAGTATTATAGATGTAATGGACCAAGCTGCAACCTTGTGAGTTTTGAAAGGTCAGATGAGAGGTCTAGGGACATGCCAGAATTTATATATAGCCA
>CM053593.1:274586615-274625248 GCA_028646575.1 Pseudocheirus occidentalis
GCCCGTAGTGCTTTCTGTCTTGTGGAGAGTTTTGGAGCTTGAAAATCTGTTTAGCGTCCCATTTTATGAGTTTTTTAGCGTGTTTGTGTGGGAGCTGCGGTGCTTTGCTGCTTCTACGCCGCCATCTTGGCTCCGCCCCCCCACAAGTCTATTCAAATAACTCTTGACCATATTTCTGAATACTTGGTCTGAGAATTCCATGTTTGGGTGTGTTCCAGTTTGCTTACAATTAAAACTTTATTTACATAGGAACAAAGGGGAGAGTACAGGGAAATACATAAAGAGAAAAATAAAATCTAAACATTTAATGGCATGGAGAAACAGCTGACAGGGTCATGCTTTAAAATAATAGTAATAGGGGGTGGCTAGGTGGCGCAGTGAATAGAGTACCGGCCCTGGAGTCAGGAGGACCTGAGTTCAAATCTGGTCTCAGACACTTAACACAAAAACTAGCCATGTGACTTTGGGCAAGTCACTTGACCCCAACTGCCCTCCAAAAAAGCAAAAAAAAAAATAATAGTAATAATAAGTATCATCAGCAATTTAGCCTTTAGAATTGAGATATGGGAAGTGGCAAGTGCACAATGGGACATGTAGGAGCCTTCACTTCCAAAAAGGCTCTATCCCACTCACTGCCAGCTTCCCCTACTCTCCACATTACTAAAGGCATTTTGAGATTGCCAGCAATTCAAGGACTCTTGAGACTTCTTCAGATGGAAGGGTTTTAAGAACTCCTACCATGAATATACATGGCACCCCTCCCCAAAGTTGCTGTTTCTTAGTCTGAGAGGATAAGCCACTGCCTGTCCTACAGATGGGACCAGGAACTGGGATCTAGGATCTAGTTTCAGACTGGATCATAAGAGCATGAAAAGCTGGAAGTGTGCCTCTGCCCCAAGGCAGCCATTATTATCTGGCTCCCTGGGTGGGGGCAGGTTGAATGGGGCGCACAAACTTTTTCATTTCTGAGGAACCCAGGTCCACTCTCAGCTCTGCTGCCCTCTTCCTGGGACTACTCATTTTCTACTAAGTTTTTCTTCCACTGTTATGCCACCAGGCAAGAGGTGGGGGGGTGGGGTATGTGGGAGAATCATCTTTGATGTTGGACTCATTAGTTTATGACTGCTTTGCTTCTAAGGCTGTTGTAAACAAGGCTCTCTGTAGACCTTAAAGTCCCTTATAAATATGAGTTATTATTCCCAGCTCAGTACCCTTATCATGACACTACCCAAACTCTCCTGAAATGCTTTCTCCCAACCTTTCTACTTACCTACTTGAATCCTAGACATCCTTTAAAGTACTCAAATCTCATATCCTCTTTCTTAATTGTTCCAGTCCCGTGGGACTCCCCTATTTTTCTGAACTTCCAACAGCTCTTAATTTTTCTGATCAGCCATTAGTTCTCTTATAATGCACAAAACTGATCAATACATTGATAAAGTCTGAAAACATGTGCAATGTATAACATCTGTGGACTCCCACATCAATGAAGAGGCGGGTCGAGGGTGTCTTCTAGTAACACTTCATCTGAGACCTGCTTGATCTTTGTAATTTTGTTGCATTCACTTTTGATTTTTTGGTGTGTGGTTGTTCTTTCTATTTACATTGTTGTAGTAACTGTATGTATTGTTTTCTTGACTGCTTACTTTACTCTGCATCAATTCATTTGGATCTTTCTATGGTTCTCCATATTCATCACACACAGACCGTTTATTATAGCATAATCGTATTCCATTACATTCCACAGTTTGTTTAACCATTCCCTAACTGATGGACACCTACTTTGTTTCAATTCTTAATTATCAGAAAAAGTACAGCTGTAACTATTTTCATATCTATGAGGACTTTTTTCTTACTGATATCTTCTTGAAGTATAGGCCCAGTAATGGAGTTTCTAGTTAAAAGTACATGGACATTTTATTCACTTTATTTGCATAATTCTAAATTGCTTTTCAAATTACCATTTCATACCATTTTCATACCATTTCACAATTCCATCAACAATATATTAGTGTGTCTATCATCCCACAGCTCCTCATTGGTCATTTGTCATGTTTTTCATCATTTTTGCTCATTGGTGAGGTATGAGACAAAACCTCTGGCTTGTTTTGATTTGTACTTCTCTTAGTATGAGTGATTTAGAGCATTATTTTATATGATTGTTAATGGTTTCCAGTTCTTTTGAGAACTGCTTGTTCATATCCTAATCTATTAGGGAACGACTATTAATCCTTGATTTTATCTGTGCAGAAACTTTCCATTTTCATGTAATCAAACTTATCTATTTTATCTTTGCTAATTTCATCTATCTCTTGTTTGGCCAAGAACATGTCTCCTACATATAGCTGTGAGAAGTATGTAATCCATTTCTCTTCCAATTTTTTTTTTATACTCTGATCTTCAATGTTAAGATCGTGAATCCATTTAGAATATATTGTGGGGCGGCTAGGTGGCACATTGAATAGAACACTAGCCCTGGAGTCAGGAGGACCTGAGTTCAAATCTGGATTCAAACACTTAACATAAAAACTAGCCGTGTGACCTTGGGCAATTCACTTAACCCCAATTGCCCTCCAAAAAAGCAAAAAGCAAAAAAAATAGAATATATTGTGGAATATGGTATAACATGTTGGCCAAGCCCAATTTCTGCCAGATTGTTTTTTAGTTTTCTAAGCAGTTTTTGTCAAATAAGGAGATTCCCCTCACCCCCCCCCCCCAGGTAATTTGTGCTTTCCACTTTATCAAACACTGGGTTATTAAATTTCATGGTTTCTGATTCTCCAAAGTCACCTCTGTTCCATTGACCCATCTCTCTACTTTTTAATTAATACTAGATGGTTTTGATATTTACTGCTTGATAATAGAGCTTGAGATCTAAAAATACTATTCTTTCTTCATTTCCATTTCTTTTCATTATCTCCCTTAATATTCTAAATCTTCTATTTTTCAAAAGGGATGTTGCTATAATTTGATCAAGTTCTATAAAGTATCCCCTTGGTAATTTGATTGTGATAGCATTATGTGTAAATTAACTTTGGTAGTATTATTGCTTCTATTAAATTGGTATGTCCTAGTAATTAGCACTGAATATTCCTCCAGATATTTGTTATCCTTATTTCTTCAAGGAGCACTTTGTTATTAAATCTGTATAAGCCTTTTATGTGCTTTGCTGTGCCATTCCCCACATATTCTATGCATTTTGTTATTATTATTTGGAATCAGATTTCCTTTTCTATTACTGCTTGTTGTGTTTTGTTATTATTGTATAGAAATGCTGATGATTTTCAAGGATTTATTTTATATCCTGAAATCTTGCTGAAGCTAGTGTCTTAGTATTTTTGTTGATTCATTAGAATTTTCCAAGTATCCTATCATGTCATCAGCAAGTAGTAGTTGTCTCCTCTTTTGTTAGTTTTATATCTTCAATTTGTCTCTCTTCTCTTAATGCTGCTATTAGCATTTCCAGAACCATATCAATGTCAACTAGCATTTAGTAAGCTCTTATTGTGTTCCAGCCACTGTGCTAAATTCTAGGGGTATAAAGAAAGGCAACAGAACAAAATAACAATGAAAAAAAAAACCCAGTCCCTGTTCTCAAGGAGCTCACAGTCTAATGGAGAAAACAATATGTAAAGAACTATGTACAAACAATATGATATCCAGGATTTAGATGAGATGATCTTGAAGCTATGTTGGGAGGAGAAAAGGGATGGGATTAATGACCCTTTAAGATGATCCAGTCTGCCCAGTTAGCATGAATATGCCTGTGGCAGTCTCACAAAATAAGCTTTCTCAATGATACAGATGGGGACCAGCTTTCCTAATGGGAATGAGGGGTCCTAGGTATGGGAGTCTGATTGGATTTCCACTTTGACATTGTAGACTGGAAGGTGACACTTAGCTAGAAAACTTTAAGGTTCTAAGATGAACAGAAAAGTGGTAGATTGGGAAGGAGAGGGTACTAGGAAGGAGGAGAAGGTATCTGTTGTGCAGATATTCTGGCCCACGAATGGTTAATCATAGTGTTCCGGGCTACCTCAGTCTCCTTGAGGGTAGGGGCATTCATTATCCTATACGTTTTTGTGTTCCCAAGAACATGGAGCCTTGCACACAGAAACTTTTCAATAAATAGACTGATTATTTGAGAGCATAAATGTTGTGTCCAGATCTAAAGTGAGGGATGAAGCTTTGAGGTGAGATAAGGTAGGAAAAGGGAATAGGGGAAATAAACCATTCTCTCTTTGCAAATTCACAGGCATGTCATGGTTTGGCAAAATAGGGGAACCTTTTACTGCTGATATATAAGAATTAATATACCCGGGGTGGCTAGGTGGCACAGTGAATAGAACACTGGCTCTGGAGTCGGGAGGACCTGAGTTCAAATCCAGCCTCAGACACTTAACATGTACTAGCTGTGTGACCTTGAGCAAGTCACTTAAGCCCAATTTCCCTACCCTCCCCCCTCCAAAAAATCAAAATAAAATAAAATAAAGAATTAATATATCTACTAAAAGAGAGATATTGTATGATCAAACTCAATATATTTATTGCCTTTCTTTCACAGGCAATATGGTATATTGTAGCTGTCCATTTCCTACAGAAAACAGTCAAACAACTAAAACATAGAGAAAATATGCTCTTAGTTTTTTTCTCAGTCGTATCTCTGTATATATTTTACATATAAACTGACAACTCAGTAAAATAGATTCAACATAAAATAATGCTGTGCTACTATGGAATTTTTTCTTCTTAAAATCATGCCCTGGCATTTAGGAATTCTGAAGTTTCAAGTTTATTTATTGCTTTGAAGGAGTTGCTAGGCAGAAGGAAAGGGACTTCGAAATAAAAGAGAAAAGGGAAAAAGAAAAGAAAGGCCTGACTCCAAATGCAAAAGGAGCAATATTTTACAAATCCTGCCTGAATGTTGGTAGTAACAAATTTAATTTGAGGCAGCAGAGGCATAATTTTCTGTAGCTTTGGCACTAGACTTGGCTCATTAAAGAAGTTGCATAGTATCTTATGTAGAAACAGCTTTGAACAGCTCCATCAGTGTATGAATGGCAAGACTCCTCTGAAATCCTTCCCACTTCCCCTCCCCCAACAAACCCTGCCTCCCTCTTCTGAGCTTTTTCCCATGAGACCCTGAAATTCCACTGCCATCTCAGAGTGAGCTGGAAGACTTTATTTTGTGAATGGTTACAAGAGGACAAGCATTTGGTATTTGTAAGTTTCTGTATACTTAATTACTTTTCCAACATGATCTTCATTTGGTAGCAGGACCAGGGACACAGACAGATGATGCAATTTGTCCGAGACTCCATGGCCAGTGTCCGTACTGGCAATGGAACTCATGTTTCCTAGTGCCTGGTGCAAAGTCTATGATTAGATCACATTCCATGCCAAGTGAATTTAGAATGGAAAGATTGTCTGATGCTCTTTTATATGAAAGAATCTTGTGGGGAGATGTCCTGCATCTTTCCTGATGCCTCCTTTTAGGATGGTTTCGGCCTCCAGGTGGTATGCAGGATTCTCAGTCATCATCCTCAGCGTCTCATAAGTATGACCCTTTCAATAAAAAATTTCAAAAATGTTTCAGTCTGCTTTAAATTCTTGGTAACATCTTTCCCTATGAAAAGGAGGGTATTTAAAATTACTCTGCCATTCATTTCAAGTAGAAGATAAATCTTTGATATTCAGATATTCATGGATTCCTATGATATTAGAGTTGAAAGGGGCCTTAGAAATGATCCAGTCTTGTCCCCTCATTTTAAAGAAGACATCTGATTGATTTTGAAAGGTTAAATGGCTTACTCCAAGTCACACAATTAGTCAGCATTTGAGCTAAGAATCAAACTCAGGCCATGATGATTCTAAGGTCAGTATTCATTCCTTGTTATGACACCACCTTTTTAATCAGGACTTGAAAAGATTATAGGATGCTATTTTTAAGGAAAAGAAAATTATACTGGGAGTCAGAGGGTCTGGGCCCAGTTCAGATGCTGCCACTCTCTATGCAGCCTTTGACAAGGTCTTGACTATTTTTGAGCCTCAGTTCCCTTTTGTGGAAAAATACTTTGTTGCAGAATAAGTGATCTAGAAAATCCCTCTCATCAATCTGAGTCTATAAAAATTTTGCAATTCACACCCACACAGAGTATTCGGAAATGGAAATGATTCCTGGTCATCTTATAAAGTCAGAATCCAGAGAGATCACTGGAACTTAAAACCTCCTTTCACCATCTTGCTGTTGGTGAAAGGAAATTCCAAGCTGACTACTGGGAGGGAACTCAAGCCAGGAGTTCTTTCACAAAGGCTTAGTCCTGGCTTCTGCCCATATTCCTGCCAGTGGTCTGGCTCAAGGCCATGGGGTTGAAGCACAGTTTTTGTCTGTGAGAGCAGTAGACTTTAGCTCTCTCATACTGTGAGGAATAAACTGCTTTTAGACAGAGGCAGGGGCAGCAAACCGGACAGGCCAGTGATGAAGCTTGCAGGGAGGAGAAAGTAGAACTGGGGGGTCAGGGCTGTCCTGCATTTAAGCAAAGAGCTGACAGGCACCTGAGAGTAACCAAAGGCAAACTCTTATGTGTATTTGTTTCTGAAATATTTTGATTAGAGGCAGTGTGATATAGAGATCAGAGTGCTGGATGTGGAGTCAGGAGAACCTGGGTTTCATTTTTGCCCCAGACGCTTATTAGCTGTGTGACTATGGGCAAATTACTGAACTTCTGTGGGCCTTAGTCCTCATCTGGAAAATAAGGTGATTGAACTTCCTTACAATTCTAAATCTATGATTGTATGGTCTATGATTCCTTCTCCCACATCACAATAAGGCCCATTCCTGAAAGTTCATCTGATTTAAATACTTTTTCCTTTTGCAAGACCTTATATAGGTAAGAAATGAAGAAAATGCATTTGTTCATCCATTCCTGAAGTGTTTAAGGGTATTATGCTATGTGTATTATGCTAGGTGCTTGGGATACAGAGACAAAAGCTTATTTACACTTAGAGTTTATAGGCTATAGTTTATGTACAGATAAGAGTAACTAGTGTTTGGTGCAGGCCTAGACCATCTAAAACGGCAGCACCCATGCTGGAGCCTCTGTGCTAGAGACACTTGGGACCATCTCCTGGGAGACAGGGGAACTGGTACATAAGTGAACATTCTGAGTTGGCCTGTCATATTGTTGGGAATGACTTCTTTCCATTGACTATGTAGCTGGAAGGGCCAACATCTTTAAATCTATCTGACTGAAGCACAGTCTCTCGGTTTCTCTCTCTCTCTTTTTCATATAACATTCCAGAGTGAAAGACCCATTCACTCACAGGAGGGATGCCATGCAGTCAGTGGCTAAGGGAGGGCCTGAGGGTCCGGTCATCTTCTTCTCTTTTCAGGCCCTGCAGAAATGGACATAAGGAGAGCAAATATCCTAGCAGGGTATTGGAGATAGACACTGAAAATACTGTCTGGAGGTGGAATGTTTTTCATCTAAACTTCTAACCATTATGTGACACTGATTTCTATGTATATTAGGTTGGACAAGATAATACCTGAGATGCTTTCTTGGTCTGATGTGTGATAATCACTATTCTAAGTGATTTTCTGGTGTTTAATATGAAAGTACATTTTTATTTTGTCCTATGTGAATCAGTCTTGGGCTCTCCTTCATCTTTCTTTGTGCTGAGAACCCTCGGGGACTGTCTTTATTTATCTTCTTAATCCACATGCTGAAGAAATATAATGCCCTGGATCACACTGAGGCTAGATTCAGGAGAAGAAAGGAGACAGGACAGCCAGTTACCCAGACAGTGAGTTACAATAAAGTGTCAAACAGTTCCTGCCTGTTGCCATCTTCCCATTATTGCTATAACAGGACAATGAAACAGAGCATTTGCTGTGAAAGACCTTATATTAGCCTATTATCTGCTTTGCATAACCAGTGGTCTCTTGGTTCTATGCTATACACTGTAGCTAGGGAAATACCAGGAAACAGAAATCTAGTCAGTGTTGCATTTTGGGGAGATTAAGGGACAAATATCAGGACACAGCCTACTGAGGGTATTAGTTTATTTGATGTGGTATTTCACAACCCAAAAAGCTCTAGCCCCTTCCTACATTTCCAGTTTTCTTACAACTTCTTCCCCTTCAAATTCTTCTGCGATTCAATGATAGTGGCCTCCTTGCTGTATCTCCTACATGACACTTCCATCTCTGGGCTCAGAGCATTTTTACTGGCTAGATTCCATGCCTGAGATTCCTCCTCACCTCTGCCTCCTGGCATCCCTGACTTCCTTCATGTCTCAGCTAAAGTTTTACCTTTAAACTTTAAAGCTCCACAAGAACCCTTTCTCAGTTCTCCTTAATCTTAGCACCTTCCCTCTGAGACTCCTTACCTGCTCCCAATCTCTCACTTCTCCAGTATATATCTTATTTGTACATAATTGCTGTATATTGTGTCTCCAATTAGATTATAAAATTCTTGAGTGCGAGGATTGATTTTGTTGTAGTTGTTGTTTTGCTTTTGTTTCCACAGTGTTTAGCCTGGCACATAGTAGACTCTTAATAATTGCTAGTTTATTGACTAATTTGGTCACCTTCAATTATTCCCATTCCAACTTCCCCTTGCAAAAAGCTCTGAGATAGGGGCGGTTAGATTGCTCAGTGAATAGCTCACCAGCCCTGGAGTCAGGAGGACCTGAGTTCAAATTTGACCTCAGACACTTAACACAAAATAGCCGTGTGACCTTGGGCAAGTCACTTAACCTCCATTGTCTCCAGAAAGGGAAAAAAAAAACCAAACTCTGAGGTATTTTCCAAGTTGGTTTTGCCTCACCAGGCAGGAATTGGATGACTGTGAGATGGTACAGAAATATTCAATAATAACCAGTTGCTAAAATTTCTGTATTTCATCAGCTGTGTTACTTCCTGGTTCTTTTTTCTCCTCTTCTGTGTCTCACCTTACTTGGTGAAGCATTTCTTCCCCACCCCCACCCTACCCCGCCACCGGCCACCAACAAATAAAGGATGATTGATTATGCACATGTTATAAGCATCCACAAAGTCAATCATTCAATCAGGTTTCATTTATTAACTTCTTACCATCTTCCACCCAATGTGTTAAGTTCTAGAGATACAAAGAAAGGCAAAACTAATCGCTACCATCAAGTAGCTTACCTTTTCAGGGTAGAGTCAAGATGTAAATAAATAGGTATATAAAAGAGACATAGTATACAGGGAAGGAAATCTTGAATGGGAAAGAGACATTGCTTGGGGATGAAGGGGAAAGATATCCATAAGGAGGTAGTATTTGTTAGTCTGGAATGGTATGATGGTCCATGATATACAATGGTATCTCTACTGATTATTAACTTCAGATAGGTCTTGGATTAAATGATAGAATGTCTTGTATCAGGAAAGATTCAAAACAGTAAGAGTGATCTGAGTCTAAAATCAAATTGTAAGGAGAAGAGTTCTGGATCAGATGGGGGAGATGGTACAGTCCCAGACAGGGTGACATCTCTTCAAAGCCTTAGTCTAATTTACTTCTATTACAGATGAGGAAACTGAGGCCCAGAGAAGTTAAATGATTTGCTCAATGATTTATCACATAGGTAATAACCAATAGAGTTAGGATTCAAATCCAAATACTCTTGAGTTTAGATCTAGATCTAAACTAGACCATGTTGTATTCCTATGTAGAGGATTTTTAAAGGTAATTTCCCTGTCTCTGTCATACTTGACATTATTCAGTCTGGGGAAAAAACCCAACCAAATAACAACTACCTGGGGAAGATCTAAAATTAACTCATATTTAGGTATTTAGTGACTTACCGTGTTAGCAGTTATAGTGAAGATTCTTGATCCCCTCTGTTTCTAGTACTTTTTTAGTAAATTACTCTGTGTGTGTGTGTGTGTGTTTTAATCTGGGTACACAGGATTATTGATTTAAAGCTAGAAGTACCTGTGGAGATTATCTCATCCTCCAATCTCATTTTTGGATGCTAGGATCATAGTCTTAGAGCTGGAAGGGATACCTGAAAGGTCATGTAATCCAACCCTCCCATTTTATGACTGAAGATACTTAGGCCCAGAGAGGTTGTGACTGGTCTAATATTACCACAAAGGCCAACCTGAGATCTGAACCCAGATAAACTGAGTTCAAATCCAGTTATCTGGATTTCTACAGTGGACTTCTACAATATCAGGCATTCATATATCATTTTATCATTACATTGCCCAACACCACATGCAATTCCTGACACACAATTCCTTAATAAATATTTGTTGACATGAATTTCATAAAGCAGTAAAAGATTTAATTGGAATAGAAATGAAGAAGTAAGAAGCATCAATCCATCAACAAGCTTTTATTAAAAGATTATTGTGTCCTAGGTACTGCAATAAGCACTAGAGATAGAGAAAATTAAAGAACAAAACAAAACAAAATAAAACATGGTGCTTGCCCTCAAGGAACTCACATTCCTTCAGGAGAGACAACATGCAAGCAAGTAAGTATATACGTACATACAAGATGTGTGTGTGTGTGTGTGTGTGTGTGTGTGTGTATACAACATACATGGGAATTAAGCTCAGAGGGAAAGCAGTAACAGTAGGAAGAAGTGGGACAGGAAAGACCACTTGCAGAAGGTAGGATTACAGTTGACTCTTGAAGAAAGCCAGGGAAATCAGGAGACAAGGTGAGAGCTTTCAAGACGTGGAGGACAGCCACTAAAAAGGCACAGAGTGAGGAGATTGAGTTCTGTATGCCAAAAATAGCAAACGAACCAGTGTCACTGGATCATTTAATTGTAGAATATATGAAGTGGAGTAAAATACAAAGACACTTGGAAAGGTAGGAAAGGGGCAGACTGTGAGGGGTTTTAAAAACCAAACAGAATTTTCCTTTCTTGATTGTCTCTTTATTCATTCTTTCATTTGCTTATTAACATTCTTTTTAAAAAAAAATTCTGTGTTCCAAATTCTCTACAACAATAAGACCGGCAAAAGATTGGATATATAGGTTTAGTGAGAGTGACAAGCTGAGGATGACATCTAATTTGGGGGTCTAATTGACTGGAAAGATGGCAGTGCCCTTGACTGTAATAGCAAAGTTAGGAAGAGTTTTTTGGGGGTGGGGTGAGGTAGGGAGATAACGAGTTCTATTTAGGGTCTATTGAGTTTGTGAAGTCTACAGGACATTTAGTTCAAGATACCCAAGATGTGATTGGTGATGTAAGACCAGAGCTCATGAGATAGATTAAGGCTGAATAAATAGTTCTGGGAATTACAGGCTTAAAAAACAATTGAAACCCTGGTAGCTGATAAGATCACCCAGCAAGAAAAAGTAGGGGGAGAAGAGGAGAGGGTTCAAGACAGAGCCTTAGGAGATACCAGAAATTAGTGGGTGTGAACTGAAAGAAGATCTAGCAAACAAGACTGAGGAAAAGTCAGTCATTTAGGAGGAAAACCAGGAGAGAACGGTGAAATACCTAGAGAGCAGAAGCTATCTAGAAGTCTAAGACAGGGTCAAAGGCTTCAGAAAGGTCAAGAAAGGTGAGCATGGAGAAAAGGCCTTCAGATGTTGCAATAAAGAGGTCACTGGTAACATTTGAGGGAGGTGCTTCAGCTGAATGATGAGGTCAGAAGGCAGATTACATAGGGTTTAGAAGAGAACAAGAGGAGAGGAAAGGGAAGCACTGATCTAGACAACGTTTTCAAGCAGTTTGACCACAAAAGGAAGGAGAGATATAAAAGATAGCTGGCAGGAACTGATGGATCAAGATGGAATGATCTGGACTTCTTTGTAGGCAGCAGGGGAGTAGCGAGTGCAAAGAGAGAGACTGAAGATTAGTCAGAAAGTAAGGGTACCTAGGTTGCATTGTGAATAAATGCTGGATTGGAATCAGGAAGACTCATCTTCATGAGTTCAAATCTGGCCTCAGATACCAGCTAAGTGACCCTGGGCAAGTCACTTAGGTCTGTTTACTTCAGTTTCCTAATCTGTAAAATGGGCTGGAAAAGGAAATGGTAAACTACTCCAGTATCTTTGCTAAGAAAACCCCAAATATGGGATCATGAAGAATTGGATGCGACTGAAACAACTCAACAACAACCAGGGCAACAGAAAGGAATCTCTGCTATATTTCTGGATGAAGACAGTTTCTTTCCCCTTCCTCTTGGAATATGCTGAGACTCAAGCTCCTCTAGACTCAAAGTTCCCATAGGAAAGCATGGGCAAAGTCTTTCTCTCTCTCTCTCTCTCTCTTTTTTTTTTTTTGGAGGGAGGGAGACAAGGCAATTGGGGTTAAGTGACTTGCCCAAGGTCACACAACTAGTAATCGTCAAGTGTCTGAGGCCAGATTTGAACTCAGGTCCTCCTGACTCCAGGGCCTGTGGTCTATTCATTGTGCCACCTACCTGCCCCCACAGTCCCTTTTTGTAAGAGTATTCTTTTGAGCTGAAGATTTCTCTGAAGGTCCTAGCCTCTTTCTAGGATTACCTACTTTCCAAACATTTCTTCTGATAATGCAGCCTCTCCAGGCAATTCTTAGATTACTTTGCCTGGGGAATTACTCAACACTCACCCACAAAACCTTCCTCCATCTCTCCCCATCTAAGTGGCTTCCCATAGCTCCCAGCTTAACTTGCTTTAGGCACTATTTATCATTCTTGGTTTTGGTACCCATTCATCAGTTTTTCCACAGCTAGAATATTTTCCCCCCTTTCTCTCTTTTGTGTGGTCATGAAATTAGCAGAGACCTCCATTCCTCTCTAGCTCCTTGATAGGAAAACTAAACAAATTAAAAAAAAAAACCAGAAGCAAAAACAAACTGCTTCCAATTATTTCACCAAGAGGTGGGTCATAGTGTCCCTTTGATTACTTGGTGAGAAAAGCTTCTTTTCTATTCCCACCCCCACCCCCACCCCCACCACAGTATACACAGTAAGTCTCCCTCTCCTAAGTAGAAATAAGGGAAGGAACTCCACACAAGCCAAGCCTGAGCTCTGAGATGGGACTGGCTATATACCTTTCTCTCCATTTGTTTATTACCCTTGAAGCAAGAAATTCATTACTATCAGTAAAATTAAATTCCCCTTTTCAAGTATAAAATTCAATGCAACTTTCCAAGGAGTTACTTTTTTCTTGCAATGGAAAAGGCCCTGGCATGATCCTAGGGGTAACAAACCTTTTCAAATGGCTAAGAAGAGCCAGCCCCAGGAAATTGCATCATGGGGGTAAAAAGCACATGGGTGTTTTGTCTTGTCTCAGAAGATGGCAATTTTTCAGATTCTTTTCTCGTGGCTCACTGTCTACTAAATACAAAGCCGACTTTGAATGTGAGGAAGCGTGTATGTGGGGATAACTGTAAAATGACTGGGTAAATTCATTTATTCATTTATTAACTATTTATTAAGCACCTATTGTATGTGCAAAGTCCCAGGGGAATATGAATGTATATAGAACAAGATCACTAACATTTACATAGCACTTAAAGGTTTACAAATCAGTTTACAAAGATTAATTCATAATTATTGTTATTTCCATTTTACAGATGAGGAAACTAAGTTTGGTGAAGTTAAATGGCATAATGGTGGTCACATGACTCATGTTAAAGGTGGGATTTAAACCCAGGTATCTCCTGACTTAAAGCCCAGTGCTCTTTTCACAGAGGACTTTCCCCCACAAGGATTAACAAGTATAGTCTGAGCACATAATGCCCTTCTACCAGACTGAGCTTTTATTTTTTTTCCTTTCCTCTTTTATTAGCTCTGCTGTTTTGACACCCAGTTTTTAAAAGCAGCCAGCACCACTGAGACTAACACAAATAGACTTTATGTCAGTGAAAGCTGGAGGCTGGAGGAATCCTGCCAACCTTAGCAACCTGTGTCTAAAGGTTATAGAAAACGTATTTGGAAAACAAAACCATTAGAGACCATTTCTGGAACAAGCCCTGACTTAGTGAGTTGTCCACACCATTAAGAGACAGCAGAATGTCCTGGGATGCTGGGGCAAGTGGCAGATGCTGGATCCTTAGGGACCTGTGAGCATGGTTGATAATTGGCTTTACTTGACTGCTCATGAAGTCTGGTTGGCCATGGGGGTGCCTTAAATCCAAATGGGCTATTTCTAACCCTGATCTCTAAGCAGTTACCTAATAAACAGGTATCTTTTCTGTGAAAAGAGCCTCTCTCCTCCAAGAGGGGAACACAAAGCAATCACTCATACATAAAATTATGGGATCACCAATCCATATCTGGAAGAGATCTTGGAGCCCATCTAGTCCAACTTTTTCATTTTATAGATGAGAAAATGGAAGTCTAGAGAGCCTACAAGACTGTCCAAGGTCACACAAGTCACAAGTAATAGAGTCAGGATTTGAGCCCAGGTTCTCTGACTCCAAATCCAGGGATTTGTATGCATATTTTCAATCTGTACTGCAGTCATAGGATCATGGAATTTTAAAGCTTGAATAGACCTTCTAGGTAATCCAGTAGTAATGAGGTATAATGAGGGAGGTGGGGAAAAACAAAAATTAACATTGTTTTAGGAGCTAGAAGACCTAGAGACCTAAAGTTGGAGTCAGGAAGACCTGAGTTCAAATCCTGATTCAGATACTTATTAGCTGTGTGATCCTAAGCAAAGCACTTAAGTTTTGTCAGACTCAGTTTCCTCATTTGTAAAATAATTCTTACAATTAATATAATGTTTTAAGGTTTCCAAAGTGCTTTATTTATGTTATCTCCTTTGAACCTCACAACAACCCTGTGAGGCAGTTGCTATTATGATGCTTATTTTCCAGGTGATTCCAGGTTCAGTGTTACAAGCACTAAAGGAGGTAACATTATATAAAGTGTTTGCAAACCTAAAGTGTCATAAAAATACTAGTGATTATAATTGTTGTTGATATAGTCTTGAATCTGAAATATATTTACCTTGGGCAAGTCACAGAACTTGCCCAAGGTCGATTTCTTTGTCTGTTGAATGGGATTACAAAAATGTTGGCTTTGCAGTATTGCTATGGAAATCAAATGAGAAATTGTATGTGAATGGATTCTGTGTACTGCAAAACACTTCTCACAGTCAAGAAAAAGCTCTGTTTTCTGCACTTCTCTTTCTCCAACAACCTTTCTAAGCCCTAGTCACAAGTTCTCTGGGCTCCCTTTTGTACTTCCCCTTCTATGGACCCCTTGATACCTGGATGTTCTAGTTGTAAAAACCTCCAGGCTCAAAACTTTCAGGGTCCTGGCTGATCAACGCCCTCCTATCTGTGATCCCTGAAATAGGAAGCCAGTAAGAGGAGCATGAGTGCAACCTCACTCCTCCCTACAACATTCCTGAGTTGTTCTGAAGCATGGAGTGAGGATGCATCCACAAGCTTGGTGTAATTCAATAAACCCTGAGAGCAGCCTTTCACCTGGCCTTCCTCCTCCTTCTCTGGCATGCAGACCCCTGTGAAGAAAGCTTTTTAGTGCCTAGTGGTATCTTTTCTTGTCCTTTCCAGTCCCATTTTGGAGTTATCACTTAGTGTGGATACTCAATGGGCTACCCTTTTCCTTGCAGTTTCCTTGAAGGCAGAGACTATTTCTTTTTATTTTTGTCTTATTCCCAACCCTTGGCACAATGCCTGGCATACAATGGGCACTTAATCCTTGTTGATTAATTGACTCTTCCTGCCTCCTCAAGGAACATTCATTAAATTCCTACTATGTTCCAGGCACTTTGTAAATACTAGGAGTACAAATATAAAGAAAAAGCAAAAATAAAAAAGACAGACCCTGCTCTCAAGGAGCTTATAATCTAATGAGGGAAGATAAAACATAAAAGGAAGCTGAAAAGGGGAGGGGCAAAGGGGAAGGAGAAGGAGGAGGTTACTCACCTTGGGAATATGCTGGAGAATTAAGTCAGAGAAATCCCAAAGTGGTGCAGCCAGGTAAGAAATGGAGGAGATGTCTGAGCTGAGCTCTCCCCTTAAATAGAGCAGTGGCATTCATGGCCCCTCCTTCTAATCAGAGAGGGAGAGGGAAGTGATGAGGTGGACTTTCTCCTCTACCATGTCTTCTTGGTTGTTTCAAGTTAAGCCCTTGGTTAAGGCACCAAAGACAAGCTCTATTGCTTTCAGACTGAGTATTCAAATGAATAGAGTTGGTTTCAGAGTCCGGAAGACAGGTTCAAGTGTTGCCTCTGATAGTTGTTAGACCATTGGCAATTCATTTTGTCCTCTTAGCATCCCAGGAACCTCCACAAGAGCATAAGTTGCAGAAGAGGTGCCAGTCTGTATTGAGAGAGGGAGTTTCCTCATGTGAAGTTCCCTCTTCCAATGAAATGACTGATTTTGTTTAAAAAAAAAATACCTCGGCTACCTTAGTCTTCTGCATAGCCCCTTTTTTGTCCCATCAAAATATCTCAGAAGTTTGATGCAAATACAAAGGCCTGTGATCACATGGGGTTGAGAATGGAAAGGGGTTTGGGGAATCATCTAGCCCAATACCTTCAATTAAAAGATGAGGAAAATGAATTTCAGACATGAGGACTGTCACACAGGGACTATGTAGCAAGCTGGGATTTGAGCCCACGATCCTTACCTCCCACCCATTCCAGTGCCATTCCGTGATACCCAGGCAAGATAACCAGATATATTCAGACAGTGGGATAGCTGGAACTAGCACATTGACCAGCCTCTTGATTTTTAGCTCTGTGCCCCTTCTGCCACATCACACGGTTGCAAGCCAATGTGATTCTAGCAAGGGCAGATATAGCTCTAGGAGGAAGCAGCAGATATTTACACAAAGAGTTCCAGAGAATGTATAAATTTGGCTTCCAGGAGATCCATCATATCCCTCCAAGCAGCTTGGAATCCCATACATCTGGCCATGTCCACCCCCACACTCCTCAGGAGGAGGATTGCCAAGGGAGTGAAGCCAAGGAGGATGTTTCCGGACCTCAGTGCTATTCATATATATGCAGCAGTTCTTCCTGAATGCCAAGCCTCCAGCATCTTAGACCTCATGGGTACACAGTTGTGGAATTATGCCTAAGGATGTCTGGGCACTTGCAGTATGGTTCCCTTTCTAGAAGGGCGTCTGGGACTCAGGGTCTGATAAAACAAATAAATTCTCATAAAGAAAGTGCCCAATAAAAAAACAGACCACCACAAAAGGCACCATGGATGCCATCCATAATGGAAACCTGACTCCCAAATCTGAATGCATGTGAACACAAGCCCAGCACATTCCAGAGTATAAATCAAATAGTACACGACTGAATACAATGCAAAGGTTCCAAGAGGTACATATTTTCAGCATGAAAATAAGGAAGCCATCCATGTCACAAAATGACTTGTGATCAGCAATTAATTGGCTTTTTCTGCTGATACACCTTTATTTCCACTTTGTGCCTCGCTGTTCTATCTCAGGACTGTCAATGTAGATATGGCCTGGGCTGAAACAACTTCTAAGCTTTGCCTTGACGGTTTTTGGAGGGAGCTAAGATTAAATAAGACTCTGTGGTCTTGCCTACACTTAAAGTATTGGGCAATGATTTTCCCTGTAGGGTAGAAAGATAGAATAAGTTGAACTCCTTACATTCTCTCCCAGGGCTCTACCCTTTCTACTTCCTCTTTCAGGATAGGACCCCAGGGTCTGTGTTTCTAGAAAGGCTATTACATTCCTTTGCTGCCTCTCCTCAAATGCCAAAAGCATAGTGAAAAGGCAATCATTAGCCTTACTCACAAGGGGGATCAAACCACCAGTGAGGTCTTCAGAGATTTTGTGGGAAAACAGCTCAGAATATATGACTTCTGGCTAAGTATGACCTTCCCTGGAGGCCTGGCAGAGAGGTGAATGTAGTAACTGGGCATAGTGAAAGGACACAGGATTTTGCTGACTTGCTTTTATTGTGCTGGAGAAGTCAGGAAGGGGTGAAGTACCTTTGGGAGTTTGGGTTGATGTCATAAAGCAGTTTTGTTCTCCCTTGCACGCATTCAGGCCGATGAATGGACCCTGCTCTGGCATTTTCCGTTCAACAGTTGAGGCCCTTCACAAAATGCTTTCATGCTACAGCTCCTAGGTCAATTGAAACTAGTTATAAGGATTCTCTATGATGATTACAATGGAGATTTTGTTTCTCTTAAAATCAACTGAATGAGTATCCAAGGAATGGGGACTATTTCTTGAGAGTCATTAACCCATGGCATGCTTGTAGGAGAGCAAATGTGGTCAGCAAAGCAATTTCCAAACATAGGGAGCACATGGCCCACATATTGGTGCAGTGGGTATTTAAAGTGTCAAAATAGGATCACAAATATTCTTTCCGTCTATTTTTAATGCTCAAATTTGTATTTCAAGCCTAAAAGAATATAACTGAATATTATGGTTAAAGCATAGAGCTTACTTCTTCTAGGCTTGGTTTGATAAAGACCAAGTGATCCATTTGGTCCATTTCTTTTTCAAGAAACCAATTTAATTTATAAACAAAATTATAAACATTTATTTTCTCTTTCTCTCACCTCCTATTCTCCTACTGAACAAAAAACAATTAGGAAGAAAGGAAAAGAAAACCCTTGTAACAAAAATGCATAGTCAAACAAAATTCTACAACTTGAGTTCCTCATCTCTTGGTTAGGATGTAGATAACAATCCTCTGGATCAATCTAATGAAGTGGGTAGTGGTTCTCTGGAAGCATGATTTGTCATTGCATGGACCAGAGTTCTAACATCTTTCTAAGTTGTTTTTCTTTGTAATATTATTATTGTGTAAATTATTCTTCTGGTTCTGTATTTTTCATAATTTCTTATGACTTCTTATCATTTTATTCCATTCATATATTTTATTCAAACATTCCCCAATTTAATGGGGAATTTAGTTTTTAATTTTTTTTTTTAGTTTTTAGTTTAATTTTTAGTTCTTTCACACACACACACACACACAAGATTTCTAGAAATATCTGTGTACCTACAGGTCTTTTTCCTTTTTCTTTGATCTCTTTGAGGTAGAGGCTTAATAGTGGTATTACTGAGTCAAAATATACTGACTTGGGGGCAGCTAGGTGGCTCAGTGAATAGAGCACCAGCCCTGGAGTCAGGAAGATCTGAGTTCAAATCTGGAGTCAGACATTTAACACAAAAACTGGCCATGTGACCTTGGGCAAGTCACTTAACCCTAGTTTGCCCTACCTTCCCCTCTCCAAAAAATAAAATAAAATAAAATAAAAGCAAGCTATACTGACTTTGTGACATATTTCCAATTTACTTTCCAGAATGGTTAGGTATTTGAGCTATTTCTACTGACTCTAATTCTCTGCTCAAGTGTCCCCAGTTCATTTAAACTAATAAAAATCATGGTTCATGACCTCTTCTCTCAGACCTTCTAATTTGTTTAATCTAAGGAAAAATAGGAATCCAATTCAGTTCAACAACAACAGCAACAACAAATTATTTAATGGGCAAGACATTGTGTTAGGTATGAGGCATAACCCCCCCCCCAAATTTGCTACTTTCATGGAATTTTTATTCTATGAGAAGCTGTGTTCACAGATATGTAAATATGTTTTTTTTATACATAAATATGTTAACAGATGACACAGTCATAGAGAAGTTAATACAAGGTAATTTGAGGAGGGAAAGATAAATTCACAACTGGAATACCAGGGAAGGCTTCGTGGAGGAAGTGGTTCCTCTAGCCCTTGAACCATAAAGAAAGATAAGGATTGTGAAAGGTAGATGTGAGGAAGAGACTGTTGGGAGATGATATGTCTAGTTAAGAGGTAGCTAGTAGTCCAATATGACCAGAAAGTAAACTTCCTGAAGGGGAAAAAATGTCAAAGAAGTCTGGAGTTAGAGAGCAGACTGTATCAAATGCCAGATTGAGTAGTTTGTATTTTAACCAAATGGTTATAGTGGCAAAATGATGATTTTTAATTAGTGTAGTCCTGTGTTTTAGTGCTTTAATGTGGCATCTGGGGAGAGAATCAAGGCACTGAAACCATGTAGGAGACTACTCTAGAATCCTGGAAACTTAACATTTTAGTTAAAAGAGGTCATAGAAACCATTTCATCCAATCCAATTCACAATGGAATCTCCATTACAACTTACCCAATAACTAAACATACATAAAACTTGTGCTTAAAGAATGACTGGGGGGAGGCTAGGTGGTATGGTGAATAGAGCACTAGCCCTGGAGTCAGGAGGACCTGAGTTCAAGTCCAACCTCAGACACAACACACACACACACACACACACACACACACACACACACACAAACTAGGCATGGGACCTTGGGCAAGTCACTTAACCCCAATTGCCCTCCAAAAATCAAAAAAAGAAAAAGAAAAAAGAATGACTAGTAACTCACCATCTCTTGAGGCAATCCACTATACTTTTAGAAGACTCCATTAGAAAGCTTTACTTTTCATTAAGCCTAAGTTTGTCATTTTACAGCTTCTACCTGATGCTTGCTCCAGATTCTCACCTCTGGAGCCAAATAGTGCAAGAGTGTCATTCAGTCATTTTTCAGCTGTGTCCAGCTCTTTGTGACCCCATGTGGGTTTTTCTTGCCAAAGATACGAGTGTTTTTTTGTTTTTTTTTTAACCATTTCCTTCTCCGGCTCATTTTACAGATGAAGAAATGGAGGAAAACAGGGTTAACTGACTTGCCTAGGGTCACATACCTAGTAAATATCAGTGGTAGAATTTGAACTCATGAAGTGCTGATTCTGAGTGCTCTATCCGCTGTGCTACCTATTGCCTCTATACTATAAGGAGTATAGGAGAAAGATATTGTAGGATAAGATTGTGAACTAGGGTGATGCCAGGATGGATGGGAGGAGAGTGAGGGACAAATGCCAGAAATATTGTGAAAGAATTCTTTTGTGTTTCCCATAGGAGTCAGGAAGCTTAGGTTGTGCCATAAACTAGCTCTGTGAGTTTGAGAAAATTAGTTTACCTGTCTGTGCTTTTGTTGCCTCATCTCTTTCCAACAGAATGTAAGATCCTTGAGGACAAGAATAGTTTCATTTTTTGAATTTTGCCTAGCACAGTGATGCTTAGCCCAGTTCCTGGCACATATAAATTACTCACTAAATACTTAATGAATGGGTAGCTCTAAAGCATCAGGGATGGACTGGATGTGCTCTTTCTGACATTCTATGATGCTATGAATTTGAGTGAATTTCTATAGGCTATTGGATTGACCACCTTCAGTACAGCATCTTCAGTATAAATTCAAGAAAGGAAGCTTTCAGGATGTGGACAAACTCCCCCCAGTGAAGTTTTTTTTTTCTTTTTTTTTTTTTGTCAGGTAACTTCAAATGACTTTCTGTTTGGTTCAAGCCAGGAGAGATTACAAGGGATTTCAAATGAAGTATTCAAACAATTTTATCTGCCTCGGTTAATGGCCGTGTTTTTGATAGTGAATGGGGAGAGCTGATAGCCATGTTCAAAGGAGCTGGTCGAGAAGAAAAGAGAGAGAGAGAGAGAGAGAGAGAGAGAGAGAGAGAGAGAGAGAGAGAGAGAGAGAGAGAGAGAGAGACAGTGTATGTGGTAGCACCCTGGTTACTATCAAGGATGCAGTCATTAACTAAGCTTATACCATGGTGCCAAAGGGTAGCCTTGGTGAGTTACTGTTATAAAAGGGAAAGATGGTGTACAGCATTTGTTTGGAAGTTTTCTTTTGCTATAAATTCTCTAGCCTTAGGGGAAGTGTAGTTCAGAGAATGTAATGGAGATTTTGAAGACATTATTATAAAGTTGCAAATTTATTTTATTGCTTTTCAGTGCATTTAGAACTGGATTTAACACTCCCATTGTCTTTCTTTTTAAGGTGTGCAGACTGAGTGATAAGGTCAGGGAGGAAATATGGAAGTAGTTTGGGAAGGATTCCAGAGCACACGAGAACATTAGATTATAGATTAGAGTTAGAGTCATAAATTAGTTATATAGTTATAGATTAGAGTTAAAAGGGACAGTAGAGATTATTTAGTCCCATTCCCTTATTTTAAAAAAGAGGAAGACTGAGGCTTAAAGAGATTAAGAAATATGTCTAAGAACACATAGTAAATGGCAGATGTAGGATTCAATCAAACCCGTGCCTTCTGAGTCCAAACATACCGCTCCTTTTTACTAAATCATGGGATTTTAGTAAATTCCTATTTTTCCTCTCTCACTTCTCTCTCATACATACAGCATAAACATATATTTGTATGCACATATACATATATTTGTGTATAGACATACTTACACATATTTTTACATGAGGAGCCTAGTTGGATAGCCTGCCTGACACAGAGAGTCTACATCTATTAGCATTGCCTTCTAGCTTCCTTTAGGAACTTTTATATGTGGAAATTAACAAATGTAATAATACAGATACCATATGAACACATGTACAACACGTACAATTCACAGATATACACATTTGTAACATATAGCTATGTTGGAGAAGGAAATGGCAAGGCACTTCAGTATCTTTGCCAAGAAAATCCTAAATGAGGTCCCAAAAAGTCAGACATGACTGAAAAATGACTCAACAGCAAACATATAGTTATACTATATACATTTATACATATATAAATATATGTTTATGTAGTGCTCCCCTCAATGACTCCACTTTGCTTACAACTTGGTCTCTATACTTGTAGGTTGAAGCCTGGGGTCTCTGGGGAAAAGGTTATTACTCCCAGGTTAAAGGGGGCATCAAGGGACCCTGTCAGTCCACATTTCTAAAATTATAGATCATGAGCCCCCATTTGTACCCTTGCTCTTAATAATCAGCCAGTAGACACATATAGCTCAAAGCAAAGACATCAAAAAAACCAACATGTTCAGAACAGTAGCTATGCATTCTCATCTGGGGTATACTTATATATACTTATATAAATGTCTATATTTTCTTGATTGTTCACTTGTTTTTCAGTTGTGTCCAACTCTCTGTGACTGCATTTTCAGTTTTCTTGGCAAAGATACTGAAGTGGATTGCCATTGCCTTCTCTAGCTTATTTTATATGAGGAAACTGAGGAAACAGGGTTAAGTGACTTGCTCAGGGACACACATCTAGCAAATGTCTGAGGCAAGATTTGAACTCAGGAAGATGAGTCTTCCTGACTCCAGGTCCAGCACTCTATACACTGGGCCACTTAGCTGCCCCTCTATCTTTAACAATAGCTATTAACTATGAAAGACAATAAGATATAGTGCAGTGGTATAAAACTCAAATAGGAACAGGGCCATTAAACTGTACACAGGGATCTCAGTGGGCCACATATTGATTTAGAAAATTGCATTTTAATGTCTATGTTCTATTGCATTTTATTTATTTTGTTGAATATTTCCCTAATTACATTTTAATCTGGTTTGGGTCACATTTGGGAATCTTTCACCCATATATTTGATACTTCTGGTACAGTAGATAGAAGGCTGGGCTTGGATCAATCAATCACCAAACATTTATTAAGTACCTGCTTTGCATCAGGCACTGTGCTAGGCATAGAGAACTTGAGTATGAAGACTACAATAATCTTTTCTCTCAAGGAGCTTACAATCTATCAGGATAATAAGCAAACATATATACAATGTAAATTGGAAGGCAATTAATGGAAATAAATACAAGGTAGTTAAATAACACAAGGTCATTAGGGGAAATGGTGTTAGCAGTTGGGAAGGATCAGAAAAGGCTTCCTGTAGAAGGTGGTTCTTGAAGTATCTTGAAGGAAGACAAGAATTATGTGAGATGGAGGTAAGGAGGGAGTGCTTTCCATGCATGGTGGGTGGGCAGTGAAAAGATATAGAGAAAGGAGTTGGGACATCATGTGTGAGAAACAGCAAATAGGTCAATGTACTTGGATTGAAGAGTCAGGAAGAGGTAGCCATGTATTCTGAGTTTGGAAAAATAGATTGGGACCAGGTTGTAAAAGGCTTTAAAAGTTAAACAGAGGAATTTAGATTTAATTCTAGGGGGAATCACTTGCATTTTTGAGCAGGTGAGCAACATAGTCTGACTAGAGCTTAAGGAAAAACAATTTGGCAGCCATATGCAGGATGGATTAGAGTGCGGGGGAGCCTTGGGCAGTGAATCCAAGTAGGATGCTGTTACATAGTTTAGGTGAAAGATGATGAGGGCCTCAATGAAGGGGTCAGATGTGAGGCATATTTTGGAGGTAGAGATTGCAAAATTTAGCAGCTAATTTGATATGTGATATGATGGAAAAAATTGAGGATAAAGCAGAGGTTACAAACTTGAGAAAGTGGAAGAATGATGATGCTTTCTACAGAAAAAAGGAAGT
This sequence comes from Pseudocheirus occidentalis, assembly GCA_028646575.1. NCBI lineage: Eukaryota > Metazoa > Chordata > Mammalia > Diprotodontia > Pseudocheiridae > Pseudocheirus > Pseudocheirus occidentalis. The sequence continues at coordinate 274,610,891 of CM053593.1, forward strand.
TTGGAAGAGGAATGGGTTTTGGGTAAAAGATATGTGTTCTGTTATGGGCATGTTAAGTTGGAGATACCATTGGGACATCCAGTTTGAAATGTTTAATAAGCAGCTGGTGATACTGAATGGATGCTCAGAGGAGAGGCTAGACCTAGATTTAGGAATCTATACGTTATCTTGATAAGGATGAAAGCTAATGGAAATGATGAGTTTATTGGAAAATAAAATAAATGGATAAAAAAAAGGCACCCAGGACAGAAGTTTAAGGAGCATTTCATTTAGGAAGTGTGGTCTGGAGGATGAACCAGCAGAAGAGACTGAGGACTGGTCAGACCAGCAGAAAAGAACCAGGAGAGAATGACATGAAGACCCAGATGAGAGAGAGTCCATGAAAAGATGGCGGTCAACAGCGTTAAAGAAAGATTTTAAAAAAGTGAACTAAGAAAATACAATCAGATTTAGCAATTAATAGATCATTGCTCACTTTGTAGGGAGTAGTTTCAGTTGTTTGAAAAGGTCAGAGACCAGATGTCAGTAATTTGGGGCTAGGCTGTGAAAGGCTTTGAGTGCTAATCAGAATAGCTTATATAGGATTCTTGTTAGTCCATTAGAGTTTTAAACCCTGTCAACCTAGGAAAAACATTTGGGTGGGGACATAAAAATTGACTGGCAAAGGCTGAAGTGGTCAAAGGTTATTGGTCATGATGCTGGGACTGGGGATGGACTTTCAGGGGGGGAGGTAACAGGCTGCTCCCTTTTCTGATATGTTTGTACCCAACTGGATTTGACTATCTTCTGTATACCCCCCCCCCCAGACCTTCCACTCAAATTGAATTTATTCTAAGTGTCAAGATTCCTGGTTAGAGCTTTATAAACCTAATCTCCCTTAATTACTATGAAACTTGCTCTTCATCCTCCTCATCTTCTTTGTCCTTGTCCTCTTCCTTCTCTTCTGTATTCTTCTACCCTTCTCCTCCAAGCTAAAATGCAGTGCCTATTTACAGCCCAGTGCTACTACCTGGTGGGGACCAACTCCAGTCATCCTGATCTGTATCTAGCCATTGGACCCAGATGGCTCCAGAGGAGAAAGTGAGGCTGGTGACTCCCTCCCTAATTCACTCACAAGTCATGGCATCATCTTTGATTCTCTTCTAAAACAAAGGAGAAACCATAACAACTACCTGGTAAATGATTTACCTGGGAGCTTTGACCTATTCCATTTTTAGTCTGGCCTGGGTTTTTTTTCTTTTTTCTTTTTGGTAGGGCAATTGGGGTTAAGTGACTTGCCCAAGGTCACATGGCTAGGTTTTGTGTGGTGTGTGTGTGTGAAGTGTCTGAATCCGGATTTGAACTCAGGTCCTCCTGACTCCAGGGCTGTTGCTTTACTTACTGTGCCACCTAGCCGCCCCCTGGGGTTTTTTTTCTGAGGCACCTTTGTGACCTGCAGGATGTAGGGGTTCAACACATTAATGCCAAACTTAGTGTGGCCATCTGGTTGGCATAAGCCTCTGTATATCAGAACTCAATACCTGCCAGGCTCAGGATCCCTGGTAGCTGGTATCATACTTGTATAAAGGAATTTAACATATATGCATATATAAACACAAGCATCAAAGAATAGAACACTAGAAGTTTTGCAATCAGTTTCTTGAACTTTGAAATGAGGAAAATAATGCCTGAGCTTCTTATCTGATCAGGGACTCAAAACAAGATCATATATGCAAAGCCTTACATAACCAATCCTACAAAGCTCTATAGCTGTGAGCTTTTATTATTGTGTGCAAAATGATATGGAAAGTTGAATAGTTATCTAATAGCTTCAGTGTAGACAGACAGAACATGTCCTTTCTCCCCTCCACATCAGGTCTCCAGGGGTCATTCTGCAACCTCCTTTACATTTTAGTTTGCTTTTTGCACAGTGGGTGTAGATACAGCCTCTGGATTGTGTTTCCACTGGTATGTTTTAATTTAGTAAAAGTTATGTCCAGAGGCTATAGCAAAGTGGGTGGTGGAGAAAAGACCAAAAAAAGCTGGCAAGAGATTGGCAGAGAGCCAAGGAAAGTCAAGGGTATCAAGATGAAGCTGACGTGCCCAAGGCTCGTACTACTGAAGATGCCCAATAAGCTGAGACCCATGGAAGGTCTTTGTAAAACAGCATGCTGTGCATTTTCAAAAGAAAATACATATCAATGAAGACTAATAAGATATATGGGCATTGTTCAGCTAGCGTTATAAAGATCTGCTAGAGTATATGTTTTACCTCCAAAACACTTATGTGTGACTCTATATGCAGAAGTTATCCAACTGTGGCTTGTTAATCTAGATATTTTTTCATCATACAGATGGCAATGATTTTTCTAGAAGTCATAACGCAGATATTCTCAGCCATTTTTGTGTCATGGGCACTTTTGGCATTCTAGTAAAGCCTGTGGGTCCCTCTCAGAATAATGTTTTTAAGTGTATTAGATAAAATACATAGCGTTACAAAGGAAACTAATTATATTGAAATATTAAAACGCCCCCACAAGTTCAGACAGTAGGTGAAGAATCCCTCATAGAAGTAAATAGGTGGTTCAATGGACACGAAGTAAAGAAGACCCGAGTTCAAATCTGTTCTCATACTTATTAGTTGTGTGACCTTAGACAAGTCATTTAATCTTTGCCTCAGTTTCTTCATCTGTAGAATGGTGATAATAATAGCCTCTAATGCTAAGGGTTGTCTTAATAATCAAATAATATAGCATTTATAAAACATTTAGCCCAGTGCCTCACATATAGTAGGTTTAATATAAATGCTAGCTATTTGTTAGTGTTATTATCATTATCATATAACAAGTTGAATTAAGAATGAGGGTAGAGCCAAGATGGTAGAGAAGAGGTGCAACTCAACTGAATTCTCTCAATATTCCCCTCCAAACCACTTTAAAATAACACCTCAAATAGAATTTGGAGTGACAGAGACAACAGGGTGAGACATTTTTTCCAGCCCAGGACAACTTGAGAGGTCAATGGGTAAGATCTGCAACACTGGGGTAGGGATCATCCTGGAGTGTAGTGCATGCAGTGGCAATACCAGCAACTTGCCTTAGAGGTGGCTACAACAGTAGTAGCAATTTGGGGGGGGGGTGATCTCAGTCCAAAGATGATAACAGGGTCAGAAAACTAGTCATAAAGAGATTAGAGGGGACCCTTTGTTGGGAGGATCCTATTACATTATACATACACAGTTCTAGGTCACAGTTCCAAGCTAAAGAGGAACACTAGTGTTTGTGGGCCCTGGTCCCAGTTCCAAGGTAGAAAGGAGCACAAACACTTATGGACACATGAGAGCAGAGAGAATGGTCACACTTCCTGGGTCAAGAGGAGTGCTTGCACTTATGGCTGTGGGGGAGTAAGGTTACTTCCTGGGTAAAGACCAGAACACAAGCCAAGAGAGCAGTGACCACACCTGTCCTTGGATCACACCACCTTGGAAGCACTGAAAACTTACAGACTCCCAGCTCTGAAAACAGCAAATGAAAAAAGCCCAAACATCTGAAATCTGGGATAGGACTCTCCCTACTTTGAAAGCAGAGCCAAACTTTAGTATAAAGATAAGTATCAAGAAATAGTGAGGAGAAATGAGCAAACAACAAATAAAGATGATCATAAGAAAGCTACTATGGTGAAAGGGACTATCAAGACATAAACTCAGAAGAAAACAATGTCAAAATAACTATAAAAAATACCTCAAGAAAAATGTGAATTGGACAGAAGCTCAAAAAGAATTCCTAGAATCAATTTTAAAGGATTTTAAAATAAAATAAGATAGAGGAAAACTTGGAACAAGAAATGAGAGTGATGCAAGAAAATTATTAAAAAAAAGTCAACACCTTGGCAAAAGGGGCATAAAAAAATACCAAAGAAAACACCTTAAAAATCAGAATTGGCCAAGTGGAAAAAGAAATACAAATGCTCTCTGAAGAAAAACATTTCTTAAAAATTAGAATTGGACAAATGGAAGATAATGACTTCATGAGACATCAAGAAACAGGTGAAGCAAAGTAAAAACAAAAAATAGAAGAAAATGTGAAATGTCTCACTGCAAAAATAACAGACTTGGAAAACAGATCCAGGAGAGATCATTTAAGAATTGTTGTACAACCTGAAAGCCATGATTAAAAAAAAGAGCCTGGATGTCATTTTCAAGAAATTATTAAGGAAAATTACCTTGATTTCCTAGAACTAGAGGGTAAAATAGAAATGGAAAGAATCCTGTGATCATCTTCTGAAAGAGATACCAAAATGAAAATTCCCAGGGATTTCATAGCCAAATTCCAGAGCTCTCAGGTCAAAGAGAAAACATTTCAATCAGCTAGAAAGAAACAATTAAAATATTGTGGAAGCACAGTCAGGATCACACAAAAACTAGCAGCTTCCACATGAGAGGAATGGAAGACTAGACTATGATATTCAAGAAGGCAAAGGAGCTAGCATTAAAAACAAGAATCACTTCCCCAACAAAACTGAATACAATCCTTCAGGGAAAAAATCCTGAAGACAGAGATTAATGAAATTGAAAGTAAAAAACTCAAACATTGAGGAACCTAATAGAATAAATAAACCATTGGTTAATTTGATTAAAAAGAAAACCAAATCACCAGTTTTAAAAATGAAAAGGGTATATGTACTGCCACTGAAGAAAAAATTAAAACAATTATTAGGAGCTATTTTGCCCAATTACATGTCAACAAATCTGAAAATCTTTTTAAAATGTAAATATCCTAGATTAACAGAAGAGCAAGTAGAATATTAAATAACCCTATCTTAAAAAAAGAAATTGAACAAGTCATAAATGAGCTCCCTAAGAAAAAATTTACAGAACCAGATGGGTTCTCAAGTGAATTGTACCAAACATTTAAAGAAGAATGAATTCCAATACTATATAAACTATTTGGGAAAATAGGCAAAGAAAGAGTTCTAGCAAATGTTACACAAGTATGGTTCTGATACCTAAATAAAGAAGAGCAAAAACAGAGAAAGAAAACTATAGAACAATTTCCCTAATGACTATTCATGCAAAAATTTTAATACCAGCAAGGAAATTACAGCAATATATCACAAAGATCACACACTATGACCAGGTGGAATTTATATCAGGAATGCAGGACTGGTTCAATATTAGGAAAACTACTAGCATAATTGACCGTATGAATAATAAAAACAACAAAAATGGTATATTTATCTCAATGGATGCAGAAAGAGCTTTTTGACAAAATACAACACCCGTTCCTGTGTGTGGGGCGAAAACTAGGAAGCACATAAATAAATAAAGCTTTCCTTAAAATAATAAGTAATATCTGTGTAAAACCATCAGCAAGCATTATCTGTCATGGGAATAGCTTTCTCCATAAGATCAGGGGGGAAGCAAGGATGCTCATTATCACCACAAGTATTCACTGTCATGCTAGCAATGCTAGCTATAGCAATAAGAGAAGAAAAAGAAATAAGAGGGAATCAGAATAAGTAATGAGGAAGCACAACTATCACTCTTTACTGATGATATGATGGTATACTTAGGCAATCTTAGAGAATCAACTAAAAACTAGTTGAAACAATCAACAACTTAAGCAAAGTTGCAGGATATAAACTAAACCCACATAAATGATCATTTCTATATATTTCCAAGAAAGTCCAGCAGCAAGATATAGAAAGAAAAATTTCATTTAAAATAACTGTAGACAATACAAAAGACTTGTGAGTCTATCTGCTAAGACAAACTCAGGAACTATATGAACACAATTACAAAAGACCCTTCACACAAATAAAGACAGATCTACACAATTAGAGAAATATTAATTGCTCATGAGTAGGCTAAGCTGATATAATAAAAATGAAAATTCTCACTAAATTAATATTTTTATTCAGTGTCATAACAAATGAGAAAATTCATCTGGAAGAATAAAAGGTCAAGAATATAAAGGGAATTAATGAAAAATGTGAAGGAAGGTGGTTGAAGAGTATTGGATTTCAAATCATATTGTATAGTGGTAATCATCAAAACAATCTGATACTGGTCAAGTAATAGAGAGGTGGACCAGAGGAATAGATTAATTACACAAAACAGAGTAAATGACCATAGTAGAATAGTATTTGATAAACCCAAAGATTCAATTATTTTGGGACAATAACTCACTATTTGTCAAAAGTTGCTGAGAAAACTGCAACGTAGTTTGGCAGAAACTAGGTATAGACCAACATTTCACATCACATAGGAAGATAAAATCAAAATGAGTACATGATTTAGACAAAGGGTAAAATCACAAGCCAATTAGAAGAGCACTGATTATTTTACCTGTTGGATCTATGGATAATAGAGGAATTTATTATGAAACAAGAGATAGAGTGGATCTTGGAAAGCAAAATAGATAATTTTGGTTACATTAAATTAAAAACAAGGTTTTGCACAAACAAAATCAATGTAGCCAAGGTTAGAGTAAAAAGCAAGAAACTTGGAAAAAAAGTTTTACAGAAAGTTTCTCTGATAAAAGGCTTATTTCTCAAACATAGGGAACTGAATCAAATTTATAAAAATATGAGTCATTTTTCAATTGATAAATGGTCAAAGTATATGAAATGGTCATTTTGAGATGAAGAAAAGCTCTCTATAGTCATCTATCTATCTTAATACATGTATATATACACTTATACATAAATACATATACATCTATACACATACATACATATATAATCATATCTATCTAATAGCTCTGAGGCATTACCTCACATCTATCAGACTGGCTAGTATGACAAGAAAAAAAGTGACAAATGATGACAGGGATATGGAAAAATTGGGGCACTGTTGGTGGATTTGTGAACTGATCCAACCATTCTGGAGAGCTATTTGGAACTATGCCCAAAGGGCTATAAAAACTACATATCCTTTGATACAGCAATACCACTACTAGGTCTGTTTCCCAAAGAGCTCAAAGAAAAGGGAAAAGGACCTATACATACGAAGATATTTATAGCAGTTATTTTTGTGATGGCAAGAATTGGAAACTGAGTGACTGCTCTTCAATGGGGAATGGCTGAGTAATTTGTGTCAGATTACTGTGATGGAGTACTCTTGTGCTATAAGAAATGATGAGCAAGGATGATTTAAAAAAACAAACAAACAAACAAACAACCTGGGAGAACTCACATGAATTGATGTTGAATGAAGTGAACAGAACCAGTAGAAAAACCAGAGACAGTAACAGTAACATTGTAAGGATAATCTATTGTGAAAGACAGCTATACTGAGCAATACAATGATTTACACTAATTTCAAAGGATTTAAGATGAAAAATGTTATATACCTCTAGACAGATAGTTGAGTTTGAGTGAAAACTGAAGCATAATTTTGTTTTCACATTTTTTGTTTTGTTTTTTGCAACATGGATAATATGTTTTGCATGCTTTTGCATGTATAATTGATAGTACATTTCTTGCCTTCTTCATGGGTGAGAGAGGGGCAGAATGTAGAGATTTGGAACTCAATTTTTTTAAAATGCTAAAATAAATAAATAATAAATTTGGGAAAAGTAAAAAAAGATGTCAATAATTCTTTGGATATTTTTGTTACAAATCTATAAGCTTCAGGATACCAATTTTGTCTTCATATAATGACTTTTTTCTTTTTCATAAAGGTATATTGGAACATACCTTGCACACCTATATAGTACTATTTTCTAGCTTCTTTTAGGAGTTTTTTGTGTCAACTAAGTAAACTTACTAACTGCTAATTCGTGTTTGGTTTGATTTTGACCTGACATTTCATCAATGGGAGTGTCAGGAAGCCTGTTTTAAAGCCTATTCACTTCAAAGTATCTCTTCCATTTTTATGAAGCTTACTATAACGTTACTATTCTCACAGAGTCTTTGGGCTGTATGTCAAATGTAGTACCAGTGGTAGATAAGGTTCTCACTTGCCATTCCATCTTCTTCGAAGAACAGTTCAGTTTCTAAGGCTATACTTCAGTGCCAGTTAAGCACCATCCCCTGACTTCTACTAGAAATAAAATATATGACAGTGGACTTCCTGCTAGCTAGCCCAGTCCTGGAAGATAGCACACTGACGCACAAAGAGGTGTAAGCCATTCACTGAGTCATTAATAACTGCTGGGAGGTCATTTCCACTATCAAGGTTGATTTGTGAGGTTCTCATGGTACCACATGCAGCTGTTATGATTTACTGTTTCTGTAAGACTCTGTTGTAAAGTTCCAGAGCTAAAAGACAAAATACCACTGTGTGAAGAGACATGACAAAGGTATTGCCCTTGGGATACTGATGCCTTAAAATAAAAGGCTGCTGGAACCATTAAGACTTACAACCAAAAGATTATATAATAATTATAAGGGAGCTAAGAATTTAGTATAGTACAGTGTTGAATCCAGGAAAGAGTCTCAGATTTAGGGTCAGAGGACTTGGGTTAAAATCCTAACTCCACTCTACATTAGGCTTTTGAACTTGAAAAAATCAGTTCACCCCTCTGAACTTCAGTGTACTCTTTTGTAAAAATGAGGATAGGAGATGAAATTACCTTTAAGCTTACCTTGTAGCTCTAAATGTGAGATTCTATGAATGTAAGTTGAAAGGTCCACAATAGGTTTTGAAAAAAGATTCATCCTTTTTGTTTTTACATTATAGTCATCTTTGGCTTTATGATTTTCTAGCCTTCAAGACCATATCTCAGCTACAATCTCACACTGGGAACTCCCTCAGGAGCTAAAGCCTTATCACTGTAGAACATCCATCCTCCCCTGTGTCCTTCTCACCCTGAACATCCTTCTGCTGTGTCAACCCCCTTCTCTCATTGAGCAGACTGCCCAGGCTTCATTCCCCTCCCATATTCACTTCTGACTTTGTAGACTTCCACCGCATGCATCAGCTGTGATTGCCCTCCATCAGCAAGCACAGCCTTCTCTCCTTGGAACATCTGGTTTCCCTTTGGCTATTGGTGACTCCCTCTTAGGGCCTCCATTTTAGAGGGTGGCCCAGGCTGGTCAAATTCCCTGGTTTTCTGGATTTCAACACCATCCTCTTCACTGGTACCTTCATCCTAGTCCCCTCCCCCGCAGCTTTCTTTTGGATCTCCCCCCCCCCCCATTAGTATATAAGCCCCATGAGGGGAGGAACTGTTTTTCTTTCTGCTTGCTTTTGTTTACTCAGCATTTAGCACAGTTCCTCATGCATGGTAAATACTTACTAAATGCTTTTTTTTCTATTGGGTAGTTGCAATATGGTGCCACTCCTCCTCCCATTTACTTCCCTCTCACCCCAACTAAAGCTCTCCTTGTACTGAAAAATGGTTACGCAATTTAGTAAAACAAACAAAACAAAACAAAAAACTTATAGAAGAATCACATCAGACCATATATATGCCTTTCTGCCCTTGTCTTCTGTTGCTTCTGTGACAGGAAGGGGACTTAAGTTCTATGTTCTCTAGGACTAGGAATGTTTATTAGAATTACCCAGAGTTCAACCTCCTACTAACATTCTTTTCATTTATATTGTTGTAATTATTGGGTACAACATTCTTTTGGTTTTGCCCACTTAACCCTGCTTCAGCTCATAGAAATCTGGAAAACTAAATTTTGTTCACAAAGATTATCTATATTTTAAGAAGAAAGACAAAGGAGGAAGTATGATATAGTCAGGTCTATGCAATTTAGTCCATGGTTTGGCCCCAACTCAGTGCACACACAGCCTAACATACAGAGGCTTAAATCATGGAAGACTTTTAAAATCATAACATCCTGTCTATTATTTTAATTTAATTCGTCCTTTAGGGGTGTGTGTGTGTGTGTGTGTGTGTGTGTTACTAACACAATGAATAATGCACTTAGCACATTGTTTTGCGTATTTGATGGCATAAACGTGGAGATCCAGTAGCCCACTGTATGGGGGTATACTAAAGTAAAAAGGTAAATGGGGGAAAAAGGGAGTTATAAGTTGTTTTTACAGAAATTGCTAAAAGAAAATTTAAGTACAGTCTCTCTTTGCCCAGGGTTCATGTTTGTTTTTCAATTCCTGTGTTTCTAACTTTTATCTCAAATCTAACAAATGACTAAATAGGTTTGTCCGGAGGCAGTGACAAGGTGGGGGGTGAGATGGAAGCATGAAAAAAAAACTGGCAAGAGCTCAACAAGAGGAAAATGGAAAATCTAACCTATCATGAACAAGCCCAACAGCTACCATTAAAACAATCTTACTCATTTAAGTAAAGTGATGATTGTGGTGCAGAAGCAATGACTAGGAAGACTGACTAGGGGCGGTGGAAAGGGTGCAGGAGTCTGAGGATCTGAGTATGAATCCTGGCTCTGTCAGATCTAAATCTATGACCCTACGAATTAGAAATCCAGTCTTAGGAGGAATAATGCAGAGAACTTAGGTCCAGAGAAGAGGGGGGAAAAGTAACCTAGAGAGGATATGATAATTCTTCTTAAATATCATGAGATATTTGGAGGGCTGTGTTGTGGGGAAAAACAAAAGGGTTAGATATTGATTTTATATTTTTATTACATAAGGCAGAATTGGAGCCAGTAGGTGGAAGGTACAGTGAGGGAGATTTTGGTTCCACATGAGAAAGAATATTCTAACATTCAGTATCCAGTATTGAAATTGGTTTGCTCAAAGCTAGTGAATTCCCTGTCACTGAAGGTGTTTAGGCAAATTGGATGAGTAATTGAGATGTAATAGAGCAGATTGCTGCTTTGAACATGGAGTTAAATCAAATGAACCCTGAGGCCCTTTCCAACACTTAAGTTATTTTTAAAAGTTTAATTAATTAATTAATTTTTAGTTTTCAACATTCACTTGTATAAGATTTTGAATTCCAAAGCTTTCCCCGTCCTTCCCTTTCCCCCTCCCCAAGAGGGTATGCAATCTGATATAGGCCATACCTGTACAATCATATTGAACATATTTCTACCTTAGTCATGTTGTGAAAGAAGAATCAGAACTAAAAGGAAAAACCATGTGAGAAAGGCAAACAAATAAAAAAAATAGAGAAAAGAGTGTGCTTTGATTTGGTTCAGACTCCATAGTTCTTTCTCTGGATGTGTATAGCATTTTCCATCATGGGTCTTTTGGAATTGTCTTAGGTCATTGTATTGCTTAGAAGAACTAAGTCTATCAAAGTTGATCATCACATAATCCAATACTTCAATTCTAAGAGTCTAAGCTCAAGGCAGGGGCTGATGGTTGTTTTGTTTAGGTGCTGAAGTAAATAGGGTATACATAACGGATCTGAGAGTTGCGATACATAGGTGCAGAAGAGTACTGTGAGGTAACATAAAAGGACATAGTAATAGAAATAATTACAGGCAGGATTTTTGTTTTTGAAAGAACTATTTAGAATTGTGAGGTCCTCATGGTACTACATCCATGTTGTTATGTTTCACTGTTTCCTGTAAGACTCTATTGTAAAGTTCCAGAACTGTAAGATAAAATACTCTTGTGGGGAAAAAATGAAAATATTTTTGCCCTAGGGAACTTAACCTTATGCAGCACCCCCTCTGGGCTGTTCTTCCTACATGCAATTGTACTGATCAGGTCCTTAGAGAGGACTTGAAACTCCCTAGTTTCAAGGTTATATTAGGCAACCCTGAGAAGCTGGGTTTCTAATAATATTGTTTATAAGCCCCCACCATTGTGCTCCCCATTTCAATCAACAAGTTAAACTCCATTAGCTTTTAGAAAAGGGATTAACTAAGATTAGCAAGAAAAGGTGATACAAAACTTTCCCCAAACTAGGGAGCATACCATCCCCTACTATGTACAAGTTCTTTGGGGAGATTGGATTAAAACTTAAAGTACCTTGGTAGTGAAGCACATGTGCAGAGAACACATGTGACAAGAGAGTGCCTATTGGCTTCTATCACTGAGAGGCTTTTTCTCCCTTCTTGAAGCCTCATGGAATTCCCATTGGGTATAGTCCATTGTTGGATGAATCACCATGGCTGTGCTGGAACCAGGCACATTGCTTAACAAGTGAGCTGGTTCAACAGAACTTGGCTACTAGGCTGGACAAGTAAGATTATTTGACCATTGGCCATGACATCCCCCTGCTAGGTTGCTATGCTCTAGGTCAGTCTGCTGTATCTCTGCAGTTTTATCAAACCTTATAATGACTATGCTTAGGCAAATCTCTCTCATGATTGGGGCTCAGTCACCTCCCAGCTCCTAAGGGTACTGTTACTGGCTCTGATTGACTCTGCTACTGATATTTATCATGGCTTGGACCTCTGACAGAACCTTAGGATCTCCTGTCATTAGAAAGTCACTGCCCAGACAGTTCTACCTTGTGATACTTTTTCACCTAAAATCAGAGAAGAATCACAAAAAGAGTTTGAGCCATCATTACCATGCCGGAGAGAGGGAGCCTCCCTTCTCCTCCCCAGCTCTCAGGAGGACCTGAAAGTAGTTTTGCTTTACTTGAAGCTGCCAAGGAAAGATAGCAAGGGGCAGGGTGGAGCCCCTTTTGTATACCTTAGGCTATCTGTTTTTCCAGCTTAGCCACCAATTAGAGGAGTTTTCATTATTATGCACTTTTAGTTCTTCTACATTGCATGGTCAGAAACAGGCTCCTCTCAGATTACCATGTAGTCACTTGGTCTGGAATGAGGCAGTAGAAAATATGAATACACTCAAAGGATTGACATGCACCCCTCCCCTCCACTACTTCCCATTTCCATTGGTCGGTCAGCATTCTCATTATATTTAAAAGTTCTACACATGGATCTGTAAAAACACACATGGAGTTATATCAAAATAATGCAATTAAAGCAATGCTATCTGCAACTACTTTTGTAGTTAAGCTACTGCTTAGGGACACACAGTAATCGAGGTTGGATTTGAATTCAGATCATCCTGACCCCAGGCCTGGCACTTGGTATACTGTGCCATCTAGTTGCCCCTATTCACTCTAGAGAAGTCCTATTAAGAAATGCTCATCTACATTTTAATTATCTCCCACCAGTAAGTACATCTTCACTAGCACCTCTCCTTCACTAAACATCAATCACCTTCTTTATTCCACTGCGACTCCTTTATCATGTTCAAACACTCGTTTCTAATCCTACGAGTTCTCCTGTACTGGACTCCTGTCTATAAAATGCTCATTCCTTTTGTGACCTTTTAATTTTATCCCTATGTCCTCTGACCAGTCTATTACTTTCATTCTGTATTGTTCCTTTTCTTGCCGTTTCTTCTTTTCCTTTCATTTTGGGAAATAACCTAGATTTACTAACCACGACAATTTCCTTTTCTTTCCTTGCATACTCAAATACTTCTTTCTCTCCTGAAAAGAAGTCTTTTGTGGGCATTCACATTCTCTACTCCCCACAACCCCCATTGCTATGTCAATGGAATCTCCCAGACTTTTCCTACCAAGAAAGGCTATATTCATACTGGGAACTCATGTACTTTTTCACCCTATTAACTGTGGCATGATCTTAAATTTTAAAAATTTCTTTAAAATTTCAAAAAAATCTTTATGGAGATGTTTTGTTTTTTATATCACTTTCATTTCCAAATAAATCTTTTTCTTCTCACCAGAAAGTCATACTGAAGAATAAAGAAAAAGAGAAGAAAAAAACAGCTTGGCAAAACTGACCAATATATCAACTAAGTTTCATTAGTATATACTGTGTTTCACACATACAAGGAGGCACATTTCCTTATCTCTTCTAGGTAAAACTAGATCATTATAATCACCCAGAGTTCAGTTTTGTTGTTCTTGTTGAAGTTCTTTTGTAGTTTACATTGTTGTAGTTATATTGTACACTTTTTCTGGACTTCACTTACTTCACACTGTATCAGTTCATTTGAATCTTCTGCTTCTCTGAATTCTTCATATTCATCATTTCTTATGGTATGTTGCTCTTCAGTTGTGGCTGACTCTTCATGACTCCATTTGAAGTTTTCTTGGCAGAGTTACTGGAGTGGTTTGCCATTTCTTTCTCCAGCTCATTTTACAGATGAGGAGACTGAGGCAAACAGGGTTAAGTGATCCTGTCCAGGACCCCACAAGTAATAAGTGTCTGAAGCCACATTTGAACTCAGGTTTTCCAGACGCTAGGCCTAGCACTCTGTCCAACACACTATCCAGTTTCACTTCTTATGATATAGTAACTCTCATTACCACAATTTGATTAACAATTCCTCAATTGATTGGCATCTACTTTGTTCCCAGTTCTTTGCTACTACCAAAAAATATGCTGCAATGAATAGTAATATGTACATATGGGACTTTTCTGTCTTTGACCTTGGGATATATGCCTAGCAGTGGGACTCTCTGGATCACAGGGTATGAACATTTTTGTCACCTTCTTAACAATAAT
>CM053593.1:274634770-274664755 GCA_028646575.1 Pseudocheirus occidentalis
CTGGAGACAATCCGCTGACAACAGACAATGGAGGGCGAGGTTAGTTTAAGGGTAAAAGATTTGGACGTAGATGTTTTGATAGGATCAAAAGTGGGAGGTAGCAGAAGGCTACCTGGAGATAACAGACAATGGAGGGCTAGGCTAGGTTAAGGGTAACAGAGATTCACTCATATTGATAATGGAAGGTTTTTGGCCTCTGGGGAACTCCAGATCAAGTGGGAAGATTCAAGGGGGTTCCCAGAGTCCATACCCCCATCACTATCTCATTTGTATCTCATAATAACCCTAATTCCTGTTTTACACATGGTAAAACTGAGGCTCAAAACAATTAAATGACTGTAACAGCAAGCGAAGTAAGATTTTTTTCTGGATTGAGTTTTAGCCAATCAAATGCCTTTGATTCAGTTTTGGCTTTGATTGAATCAAGAGTCTTTGATTGGAAGCATTATATATTATTTTCCTTGGAGGGAGAGGACAGAGTAGAAAGAGAGGCAGAGCTGAGAGAGAGAAGTGAGCATGAGCAGGCTAGGGGAACTTGCTTGTGGGAAGGCCTAACAGAAAGAATGTTTGTGATATCAGCCACTCTGTCTGTTCTGTGTTAATTTCTCAGACAGAAGCCCTGTCTGACCAGTTTCTCACAGATAGTAAGCAGATAGGGTGGACTTTGCTCCTAGGCCTTTCTGATTCCAAGTCTAGCTCTGGCTAGAAAAAATGAGGATCAGTCAAAGGAGCTAGGATTGTTTAACTTGGAGAACGAAATGATTTAGGGTAGATAAGAAAGGCCTCTTTAAGCATTAAAAGGGCTCTTACCTGGATCAGACTTTTTCCACTTGGGCCCCGAAGGCAGAACTCAGAGCAATGGGTGGATGTTGTCAACTATTGTATTTAGACTTTCAGTAAGAAAACAAACAAACCAACAACTTTATGACAACTAGAGTCATCCAGAAGTAAAATGTTCTGCTTTTTGAGGTAGTAGGAACTGCTTCGTTGGCTGTCTTTGCACAGAAGGCAGATGATGACATGTTTAACAGGTGATGGAGAGGGTTCTTTTGGGGTCTGGGTGCTAACTAGGCGGTTTCTGAATTGCTTTTCAGCTTTGAAGTTCTACAGTTTTGTGACTACATCAGGGTAAAGTATTTTGCACAGTTCAAAACACCATACAAACATCAGGTATTATTAATGGACATGAGATAAAATTGTACCTGGGTGGTGAAAGACTATCTCAGACAAGGGACAATGGATGTCTCTGTTGTACTGAAAGAAATAATTGAGCAAATCTCAAAGAAGAGCTGCACTTGTAGCTATCATTCTGAAGTCCAAATTTATATCCTAATGCCTGACATTTTTGACAAAAATGGAGACCAGACAATTGTATTGTTAATGGAATGGGAAGATCTTTCTTGCCCATTAATAGTCCTATGTGACCTGCTTTGAGCCTGAGTCACATGGAACCTGTGCTGGGAAGAGTTTGCTAAATGAGTGGAGCAAGCATGGGTGGAGCAGGAAGTGGGACAGCCAAGTGGAGCTGAGAGAGGGAAAGAGAGAGAGAGACAGAGACAGAGACAGAGAGAGAGAAAGAGGGAGATGAGGCACAGAGAGGCAGAGTAGCTAGTGTGGGTGACAGAGGGGCAATTTGCCTAAAGGAGCTTGTTTGTAGGGAGGCCTGATGGAGGGAAGGCTTGGGGATGGTGGTGCTCTCTGTGTTGGTAATGTGTACCAACTTCTTTATTACTATAGTGGATTTGGCTTTCTGGTATGTGAATAAATATCTTGGTTTCGTCTTCAAAGAAGAGAGTCTGCTATATTTTGTGATTCAAACCTGGAAATATACCTGCATAATCATAGCACCCACTGTGGGAATCACATTGGCAATATAAGAATTACCATGAAGTATCAAATAATAGTGAGAGCGAGCACTTATGTAACACTTTAAGGTTTGCAAATCACTTTACAAATACTATTTCATTTGAATTTGTAGTACTACTACACACCCATTTTACAAATAAGGAAACTGAGATGGAGAGAAATTAAATGCCTTGCCTAGGATCATACAGGTATTAAGTGTCTGAGGCCAGATTTGAAATCTGGTTTTCCTGACTGCAGGTCCAGTGCTCTAGCCGCTATGACATTCCCTGGCCCTAATGACCTGTCACTTCTAGTGAATATATTCCTTCTCCCACCACCTGCATTCCTTCTTCTTGTTTGAAAGAAATGTTCTTTTGTATTGTCATATTTTCATTTATAAATTTTCTTCTGCTCCTTCTGGGCTTTTAGGATGCCCTTCTGAGCATCAATCAGTTTATCTGTCTGCTGAATCTCATTTAATTTCTCTACCTTAGAGTTACACCTCTCTCTTGAGCACTTGATTGCCATTACATAAAGCCATTTTGTTTTCTGGGACTGAGTAAATATTGCTCCCTTTTAACTCATCAGAATAACTTCTTTCTACTTACATTCACTGCCTTTTGGACACTCAGGCTTTCACAGAGTAGGTAGAGCAGGAAGGCAGAAAGGCAAGTTGAGAATAATACTCATAGGAGTAAATAGTTCTGAAGGCCAGAGAAGTTTCCATGGCTTTGTGTCTATTCTCTGTAATTCTTTACCCAAACATCTTTTTTCTTTCCATATCTTTGATCAAAACAAAAAGGTCCCTTGCTCCATACAAACACTTTCTGAAAACAACAAAGGCAAAGGCTAGAGAATACAATATAAAGAATGTTTATAGTAGATAGTTTGTACCTTATTAGGGACTCAGGACGAATAATAGTGAAAGGTTTGCTGAGACTACAAAGAAAAACTTGTTTTTGGTGTCTGCCCACTATATAGAGCAGAACATAATAAATACTGTCGGGATTGTTCCAGTTTTATGATGGAAGTTCTTAGTTATCTCCAATCCATTAAGGATTTTAAGAAATGGCAATTTGGGCACATTTGGTACTATTGTATTGATATCTGTAGAGGATAATGACCTCTGCTGATTCCACAGCCACGAGTCTGGAAGGAAAGTCCAAATGTCCTGCATTCCTATTCCCCTTTCTAGAGACTTCTTTCAGAATGTTCAGACTCAGAATTTCAGGAGGAGGAGATGACCACATACAGAAATGCTCACATCCATTCCACTAGCTAGAAATAGCCAATCCTTTTTTTTTCTTCCTTCCTTCCTTCCCTCCCTCCTTCCCTCCTTTCTTTCTTTCTTTCTTGAGGGGAGAGGGTAAGGCAATTGGGGTTAAGTGACTTGCCCAAGGTCACACGGCTAGTGTTAAGTGTCTGAGGTCAGATTTGAACTCAGGTCCTCCTGACTCTAGGGCGGGTGCTCTACTCACTGTGCCATCTAGCCACCCCAAGCCAATTCTTTCTGAACAGGTACATAAGACTGATTTGAGAACATAGACAGTGGCTCCCTCAGCCCTGGATTCTCCTAAGCCATACCAGCTGCTTCCCACTTGGCTGAGTCTACTGCATAATGCACAATCAGTAACAATGTAGTCCTAGGTGATTATGTGACTGAGGTGGTTATCATCTGCTCCTTTGCATAAAAACAATAAAGTTTACTTTATATAAAACTATAATTGTCTCATGCCATTATTTTCTGTTCCTCCAGAATAGCTATAACTATATTATCAGAATATCAGCACAATATCATTTATATTTGTTGATGAATTACTACTAATAGTAATATTTGGAGGCTCGCTGTATACTTGTAGAGTATAAACTCCTTGAGGACAGAGAATCTGCCCTAGGCCTTTTGATAGTAGGCCTAGCAACTGGTTCAATGCTCTGTATCTAGCAAGCATTCAGTAAAAGGTATAACAATGATTTCTCATAGTATAACTATTAAAAAGGTTGCTATAGCATGTCAACATCTGAACCTTAACTCTGTTGAGAATTAATCTCTGTGTTCTAAAATGTGTGACCTGATGGAATGGCTCCATCTTTGGAGTGAAGGTAGGCTAAACTTCCTCTTGACTCAGTGATGTAGCTAAGTGAGGATAATAAAATTTGAAGGGTGTGAAAATGTAAAATAGTGATTTTAAAAGATTGTGCAAATTCAAAATATGTTATATTTATAGTTTGAAAGTACTTGTACTCCCATAGTGCATAGAAACAACTCAACTTAGCACCCAATTAGTAAAAATAATTAGTTAAAATAAGAAGCTACCAGATGGTGCTTCCTCCCCTTAGTGGTTGAAGCCCTTCTCACCTGATAGCAACCTCCCCAGATACAGCTTTACTATGTCCTGGGGTCTTTCCTACCAGGGGACTGCTGTTCTGGTATCTCCCCTGGCACTCAAATGAATTTATCTTAAGTACTACTTGAATTATTTTCATATCATAACTTACAGAGCTGATTTCAGAGCTCAATTCATGCTGCATACCCTAGATACTCAAATTACTAGTTAGAGCTCTCTCAGGATATCACTTATACCATTATAAACAGGGTTTCCCTACAGTCTTGTTGAAATTCATCTGTGCTAAGAGTTTGAGGAAATACCCTTTGAAGTCAATAAGCATTTATTATATACTTACTATGTGCCAGGAATTTTGCTAAGCCCTGGGAATATAAATACAGTATAGACAAGAGAAAGACAGCTTACGTTCTAATGTGGGAAGACAATACATAAAAGGAAGGTGGAAGAGGAAGGCAAATGAAGGCACCCTGAGTTGGGGGCATCGTAGATAGTCTCAGAAAAACAAGGAGGGGAATGAAGACATGGCTGTTCTGAGTATCCTTTTCAAAATGGAGGGTCTGGGCAGAACCAGCTGATCAGAGAGACATGCTAAAGCTGTGAAATCTAGGGTTGGAGGAAGATTCCAGAGTGGAGAGGTATCTGGAGCATTGTAGAGAAAATTCAGGAGGAGACGCTGGAGCACGGCCTGCAGAGAACTGAAAATGTGAATGTAGGGGTGTGTCAATAAATGTTTTAATATTTCTGTGATTTCATGGTGTGGAAAATTCCCAGTGAAGAAACTCCTTCCATCAATGCAACAAACTAAGGGAAGAAGGGTGTGTACAATGGACACACTTTAAATTTAATCCGTATTACTAATATTCTCCATCATTTTCTTGAATCAAGATATCAACAAAACAATAAATTAAGCCCTGACCTGTAGTATTTGATAAATTCTGAGATGTAGATGCTCGTATTTAAAATCTAACAATCAGCTCTCAGAACAATCAACATTCATGATACTACATCTAAAGTCAGAATAATTTTAGTTAGATTCTGAAGACCCGAGTGCAGGGGTGTGTTGGGGCCAACTCAAACTGGCTTATGAGAACTGATATGTAACGTATTTCACGTACATATACATACACACAAATACTATATAGATAGTGATGGGTAGATATAAATAATCAGTTCTCAACCTGTGGGTCGCGACCCCTTTGGGGGTCAAACAACCCTTTCACAGGGGTCACCTAACACCATTGGAAAACACATATTTCGAATGATCTTAGGAACTGAGACACTGCCCCTCTATCCATCTCCAGGTAGGTCTGCCCACATGCAGATTCACCCACATAGGAATATTAAAGGGTCAGGGCATTAGGAAGGTTGATAACCACTGATATAAATAGATATATATGAATATACATACATACAGACATACATATTATCTGGATAAGTATAAATAAGTAGATAGATAAAAATAGTTATACATGAATATAGATATAAATATTTACAAACATCTATATATATACACATACATACATACACTATACATAGAGATAAGTATAGATATATTGATAAATAGATATATAATACACATACACACATATATTGCTACACACACTATATAGACAGATAAGTATAAATAAGCAGATAGATATGTTGTTCAGTTCTGTCCAATTCTTTGTGACCCTATTTGGGGTTTTCTTGGAAAAGATATTGGAGTGGTTTGCCATTTCCTTCTCCAGCTCATTTTACAGATGAGGAAACTGGAATAAAAAGGGTTAAATTACTTGTCCAGGGTCACACAGCTAGTAAGTATCTAAGACCAGATTTGAACTCTGGAAGATGAGCCTTTCTGACTCCAGATCTGGTACTCTGTCCGCTGCACCACCTAGCTTTCCCCAGATAGATAGAAATAGATATCTGTATCTATTTATATAGATATATACACATATACACTATATAGATAGAGACATGTAATATACACATATAATACACAATAACACACACATATAATACACTTTCTATATAGGGAAATATAGATATAGACAGATATTGATAAATGTATGTATGTAAACAGGTAAAGTTATGAGAACAAAGACCGGCAGTTGGAAAGATGACCTTAATGGTGATCTAGTCCCTCACTTTATCAGTGAAGAAACTGAGGTCCAGAGAAATAAAACAACTTGCCTGTGGTCACAAAATTATTGAATAAAAAGGCTAGGGTGCAAACCCACGTCTTCTGACTCCAAATCCAGCAATCTTTTTGTTTTACCTCATGTAAAATCAGGATCATTTTGGTTAGATTCTGAAGACTTGTGTTCAAAGAGTTGCCCTGCCAATTACTAAGTGCCCATAACCTTCCCTTAATTATTTAACCTAAGTGCCACTTACCTTACCTGTAAAATGGGAATAATAGTAAAGATGATTAACTCATGTGTTTTAGAAACCCTGAATGAATCCATTATTCCCTCTATTATGCTGTACTTGCTGCCCTATTTTCTGCCCCTACTTTCATCTGGGCTAGACTTTCATATGCTGGGATACCTGAAAAGCAGAGTTCCAAATTCAACTGCCCAGTCTTTTGTTGGTCTTATGCCACTATCTCATTGCCCTATTTCTTGATCCAGGCTTGTGATTTCATAGTGCAGGAAATTCTCAATGAGTTAACCCCTTCCACCAATGCAGAAAGGAAACTGTACTATGACTTGAAATTTGATAGAAGTGCTTAGAACGTTCAAAGATTAAAATATATAGCGAATTACTGATAAATTGAGAAGCTTCCTTGTTCTAGGAATTGTAAAAGGAACCGGGAACAAAAAGCCAATTAATTAGTCCTTATCTTCGTGGAGTTTACATTCTAACAGCAGAGATAAAATGTACATAAAGAGGTGTAAACATGCACATACATATGTACTCATACCTCTGTATACCCCTGTACACATATATATGCATATACCCACTCCCCCCCATAGACCTGTATATATATATATGGGGAGTGTATGTGTATATATATGTATATATCATAGGCAAATATATACTAAAGCCAAGGCAGCCAAGCGGTCCTGGGGCTAGAGCACTGAGTCTGGAGTCAGAAAGCATTGAATTCAAATACAGCTTCAGACACTTGCCTAGCTGTGTGAGAATTTCCACTTACCTCAGTTGCCTCACCTATAAAATGGGGATAAAAATAGCACCTACCTCCCAGGGTCATTGTAAGGATCAAATGAAATAAAATATGTGGAGCGCAGGGCCAGGTATGTAGTAGATAACTTAAATACAGTTATCCCTTCCACATCATGGGGTTAGGGAGGTGCTCTCACGATCTGGAAAAACTGTGTCAAAGTTTTTGACCCTCCTTTTATACCAGAGAAGAAGCCTAAATGAATTTTTTTCTTTTTCTTTTATGGTGTGTTTATAGTACCTTACTGTAAAATTTAGGTTAAGTATTTGGTTATCAGCTATATTATACAATACTATGCATTTCTGAGTTTCTTAACTTGTCATCTGCTGGCCTTCATGTGTTGTCTGCAGCTTATACAAAACTCCCCCCAAATTTCCATTTGATTTCTTATACCAACCCATGATAGATCAAAACTGGAAGAGGGACAGTCACAACGTGGATTGTGTCACCAAGGTGTCATGATATATACCAGTGGGAGAAGAACTTCCCTACCTTTGACTTTATAATCTTTTGAACTATTGAGGAAGCTTGATTGTTTCAATGGGAGAGGACAACATAAAACCTTTAAATGTTGTATATCCTATCAAATAGTCATTTTTTTCTGAGCAAAAGATATAAGATTTGATTGATTTCACTCTCTCTGTCTCTGTGTTTCACACACACACACACAAACACACACACACACACACACACACACAGCCTTGGGGCTCCTTTTTTGTCAGGTTGACAAATATATACAGCATTGCCCTCTCCCACACAAAGAAATGGCTTAGGAAAGGATCACATGATCCTCAAGAAGAGTTTCAATGTAAATGAAAGGACGGTCACTCCAGTTCTTTCTGATAGCCTATTCTTTGTTCTAGCTTTGATTTTCACTGCTTTTATTTCTTCTTCACTCTATTTCCCTATTGGTCCTGTGCCCCTTGGGTGCTCATTCTCAGCAACGATGTCTCTATTCTCTCTCTTCCTTATGGATCCCTCACATCTACTCCCCCCCCTCCCAAAAGGGCCATCACTTTAAACTTAAAATGGAAATTTGGAGGTTTCTGTGGGTTGGAGGGGGGCATTTTTGGTTTTTTATGTTGTTTCCTCATTTCCCATTTTACAATTTTGTGGGATTTGGGGTCTGGGGGATGGGGAAGGTATCTTCCACTGTTCAGACTCCTCTTTCCATATACACTATGTCCTCTATTCCCCTCTGTGAAATGTAAATACCACTTGGCTGCATGTATGTTTTTCATTTCTTGAAAAACAGCTTTAAAAATAGCTCCCTTATGCTGAGGACTTCGGTTTGTTTTTAGATTTCAGACTCTTCTCCTAGCCAATTTCTTTTCCTTTTAGCAAGTTCTAACATTCTGGGCCTTTATCGATGAAATGGCAGGAATTCAGTTAGAACTGAAAAATCTTTTCATCCTAAATTGCTTTTCTACTCAAGAGACTGACTTCTGAGGGATTGTGGTATCAAAGCATTTTCTCATTGGTAGGTCTATTGACCCACCAACATACTATTGGAAGGGCAATCTTTTACCTAGGGTGGGAAAAGGGAGTCACAAAAAAGACTACACCTTCAGTCACCTTCCTCATCCGGATGTGGGGTCAGCAGACACATGTCAGGGACCAGTTAGGACTGTGAGGAAGGAACAGGAGACATTAGCAATGAGTTATCAAGAAAAGCTTCTGTGGGATTTCCAAATTGGTTCGAAAATGGTTATTGGAACCCAGAGACAAAGGAGAGAGGACAGGAACTTGATTCTTTGCAGCTCCAATCAGATTGGATTGTCACAAGATTTAGAGGTTGAAGAAATGTTACAGGTCTAATCTCTTTACAGAAGAGGAAACACGGGTCCAGTGATACCAAGAGAATTCCCCAAGGTTACACAGCAAGTAAGCAAGCATTCAAGCTCAGGTTTTTCAACTACAAATTTAATGCCATTAAATATATAAATATATGTATATATGTATATGTATGTGAGTATGTATGTATATGTATGTATTTACTTTATTGACAATTGTATATACTTTATTGACAGTCTTTTTTATATTTGTCACTTCCCAATGACTCCATTGAATCCCTAATTTCTTTTTTTATTTTGCTTTTTGGAGGGCAGTTGGGGTTAAGTGACTTGCCCAAGGTCACACGGCTAGTTTTTTTGTGTTAAGTGTCTGAGGCCGGATTTGAACTCAGGTACTCCTGACTCCAGGGCCGGTGCTCTATTCACTGCGCCACCTAGCCGCCCCTGAATCCCTAATTTCTTATACCAAAAAAGTACAGTTAAGAAAAGGGAATCAATATGTTGGCCATGTTTAATATACACTTTACTTCATACCTGTTTTCCACCATCTTTCTGTTGAGAGGTGGAAGATATGCTTGATTATCCCGTTTTTGAAGTCATTTTTGGTCATTATATTGATCAGAGACCTGATGTCTTTCAAGACTGTTTTTCTTTACATTATTATGCAGGTATAAATAGGACCCTCCCACCCCCAATTCTATTACTTTACTAGGCATTAATTTATACAAGAATTTCCAAGTTTCTCTGAATTATTCAATTTCAAGGTTTCTTGTGACACAACAATATTCCATTACATTCACATACCACAGTTTGTTCAGTTATTCTCAAATTGATGGACACCCTTTTCTTTCCCCTTAGTTCTTTGCTGTCATCAGAAGTTCAATGTGTGTGCATATGTGCATGCTTGTGTGTGTGTGTATATATACATATGCATGCACATCTCATGTGAAATCTTTACCTCTTCTTTTTAACTTCTTGGGGCATATACTTTGTAGTGAATTTCCTAGTCTCATTCCATAATTCCATGCTATCTGTAAATCTTTGGCAAGCCACCTTTCTCAATTTGGTCTTTTATTTCAAACCTATTTTATAATACCAAAACAATATGGCCATCCACCTAGAATCAGTGGTTCTCAACCTTCCTAATGCTGTGACCCTTTAATACAGTTCCTCATGTTGTGGTGACCCCCAACCATAAAACTATTTTCTTTGCTACTTCATAACTGTAATTTTGCTACTGTTACGAATTGTAATGTAAATATCTGATATGCAGGATGTATTTAAATTGAACATAACCTACAGGTTGAGAACCACGGACCTATATTTTCACTAGCCTATATCCAAAGAACAGTAAAATAAACAAAATATTATTATCATTTTTAGATTTACAAAGAGCTTTTCTCTGAAGGACCCTAGCAGGAAGTACATATATAGTTTTAGATTTTTAAAATGTATTTTATTAATTTTTCTTTTGTGGGGGAGTTACATTTTGTATTTTGAGCTGTCTCCCTCCCTCCCTCCCAACCCTGAATTTAAAAAGGTCAACATTTGACATAAATATATACGTGGGTATGTATGTGAATGTATATGTGTGTGTGTGTGTGTGTGCGTGCGTGTATATATACACACTCATATATATGGGGTCACATATACTTCCATATATCAGTTTTTTTCTCTGGAGGTAGATAGCATTTTCCTTCCTAAGTTCTTCATAGTTCATTTGAATGTTCATATTACTCAGAATAGCTTAGTCATTCACAGTTACTTTTCAGATAATATTGCTGTTACTTTATTCAGCATTATCTTGGCTCTGCTTGTTTTACTCTGTATTGCTTCATGCAAATTTTTCCACATTTTCCTAAAATCCACCTGTTTTTTATTTGTTACAGCACGGTAGTATTCCATAACAATCACATACCACAGCATATTCAGTCTATTCCAATTGATGGGCATCCCCTCAATTTCCAGTTCTTTGCCACCTCAGAGAAAGCTGCTATAAATATTTTAGAACAGATAGGTTCTTCTTATTTTTTCCTGATCACCTTGAGAAACAGACCTGGGTCAAAGGGTATATACAGTTTCATAATAAGGAAAATATTTCAAACTGAGTTTGTTTCTCCTTCTGCTGAACATTGTATTCAATCATACTAAGTTGTTCTTTCTGTTTTGGTTTTATATAGTATGTTTCAAGTTAATACAGATAATTGTCCCAAAGAGGGACACACTTGAACTTTATGTGGTCATTACTTAGGGATTTTCCCAAAAAACTCCATTGGAAGATCCCAGTGTTACCAAAGTAGAATCTTAGAGTCATTCTCAAAATGACAAATACTATGAGTCAGGGTTAGGAGAAACACTAATTAAAAAAAAAAAAAGACCAATTGAAAAGAAAGTCCACAATTTTCTGGCAATAAGCTGAGGACAATGGCAGAAATAATTGCTGTGAGAGTAGGGATGTTCTCCAAATTTAGCATATTACAAATTAAAAAGGAATTCTTTTCTATGTTCTCTCATTCAATTAGGTTCCATGTGGATTGATGAAAAATAAGGCACTCTGAGAAAAGAAAAAGGAAACTGGAACCATCAGCGTGGCAGCTGAGAACACTATAATAAACTGACTCCACCCTCCAGTGCCACACGACAGAAGCAAAAGGCCATCTTAATAGTTTTTCAGAAGGCAGACTTTGCTCTAGGCTTTAGCTCATTACTTGTAGGTCTAAGTGTCTGCATATATTCTTGGGCATTTGATCATAGATAGTTATTTAGAGACACCCTTCACTAAAATCTCAGACTGATGCCTCTCTATGGCATGATTGGGAGTGGGGAATGGGGGCGGGACAGGGGTTCCACAGAGCACAATCTCTAGAAGATCCTACCAAGAGGGAAAGGCTTTAGGTTCAAGTCCAATGACTGTGTTTGGAAATGCAGGTGTTCTGTCGGTGAAGGCAAAACCATTTCAAGTATGCCTTAAAAATATTTTAATTTAATTCATTTAAGCATTGATAAGTGAATTCAGGATTTGAACCTAGGTTTTCTGATTCAAAATCTTTTGGTTGATTATGCTACACAAGGTCACCTGCAAGGATGTACTGGTAAATATTTAACAACCAGCTCCATGGCGGAAAAAAAAAGCAATCATGATAGACTTTTAAAGTTTAATCTTCATTATTACTATTACAGCCATCACTTTTAAAATCATAGATTATCTACAAAATAATAAATCTTCATCTACAAAATGAGGGGATAATAGTATCTACCTCTCATGGTTGTTAGGATCAATTGAGATAATTGTAAAGCACTTATCACAGTGCTTGGCACATGGCTCTCTTTGGGTGGCAAAGAACTGGAAATTGAGGGGATGCCCATCAATTGGAATAGACTGAATAAGCTGTGGTATGTGATTGTTATGGAATACTACTGTGCTGTAACAAATAAAAAACAGGTGGATTTTAGAAAAATGTGGAAAAACTTGCATGAAGCAATACAGAGTAAAACAAGCAGAGCCAAGATAATTCTGAATAAAGTAACAGCCACATAGGTGTTAGCTATTATTAATACAAAGATACTTCCTGAGGGTATTATTATCATTATTATTATTATTATCATGCTTTGATTTGTAGCATTTGTTGATTTCTGGATACTAGGGTCTTACCTGCCTCACACTGAGAAATGAAACTAATGAGTATGTAATGTCTCAAGATGAATATTTTCATATCTTCTCAATAGAATATAAGCTTTTTAAGAGAAGGTTTTGTTTCAGTTTTTTTCTTTGTAACACTAGATCATAGCATAGTACCTGGCACAAAGGAGGTGTTGAATAAATGTTATTCTTGTTTGCCCTGATGCCATGACTTGCAAGTGAATGGGATTTAAGTGAGGCAGGGTAGTGCAAAGTCACCAGCCTCACTGTTTCCTCCAGAGCCATCTGGGACCAGTGGCAGGATATAAATCAGGACAACAGGAGATGGCCCCTGCTAAATAAATTCCTATCAAATGAATGACTCTGTCCGTATTTTTCATAATATCCCTGTAGGAATAAATACATTCCTTATGGAACATAAGTATAGGTGGATATTATACCTTCTTTCATTGTTTGATCTAGCTGAAGAAAATGAGCTTTTTTTCTTCTTATCTTTGCTATTGTGGACATTATTAGAAAAATCTTTAAAAGTTCTAAATAGAAGTGATATTAGATTAAATTAATTATATTAAATTAGATTAGATTAAATTAAATTAGATTAAATAGAGTGCTAGAGGTATATACTTTGACTCTCCTAGTCCAGTGTATCAGTACCTTTGATTACATTATAATAACAATACCTGACATTTATATATCAGTTTATATATATAATTTCAGACAAACCTTCCTACAACCCTGTGAGATAGGCACTAGAGAGATTATTATCATCCCCATTTTATAGATAAGAAAACCAAGGCTCTGAAGGTCTGAGTAATTTGTCCAGATTCACAGTTAATAACAGAGGTGGGATTTCATCTTAGTCTTCCTAACTCCTGGGTCAGCACTCAAACCACTACACTAGTCTTATCATTAAAACACAATTATCTAGCTAATTGCTTCTTCAAGTTCTAGTCTTCCTGTAGTTTAAGGTTATAACCCTATAGGGCTTTTGGGGACATTATATCATTTGGTGATAACAGGATTCCAAAGGAAAATCTCCCCAGCCCTATTATTGCCTCTCCCACTCACCCATAATTTTATGTTTTTCAAAATTATTTCTAGTGCTCTATTAGTATGTAATTCCTGCATAGCTTGTGGATACATTTTTTCACTGTAAGGAGAGTTCCCCTCTCCTTCCTCCTAAACATAGTTTATATAAAAAGTACCTGGGCATGGGAGGGGCAGGAGGGAAGAGGGGCTTAATGGCTTAATGATCCACACACTTACTATGACTCAACAATGTTATGTGGCCATTCAAAGAGCTAACGTGCTCTTTAACAGAAGCATAGTATCTAGCAAAAAGATGATCCTTCCATGGTACTCAGCCCTCATCAGGCCACATTTGGAGAATTGTTTTCAGTTTTGGGCACCACATTAAAAATAAGGTTTTATTGATAGATTTTTGCTTTAACATGATATTAATTTCTATATATGTTCCTCTACTCTTCTGACTCATTGTCTTTCTGTTGTAACAAAGATTAAAGGCAAAGAAAAAACAAAATACATATAGCGAGTCACCAAAACCAACACATCAGAAGTATATGATCCAATGGGATCTGTTCTCAATGATCTAGCTCTGAATCTATGATCCAAGATTCTATGATTAGAGGACATCCTGCACCCACAGTCTTTCCATCTGTTGAATTAAAAGAGAGAGATACATTTTCTTATCTCTTCTCCATGGGTAAGTTTGATCATTATAATTACACAACATTGAATTTTGTTTTATTTTTCTTCTTTCCATTTACTTTGTTGAAGACATTGTGTACATGTTTTCTTGATTTTTACTATTTCACTCAGCATCATTTTGTATACATTTCCTTACATATCTCTAAATTCCTTATGCAGTTCATTTTTTTTTTTAAGGTTAAATAGTATTACATTACATCCAGGTGGCCCAGTTTGTTTAGTCATTCCCTAATCAGTATTTTCTGTGTGTGTGTGTGTGTGTGTGTGTGTGTGCATGCAATGTGTTTTACTTAATTCCAAATTGTTTCTATAATGCTTAAAAGAATTCACAGCTCCACCAATCATGTATCAGTGTGCCTTCTTTTCACATTGTCTATTTCTAGCTTTCCTCATCTTTTCTTTGTAAAGAATGAGGTGAAAAATCAATTATTTTAAATCTGCATTTCTCTTATTATTAGTGATTTGGAGCAATTTTTCATATCATCTTAATAGTTTGCAATTGTGCTCCACAAGGTCAGTGACAAGCTGGAATACATTGAGAAGACAACAACCAAGAAGAGGGGAAATTTCATGGAAATCAGTTAGAATATGGGAATGTTAAGGCTGGAAAAAAGAAGCTTTAAGTTAGACATGATAACTATTTTCAAATATTTAAATGCCTATTATATATAAGAGATGTTAGACTTATTTTGCTTGGCTTCAGAAGGCGCAGCTAGGAGCATGGGTAGTCTCAGAGAGAGCTAGATTTTCTTTGACATACAGATAAACTTCTTAATAATTAGAGCTATGACAAAGTGTAAAGGACAGCTTTTGGTGGCATTTAGATCGCCAGTTACAGAATTGTCCAAATTGTTATAGACAGGATTCCCCCTTCAGGTATGAGGTAAATTAGACAGCCTCTAATCTCCCTTCATGGTACAGTAGATATAATGTTGGACTTGGGGTCAGGAAAATCTGAATTTGAAGCTTGCCTCAGACACTTCATAGCTGTGTGATGCTACACAAGTCACTTAAGCTCCCTGAGCCTGTTTCCTCTTCTTCAAAATGAAGGGACTGTACTCAATGATGTAGCTCTAAATCTATGATCCAAGATTCTATGATTCTAGGGCCAGTACTAAAAGATATTTTGAAGACTGCCATTTATACTGTTTTCTTATCTCATTCTTTCTGTGTGTGCCATCTACCTTTCTGCTCTCATGTTACAACTAAGGAAGTTCCATTAGTGAGTAACTTTCGTAGTTTCATTTTTTGATGATTCTGGGGTCTCATTCATGCAATCCCTCCTTTCAGTGGTGCAGATCATTACCCATTCATGATCTCTAATCCTGCGATATTCTTGTCACATCTGTGCTTCATCCCTAGGGGTGCTGGCCAACATTCTGGGGTCTTTTTCTACATTTCTTGATGTTTCATGGACACAATTAGACTACAATTAGTAGATACCATTCAGACTAACCACCACTGTTCCTCACTCTTTCCATGTGACTCGTCTACAGTTCTAAAGGACCAATGACAAAAAATGCTATCCACCTCCAGAAAAAAACAAATGAACTCTGAGTGTAAATTGAAGCATATTTTTTTCCCTATGTTTATGTTTCTTGCTTTTTCTTGTCCCCTCTCTCCCCCATATGGCTAACATGGAAATATATTTTTCATGACTTCGCATGAATGATTGATATCATAGTGCTTACCTTCTCAATGGGTAGGGGAGAGATGAAGGAGAGGAAGAGAATTTAGAACTCAAAAGTAAAAAAAAAAGACTGTTAAAATAAGTAAATAAATAAGGAGAATAATTAGACTGAATACTTTGGAGTGGTTATGAACCTCATTTAGATAGTTTTGGAATGTTCTGAAGCTTGCTGAAATCAGTAGAATGTTATCCTTAAATGGGACCATTTGGAAGACCTTATTTCTTCCATTTTGAATCTATGCTGGATATCTGAAATGCAACCAGCAAACATGTTGGTGATCATATCTCTCTCTGGTTTGTTTGCTTGGCTTTACTTGACATTAATTATTTTTAAAAAATCTCCTTTTCTATATTTTTTAAGGAATCTTGTGGGATTTTTGACATATACATGTCAGGTACCTTATCAATATAGAGCTTTTGAGGTGGGTTTTGTTCTACCAAATCAAATTCTTTTTTCATAGTCAGAAATCAATAACCATGATGGAATGTTGTTTCTTTCAGTTAACTACATATTGGTAAAGATACAGTCTCCTGCAGAAAATGCATTTGGAAGCCTGAATGTTAACTTCTCAAACCTTCATCAAAGGTGTCTTTGATGTGCATGTAGGTTGTTCTCCTAAAATTTTTTGTTGAGATGAGAAAACAGGTAAATGGTTTGGTAGTTATTAGTTTTATCCATCACCATTTTAGGGAAATAATAATAATTATTATTATTTTTTGCTTTTTTTTTTGGAGGGCAATTGGGATTAAGTGACTTGCCCAAGGTCACATGGCTAGGTTTGTGTGTGTGTGTGTGTGTGTCTGAGGCCAGATTTGAAAAGGAAATAATTATAAGATCCAAGATGTTTCCCAAACATGTTATTTTCCCTTCTCTTAGATATATTAAAAGTTGATTCCTTACTGCCCTTATGATTCTGCAACTGCCAAATGTGGTGGCAACCTTCATTGATAAAAGTTTCTGGAAATACCTTTTCCATTTTTTTGTTTGTTTGTTTGTGGTCCTCTCAGTTTTGTCTTTAAATGTTCTTCAGATGGTTTTGCTTAGGTGTGTTTTTCACCAGTAACTTTTTGATAAATGCACCTTTCTCTCCAGTATTTACTACATAAGATTTTATAAGTAAGTCTATATTCTAATTAATTAATTTATATCAATGAACATGGTGACAGCAATGGAGAGAATGAACTTAGCAGGCATTGAGGCTTTAGAATATCCCTTTATCCTCAGATATTGCTGCTTCTCTTCTGGTTTTCTACCTCCTACCACTCACTACCACCCTGCATTTCAAGAGGGAGGGAGGAATTGAAAATTGCATCCTGTTCAAAGTAAAAAACGTTACCTCTCTTATCCAAAGGTAACTTCGCAGAAATCACAATTGTCTAATATAGAAGGTTGCCACAAGAAAATGTAAAAAAGACCACTGACTAGGCAAAGTAGATACTACAAAACAGTAATAGTTTTGTTGTGTCTGAATCTTTATGACCTCATTTGAGGCTTTCTTGGCAAAGATACTGGAGTATCTTTGCCATTTCCTTTTCCAGCTCATTTGACAGATGAGGAACTGAGGCAAACAGAGTTAAGTGACTTGCTCAGGGTTTCACAGCTAGAAAGTACCTAAAGGCAAATATGAATTCAGGTTTCTCTGACTCCAAGCCCAGCTCTCTATCTACTGTGCCACCTAGCTGCTTCAAAGACTTAAACTAAAGCTCACATCCTTTACTTACCAGAGAATTCATGAGGTCCTCATTCAGATACTCTTTACTTGTATTTTAGAAATAAAACAAACAAGCTTTGTTGACAGATTTTCCAGACCATGACAGAAAAGAAATCTAAACTGAAAGTGCAGAAATCAGATACTGGCCACGAGTCTTGCTACATCTTGCCCAGTATCTTGTTCTGTCAATGGTACCAAACCAAACATGTGAGATTACACATTTTCCCTCCCTGACATCAACCAGAAAAGATTGTGGATATACTGATACTCCCAATCCCCACTAAAACAAATAAACAATAAAAAATATGAAGCATTGTTTTAGAGCACCACCCAGTGCCTAGTACATTGAGTAGTACCTAATAGGAGCTTAATAAATTGTTGTTTACCTAAGTTGAATTGAAATAATTGAATTGGTGGATGACATGTTCATGTTTAAATCTTGGTTGAACTGACTTTTTCACTGAATAATTCTTCCTCCAGTCCTAAAATTCTGTATATGTCTACTGTTTCAAACTTCATTTGAATTAATCAGTGCTGAGAAAAGTGTCATGATTAACATAGTAAATTTATTTTTATTACTGTATTCTTTTATCTAAAAAAAGATTTCAAAAAGCATGCACAGGGAGCTAGACAAAATGAATTCAAGCAAGCTAATAATAAAGTTAAGAATCCAAGTGTTGCTGAATTAAGCATTTAGCAACATTTCCTAAGAAATGGAAAATTATACCTAATTATTTCATTGTAATTAAGCTTCCATCAATCATAAAATTATCTGGCATAGAGTGAATTTCTATAGGCAATCTTTTGTGATTTAATATCAATTAATATCTACTTGTAGCCAAGTGTTGACAATAAGTTTTTACACCCAATACTTGACTTTTTGCAGGGTAATTAGGCATAACTGAAAAGAACTTTCCAGTACATTGCTAAAATCAACTCATAAAAAATTTGCAGTATTGTAATCTCTTACCAAGAAGGAGGGCTTGTAGCTATGATATCTGTCAAAATTGCAGGGATTGGTTCTTGTAAAACAATTAAGAAGCCAATCTGTTCATTTTTCTGAAGCCCTATATCAGGAGGTAGGATATCATAAAACTAGGAAGGAAAACCTTCTGTTGTCACTGGGTCAGGAAGTGTGTATGAATGTCCTGAGGGGAATTCTGGGGGGGTCAAAGGAAATGGTCTGTGACTTCTGCCTATGTGACTTTCCAGCTAACTTCATAGACATACTCAGGAAAAGGTCAGAGTCAGTCATCTTTCAAGCAGCTGACTTCGAAGTCAGGCTTCAGGACAGCATTTAATAAAGTACCCGTGGCATTTCTGTGATCCAAAAGAGCTTCTCCAAGTTTTCTCCCATGGCCTCCAAATTATATACCAATGAGACATTGTGATATTAATTTCTAGAAAGGAATAAAAGTAGATGGCACCGATTTTAAAAGAAGAAAATTATATACTTACTATATCAGTGGTTATTTGCATAATAATAATAATAATAATAAAATAATAATAATAAGCCCAGCCCTTTTCACATTGAGGCTTCTCTTGTGGCCTCTTCCCTTCCAAGCTAGTTGCTCTCCCTTGTTCCTCCATTCTCAAATCCCCCGTTCTTTACTGCCATTCTCTCAATCAAGGCCAAGGAAAGATGTGGAGATTGTACCAAAGTCCTCTGTGGATGACAGCAGATGCAGCTGGAGTTTTGTTAGTAGGAGGTAACAATGTACTAATTAATATGGGCAACACTGGCTGAGGCTAGGAGTAGAGATGGTCTTGTACATGGTCTTGACCTTCATCTGTCACTGTTTTACTAAGCAGTTCTTCCCTCTGAATCCTTTTCCAACACACCCTCTCGCCTCCACATTTATCTTTGTGATTGGAGAGCCTGTTCTCATCTAAAGATTCTTTCAGACTATTCTGTAGAATCTACATGTAGATCATTGGCATCTCTAATTTAGGTCTTGAAGACCTTAGTCTTAGAGACTAAGAACCAACATTTTAGAGTTAAGTTTAGTTAATAAGTTAGAGTTAAGTCTATTACCCTTCCTCTGCCTGCAGGTTAGATTTATTAGAATATTTTATCAGGATGGCAGTGCTCTTTTTTTTCCCTACAGAAAGAATTCAATTAAATCCAAAAGGCATACTACCTACTGAGTGTCAGGAACTATTCTTGGCACTTTGGATACAAAGAAAGCAAATTAGCTCTTATCTCCTAGGAGTTTACATTCTACTATAAAGAAATAACATGTACACAGATAATTATATATATATATATATATAGTTATATCTTTATTACATTTATATAACTTATATACCCCCCCCCACACACACACATTGTTGTTGTTCAGTTGTTTCAGTTGTGTCTGATTTCATAATACTATTTGGGGTTTCTTTGCAAAAATACTAGAGTGGTTTTGCCATTTCCTTCTCCAGCTTATTTTACAGATTAGGGAATTGAGGCAAACAAGGTTAAGTGACTTGCCCAGGGTCACTCACATAGTTGGTAAATTTCTGAGGCCAATCTAAACTCAGATCATCAGGGCTCTATCCACTACACCACCTAGCTACCCATAATTAAATATATGCATATGTGTGTATATGTATATAATACACACACACAGAGGCTTTTTATTTTGAGTGAAGGGCACCAAGAACTGAGGAGTCAGGCAAATTCCCTTGTAGGAGGCAGTCCTAATACTGAGCTTGGAAGGGAATTAGGGGTTTGAAGAGATGCAAGGAGGAGGGAAAACATTCAAAGCATGAGGAGGGGCAGCCTTGGGCAAAGGCACAGCAGTGGGAGAAGGAACCCAAAGGAGACCAGCTGGTTTAGAAAGTAGATTGAGTGGGGTGGGGGGATGTGTATAATTAATCAGCCTGAATATAAAGGTTGGATCCAAATTGTAAAGGACTTTACATAACAAAGAGAGGGAAGGCAGGTTCCTAGACACACAAGAAAGAAGCTGACCTGGCTAAAAATGGTGCTTTGATTGTAGATGTATTTGCATGAGGCAGTCCATTATTTCTTGAGAGAAAGCAGCCAGAATCTTGCCCTCAGGAACTGGTATTGTCCTTTACTACCTCAGAAACTGTTTCACAAACTGTTTTCTCTGGGTTTCTTTGCCCTTTAGTCTCCCTCTGTAAAATGGGGATGGATTTCTGGGCGGGGATGTCTTGTGGATTAAAGTAGTTAAGAATCACTGAACACACCTGCAAGAATTCTTATCTTGGTCCCCACCCAAATGGAGTAGAGCCAAGTGGAAGCTTTGAAGTTACAGGGAACACCAGGTAGCCTGGGTTTCACCAAATAAGGAACTGCCTATCCTAAAAACAAAATTTGCCTAACATTGGGAATGAGTAGCTACCATAATTACATATTTAATTAATGGGAGCAGGAGTTTATCTGTAACATTCCAAAGGGGACCAAAGGTTAGGTAAGTAGATTGTTCTTCTATGTCTCAGCTAGCCAGGGAAACGGAATGTTATTTCACTTGGACACACCAATTTTCAGGCTTTCATAGGAGATTTTACTAAAAAGGAAGTTTGCTTCATGGGTACATCAGAACCCTCCTTCTGTCTAACTCATGCTCTCCAGGGGAGCAGCCAGTTCTGCCTGCTGGTTTGCCTGGCTTCCCAGTTAAGGTCCTAGCTTCTACAAAAGGCCTTTCCAGATCCCTCTTCATTCTAGTGCCCCCTCTGCTGATTATCTCCCATTTATCCCCTGTATGGTGTATGGCTTATTTGCATATTATTTCTCCCTTTAGATTGTAAGGCTTGCCCTATCTTTTACCCCCCTTCACTCCCATAGCACTTAGCACATTGCCAGGTAGGGTAGGTGCTTAATAAATATTTCTTAACTGACTAACATTGCTCCAAGGGTCTAGAGTCAACTTCTGTTTCTTTATCTTGATTTTCTTTATCTTCTCCCTCCTCTTCCACCCCACCCCATGACTACAGTTTTCAAGTTTAGTCAATTGTCTCGGCAGGCTATCTCTCCTTTGAATTCACCTCCTTTTTCACTACTTGGGTGACCTTGGGAAAATTGCTCAACTTTTCTGAGTTTCAGTCTCCTTATCTGTGAAATAAAGGAGTCAGACCTCTTCAGTTCTCTTCCAGCTATAACAGGCCCTTTTTACCTTTGGTTTGGACTGGTATTATAATCTCCAAATTTACCTGTCTGCCTCAAGGGTCACCTCTCCTCTGATTCATACTTTATTCCTATTGCCAAAGCTGGTGACTATTATTGTCCAGTTATTTTAGTCCTGTCTGACTCTCCATGACCCCATTTGGGGTTTTCTTGGCAAAGATAATAGAGTGGCTTTGCCTTTTCCTTTTCCAGCTCATTTTATAGATGAGGAAACTGAGAGGAACAAATTTAAATGACTTGCCCAGGGTCACCACCTAGTAAGTGTTTTAGGGTAGATTAGAATTTTAGGTCTTCCTGACTCCAGGCCTGGCACTCTATCCACTAAACTACCTAGCTGCTGCCTAGCATATAAAAGGTGTTAATAAGTGTTTATTGATTTATTGATTCACCTGCAATGTGTCAAACACTGTGGTAGGCTCTGTAGATGTGAGTGCAAGTCCCTATCCACAAAGAGCTTATATTTTACTAATCTGACTGTCTAGAGGAGGGCCACCAGATTGGTGAAGAGCCTGAAGTTTATGCCATTTGAGGATCAGTATCTCTCTCCCTTCTCCCCACTTTTTTGCTTCTTTTTATGGGTAGCCTTTCCTGGTTATGGTGAGAGCTCTTTGAGGGAAGAGATTTTCCTTTTGTCTTTTCTTGTATGAGTGTCTGGCTTATAGTAGACACAAGTGTTTATTGATTGACTATTGACTGATTGGAGGAATTGGAGATGGAGAAAACTGCAGGGATATGCTGTCTTAAACCATTTGAAGGGCTGTGGGCCGCAAGAGGGATTACATTTCTTCTGTTTGACCTCAGAGGGAAGCACCAGGAGCAATGAGCGGAAGTGGCAAAGAGGAAAATGTAGACTCTTTTTAAAGGAAAAACTTCCTGCCAATTAATTAGAGCTAGCTAAAAATGGAATACACTGCCTTAGGAGAGAGCAGAAACTCTATACAAAGTCAGGCTGACAACTGTGATACTGTAATATCCAATAAATATCTATTAAGGGCAGTTGGGTGGTACAGTGGAGGAGCTGAATTCAAATCTGGTCTCAAACATGTCCTAGCTGTGTGACCTTGGGCAAGTCACTCCAAATTGTTTGCCTCAGTTTCCTCATCTGCAAAATGAGCTGGAGAAGGAAACAGCAAACCACTCTAGTATCTTTGCCAAGAAATGGGGTTGTGAAGAGTTAGACACCACTAAAGAAAACAACAGAATAGCAATGAAATGTGGGCAACATCCTACTAAGCACAGGGAATATAAATAATAAGAAAGACTGTGCCTGTCTTCAAGGATCTTACAATAGAATAGGCCATAGGGCAAGATAATATACACAAGGAAGTGAAGAGGTGGGAGGGTGGGGAAAGTATCTTAGGATACCTGATGTGGGGAGGGAGACAGAGAGGAAGGTACAATGAAGGTGATAGTAGAATCAAAACCAAGTAAAGATGTGACTGGCATTTTGAGTCCTCTAAAAGGGAGGCTGCAGGAGGAGGTTTTTGCTCCATCCAATTAGAAGGGCAGAAGCCATTGAGAGTACTGATGAGGGGTGAGTAGCGGTACTGAAGCAATCTCCTTGATGATGGGTTTCCTGAAATGTTTTAGTAGCTATGGTTTTCAGGTAGGAGTTGGACCATTTGGCTCCTGGGATGCTTTTGAACAACTCTGAACTTTTGTGATTCCTAATATAGAAGCTTCATATCACATCATCTATTGTCTATGTAGGGGGTGAGGAACCTACAGCCTTGAGATCACATGTGGCCTTCTAGGTCCTTAAGTGTGGCCCTTTTGACAGAGTCCAAGTTATACAGTAAGTGGCTAAAACTCTAAGGGCTTAGAATATATATACATATATATGTATATATAACATATATAATACACACACACACATATATATAATATTCAGAGGCAGGAAAGAGAAGGCTTCATAAAAGATCGAAATACTTTTTAACATTTAGATAATGTTATAGTTTACATGCACACTCATATAATTTAAGCAATTTAAATTACAACTTCTCTGGCCCAACTTTCCTCATCAATAACATGAGAGAGCTAGACACAGTGATCCACAAGGTTGCTTTTTGCTCCAAGGTTATCCTTTGATCCCCTTTGATTCAGAGGTTCATAGAGTTACAACTGCTTTACAGTTGTGTTTATTTATATTTATTTACAGCTGCTCAGAGGCAATCTGGTCCAATTCCTTCATTTTAGAGGCGACACAGGAAGGTAAGTGCTTCTCCTATCATCACACAGATAGCAGGGCGTGTTTGTACTTTCCTTTTTACTATATCTTCTTGGTAAATATTCTTTAGTTAAAGCTAATTGGCATTAATTAGCTATCAACAATTTTATAACCAATGGGTTAAACAATGTTAGTGAGGGATATGTTGTAGAACACACCAGAATGGGGGCTTGATCTGGCAGCATTAGGATACCCCAAGCTACTCAGTGGGTTCTCCTAGGACTCCTACTCAGTTCCCCTCTGGACATCTGACACTCTAATATGAGTGTGGTTTGGAAGAAGTAAAACCAAAGCCTCCCTACAGTAATATGATTAATACAACTAAGAAATATTTGAGCCAGAACTCAAATCTAGCCCATAGAATTTTAGAGCTCAAAAGGACGATCGGCTAACTCTGTTCCATTTTACAGAAGAGGGGAACCCCAGAGAAATGAAATGGATTAGAAATGGCCCAAAGTCATGCTTAGGAAATTTCAGAGCTGGATTTTGACCCCCAGGCCTTAAACATCACAGCCAGGGCTCCTTCTGCTGTCTCACCCTCCAAACCCACTCGACTACAGAGATCTTCTGAGTCCAAAGCTCATGTTCCCTCCATCGTAGCCCAGGCAAAAGTGGACTGTACCAACACAGACTCTGCCAGCTGAATATCATTTTTGCAGGCCTAAGCATTTCAGAAAACTATTTTCAAGGAAGCTTTGATCTTTTTCTTGTTTTCTGACATGTCTTTTCTTGACCTCATCTGGATAGTGCTATGTCTGCTCAGAATTTGCCTGGAGCCTTGAAGTCATGTTCAAGAGAAAGGAGAAAAATCACATCTCCTCTACAGTCAGCAAAGGGCTCAGCAGTTCAGAAGTGAAGAGCCAATAGAAACTCTGGAACCACTCTCCCAGCATCAGTGCCCCCCCACCTCCCCCACCCCCCTTAACTTGTTCCAGAAATTCCCAAACTTCTTGTAAGAAGAGTTATGAAGCATATTTAGCAACAAGTTTCTCCTTGCCCTAGAATATGTCAAAGACATAAACTTTGAAATCTCACAGAAAATATAGAGGATCTGTGGGGTTTGTTGTTTCCTGGCAACAGGGATCAGAGCTGTGAGAATGTGAAACTGGCATTAATTCCTAATTTCAGAATGCATGACATTTCCCCCCCCTTTTAGAGAAATATTAATTATTCAACCATCAAGCATTCATTAAGTGCCTACTGTCTGCCAGGCACGTTTCTAAGCACTGGTGTTACAAAGACAAAAAGTAAAACATTCCCTGCCTTCAAAAAGCTTACATTCTATCAGGAGAGACGAATGAATTAATAAACAAAACATTTATTAAGGACTTAACATTTTGCAAAGCACCATGCTAAACTCTGGGAACACAAATAAAGAAGGCCATCCCTGTTCTCAAGGATTCACACTCTCATGGGGAGAGAATACATACGGAAAGTTTAATGTGTACACATTATATACATACAAAATAAATATGTGGCTTTGTGTGTGTGTGTGTGTGTGTGTGTGTGTGTGTGTGTGTGCACTCTCAAGCTCATGTTGGGGAGACACTAACAGCATGGGGGATCAGGAAAGATCTTGTATTTTACATAAGACTTTGCTATCATCTCACAAAAAATTTCACATTTGTACTCTTCTATAGGGATAAATGGGGTAGCTGGGTGGCATAGTGGATAGAGTGCCAGGTCTGGAGTCAGGAAGGCTCATCTTCCTGAGTTCAAATCTGGCCTCAGATACTTACTGGCTGTGTGACCCTGGGCAAGTCACTTAACCCTGTTTGCCTCAGTTTCTTCATCTGCACAAAGAACTGGAGAAGGAAATGTCAAAACCACTCCAGTATCTTTGCCAAGAAAACCCCAAATTGAGTAAAGAAGAGTCAGACAGGACTGAAATGATGAAACAATAAACATAGAGATAATTCCTTTGTTGTTGAAAATGTCTTGGTTGGAGTCTAGTTCTAAGATTTTCCGATGGACAGGTAAGACAGTGATTCAAACTATGCCTCCCTAAAGTGCCACAGGGCAGCAAGAGAAAGAAAAGAATTTATTTAGCACAAAAGGAAAGCTTTGTGATAAATTCATTGGAAGATGGTGGGTCTGTTAATCAATAAACACTTATTAAGCACCAAATGTGTGCCAGTAACTGTGCTAAGCACTAAGGATACAAAAAAAGGACAAAATTTAATAATGCCTTCCTCTGTTCTCAAAGAGCTTACATTCTAATGGGTACGACAACATGCAAACAACCACATCCAAAAAGCTACTGCAGAGAGTCTAAGATGGGATATGCTAGTATTAAGGAAGATCAGGAAAGGCACCTTCCTGCAGAAGGTGGGATTTTAGCTGGGATTTTAAGGAAGCCAGAAGACAAAGATGGGGAGGGAGGGCATTCT
This sequence comes from Pseudocheirus occidentalis, assembly GCA_028646575.1. Classification (NCBI taxonomy): domain Eukaryota; kingdom Metazoa; phylum Chordata; class Mammalia; order Diprotodontia; family Pseudocheiridae; genus Pseudocheirus; species Pseudocheirus occidentalis. Next base: position 274,661,445 of record CM053593.1, read on the forward strand.
AGGCATGAAGAACAGTCAGTGAAAATGCATGGAGAAGGAGTGTGTTGTTCATATTCTCTACGGTCCAATGAGTGGATCATACATGGTTAAGGGGTGGAGTGTAAGGCATAAGACTGGAAAGGTTGGGAGGGGGCAGGTTATAAAGGGTTTTGAATGCCAAACAGAAGATTTTATATTTGATTTTGGAGGTGGTAGGGAACCACTGGAGTTTATTTAATAATAGGGGATGACCTAGTCAGATCTGAACTTTAAGAAAATTGATTTAGTGACTGAGTAGAGGGTAGACTGTGGTAGGGAGAGACTTGTGGCAAGGAGACCAATCAGCAGATTATTGTAATAGTCCAGGAGCTGCACCAGAGGAGTGTCAGAGGAGGGAAGGGGGCATGTATGAGGGATGTTACTAAGATAAATGAAGAGATCAAATCAGAAAACAGTGGCCTGAGTTCTCTTTGGTGTAATGGCTCCATTGTGACTGCTGTTTGACCTGTGAAGATCCTTCAGTCTCATGCAGAGGTAGGTAGGGCAGACTTGTTTTGTGAGGAGCAGGTTGTCATTTATCTTTCATTCTCAAAGAGGACCATGACATAAAGAAGATGATGCCATGACTTGCAAGTGAATTGGATATAAGTGTACAAGGTTGTCATCCTCACTTTCTCCTCCAGAGCCATCTGAATCCAGTGTCAAGATATAGATCAGGATGACTGGAGATGGACCCTGCACTGGAAGGTCAGTGGAAAGAGGACTACAATTGGAGTCAGAAGACTTGCGTTTCTGACTCTGTTACTTACTATCTAATATTAGGAAAGTTGCTTTTCTCATCTCTAAAATGGGCATGAGAATATACCGTAAAAGCTACATCGAGGTATTGTTGTGAGAATTAGAAGTGTTTGACTTCTATAAAATGATTTGTGAGGGAAAGAAAAGAGTACTAAATAAAGATTAGTATTACTCAGTTCAAACAATCATTTATTAAATACCTACCATTTGTTGGAAATAGGACATACAAAGATGGGTTTTTACAGAGTTTACTCTCAAGGATTTTATGATTTAATGAGGCAAAAGACAAGTATATGTGTATAACTATATATGACTCAGGGGAAAGTGGGGAATGAAAAGGAATGCTCCAAGCAAACTGCTAGGAAACAGCAGAGGAAGGAGAGGTCACTTTCATAAGATTCGAGAATCGCAGGATTTTGGAACTGGAGGGAACCTTGGAAATCTCTGGTCCCACTTCATCATTTTGTGGATGAAAAATTGGGGTCTTTTAATCTGTGGCATTAGGGAAGGCATTATTAAAGTAACACCTGAACTGGTCGTTGAAGAGAAAAACTGAAAAGGGTGTCAGGGAGGTAGAGGGAAGAGGGGATTGATCTCGTTTGGAAGGTGGCATGAACAAAGCAGGGCAGTCAGGTGGTACAGTGGATAGTGTCAGGACTAGAGTTAGGATGACTCATCTTCCTGAGTTCAAACCCAGCCTCAGACACTTACTAGCTGTGTGACCCTGGGCAAGTCACTTAACCTTGTTTGTCTCAGTTTCATCTTCTGTAAAATGAGCACAACTGAAACAACTGAACTGTAACATCAGCAACAATAAACAAAGGCACAGAGACTAATGAGTGAAGGAAGGATGTGAATGGCAGGATAGAAAGTAGTTTAATTTGGCTCTAAATCATGTGAAAGGGAGTAATATGAAATAAGGCTAGACAGAGAGGTAGAAGTCAAGTTATAGAAAGCTGAATGCCCAAATCAGGAGTTTTTAATGGATAGGCAGTAGAGAGATACTGAAGATTTTTGCCTATTAGAGTTAGTTGATCCTAAGGTGGCAGGTGGCGTGAGCCTGGAAGGGGGGATGGATTGGACCATCAAAGACAAGAAGGTCAGTTAGGAGGTTATTATAGTAGGCTAGATGAGAACAGAGGAGAGCAGGAATACAAATGGTTGCAGTTAGTATTGATAAGAAGGATGAAGGCAAAAGATGCTGAAGAACAAGAAATGTCAAAGTTTGGTAACTGAATGTGTAGGATGAGGGAGAGGGGCACAGGCAAAGATGGGTATGAGGTTAGGAGACATCTTGGTAAAGTGCATAGTGCATTGAACTAGAAATCAGGAATCCTACCTCAGACACTTGTTAGTCTTGTGACCCTAGGCAAATTACTTAACTAGCCTCTGCTTCCTTATTTGTAAAATAGATAGAATATGTAGAATAATAGGGGCTCTTGAGGATTAAATGAGATAATATCCATGAAGTTCTTTGCAAATCTTAAGAGGTTATATAAAGGAGAGCTATAATACGTCTGCTGGTACATGTAAGTTAGAGGTGTCAAACACTGGCTCCTGGCCCCATGTGCCCCATGATACTCTCAAGTGAGCAGACCTGATTAAAATGTAATTGGGAAGGGGTGGCTAGGTGGCACAGTGAATAGAGGATTGGCCCTGGAGTCAGGAGTACCTGAGTTCAAATCTGACCTTAGACACTTAACACTTACTAGTTGTGTGACCTTGGGCAAGTCACTTAACCCCAATTGTACTCCAAAAAGCAAAAAAAAGTAATTGGGAAATATTTAACAAAATGAGTAAAAATACAATGGAACATAGATAATGTTAGTATGTCATTTTAAAAGTTAACATACAGCCTACGACCTTACAAAGTGTGGATTAAAATATAATTGGGAAATATTTAACCAACGCAATAAAAACACAACAAACCATAGGTAATGTTAATATGTGGTTTTCTAAGTCATCATGTAGTTTAGTGGTTTCCTATTTGAGTTTGATATCACCCAGATAAGCCCTATCAACAGCATAGATTGTTGTTGTTTAGTCATGTCAAATTCTTTGCGACCCATTGGTCATGCTGTCCACAGTTTTTGTTTTGTTTTGTTTTGGCAAAGATACTGGAGTGATTTGCCATTTCTTTTTCCAGTGGATTAAGGCAAACAGAAGCTAAGTGACTTGCCCAGGGTCACACAGCTAGTAAGTATCTGAGCCTGAATTTGAATTCAGGACTTCCTGACTCTAGGCCTAGTGTTCTATCCACTAAGCTACCCAGCTGCCTCCACAGAATATTATAGCACAGTTATCCCTTCCACATCATGGGGGTGTATCATTAATCAGATATTCACAACACCCATGATGGTTATGAATATGCTGGTGTAGTTTTGGATCACAAAATGTAGCAAACTCTCCACATGGAAGGCAGAACCAAGGTCTTTATTCAGAAACCATAACACTGAGTCCCAAAACCAGAAGGACAAGTCCCAAAACCAGAAAGCCAAAGTCATTATAATGGTCACAAAGTTGATACACATAGT
>CM053593.1:274665255-274703715 GCA_028646575.1 Pseudocheirus occidentalis
TTACAATCCTTCTTCACAACCTGACTAATGCCTAATGTGAAAGTATTTGCAGATCCTATACTTTATTGCATGCTGTCATGTGGGGGTGGGGGGAGGAGAGGGAGGGAGAGAAAATTTGAAACTCAAGGGAATATGGAACTGAGTCTTTTAAACTAAAATTAAACAAACTAATAAAGACAAAAAAGGAAAAAATGGTCAAGTGGTTTTGAAGTTTAACAACAACAAAAAAAGATTTTTAGACTTTGAATCCCCAAGAAAGAACTCTTTACTGTTTGTTGTTATTCAGTTGTGTACAATTCTTTATAAACCCATTTGGGGTTCCATGGCAGAGATAGCGGAATGGTTTGCCATTAATTCTCCAGTTCATTTTACAGATGAGGAAATTGAGGCAAACAAGGTTGTGATTTGCTTAGCCACATACAGCTAGTAAGTAGTTGAGGGTGGATTTGAACTTAGGAAGATGAGTCTTTCTGATCTCAGACCTGGAACTCTATCCACTGAACCACCTAGCTGCATTAAGAAAGAACTCCAGGCTTCCCCAAATGAAAAGACCATGAGAAGCCAGTTGAAAGGCAAGACTGATATTCAAAGAAGACAATGGAAGGTGGTTTCAATTAAAAAACAAGTTACACACATATGTATATATATACACACATACATATACCTATATACATACATATGTGTATATATGTGCACACATACTGTCTGTCTGTCTGTCTATCTATCTATCTTTCAGTCTGTATGTGTATATCTTTATTTAAATCTCTATTCATCTATGTCTAATCTATATCTGTGCTTTGCCTTGTGATTAAGCTAGGGAGGAATCTTTCTGAATTTAGCTAGGCTGCTATTTAGTCAACAGGCCTCACCAGGCCCATACTTGAAGCCATTCCAGCTTGGTAGAATCTGCCAGAGCTTGCTTTTACTGGCAAAGTCTTTGACAACCCAGGGTCACTTCCATGCCATGATGAGGCCTCAGAGTAGGACTTTGGTGGAGGATAAATAAATTATCTGCCACAGTACCCTTCCTCCCCTTTTAAATTCCACAGCTTGAGAGCAGTCCAACAGGGGAATTGACTGCTTGCTATGAATGTGAGTGTTAGGCGATGTGCCAAAGACAGGATTTATCTCCTGAAGATGTAGCAAAACGATACTGAACAGACTCTCTGTTTAAACAGCAGGTCCAGGTGACTCAAGGTTGGATTGTCATTTACTAGGTGATGATTTCTGATGGACTTTATTTCCTATTGTCAGGCTTTGGGGGTGATTCCAACCTCACAAGGTTTCTATGCTGAAACATGCACTACAGAGTGCAGACATGTTACCTTTCAATGGCTAGCCAGTATCGACACAGTATACAGTGAGGAGTTGCTTTAAAAGGTACAATACGGGACTTTGGGAGTGTTCTAAAGTGGCTACAGGTGTGCTTTTTAATCAAAGGGAACAAGCGAACGTCAATGAAGCACGGTGGGGTGGAGGGGAGATCTTTGAGACACCAAAGAATAGCACAAAACTCAGAATGCCATAATATTAATTAAAAACAAATGGTGATCCACCAGAACAAATAAATAAGCCTTTTGGCTTCGGTAGGCCACAAATGATTCACAGGGAATCAAAAGTGAGAGGTGCTGATTTTCTTTTCCCTTCACATTATAGTATAAATAGACTGATTTCCACTGGTTTTAAAGTCATGTTCAGTGGAGACACTAAGGAGGGAGATACCTCGCTATAGCTTAACATAATTGGGGGTGTGTGTGGGAGAGAGGGCAGGTAGATGGTGACTGGGGTTTGGCTTATATTATGCATACATATGCATATCCACAGTATAATTCTTGCCTCAAAGTAACAATAACTGTCAAGATCATGAGGGATTATAAGGTGAATTTAATTACAGGTGTGGTTTGCTTTAGGCAATGCCAATCTAAGTTAAGCCTATATTTACACAAAAGAGGTCACTTTGAGAAAGGACTATTCCCTTTCCTAAGCAATGGTAGTAAGATTTTTTAAAAAATAACACTTTTCCTGGTTTAAGACTTTTTTGGGGAGAAGTTTTTAAAAAAAGGTATTTCATGAATGTGCCAATTGTGTAGTGGAAGATATATATAAATATAATTTAATATTTTATATCTAGTTTCAGAATTAATTATGCTTGACACTTTGATAAATCTATGATCTTCTCAGTATGGGTACTCCTTCCAGTGATAAGCATCACAACCTATCCAATATGTCTTTTCCTTCCATGGGAGTCCTGTTCAAGGCGCTCTTCACTCCACTATAAGGGCTTTCACCCATCTTCTGAGGACTTTCCTCTAGCACTTAGCATTATGTGCCTAGCAATGGAACATGAGGGCTACCCAATGGTTATATTTATTTCTCACCATATATTCAGTCCACTTTCCTTTCAGGTCCTACATCTCTCTGAAAATAAAGTACCCTGAGGGAGATAAAAGAAGCAGCTTGAGCCAGATGAATGAAACCATCACCTTGACCATCACATCATCTCAGATCCTCATAGAAATAGTTCAAAGCACCTCAACCAAGATGCTTAGGAATAACAGCGCTGCTTTCCACTGGCACTGTTTTCCTGTAGGGAAAGGGAAGGGACAATTTCTTATCAATGACTTACTGTGTGTCAGGCAGTTACAGCTTTACAAATATCATCTCATATAATATTACAACTATTATCTCATATAATATTACAAATATTATATATGAAAGCTTTACAAATATCATCTCATTTGATTCTTATAACAACTGTGAGAGTAGGTACTATTGTTATCCCCATTTTATAGTTGTGAAAACTGAGGTAGATCGAGATGAAGTGAGTTGGTCAGTGTCACAAATCCCAGCGTCTGAATTTCAGTTTGAACTCAAATCTCCATAAGTCCAGAACAAGAAGCACTGCGCAACCTAGCTCCTCACTGAGGAGGAGTAATCACTGAGGTCTAAAGATCTACCTTTTCTCACCATGACTAATACCATTTGCTGACCAACTGTGCCCACTGGGATTGTAAATGCAAGATCTTCTTTCTGAGTGCCAGTATACTCACAGACCACTGGTCCTGCTTCTAGCCTAGCCCACTGCAGCCACAATCTTGGGAAGCCACTACTGTGGAGATGTGGCCTACAACTGCTTTTCTGGGTGTTACAGTCACACTACTGTTATAGTCACACCTACTGAAGACCCAGAAAAGAAAATTCTTGCCACTGAAAGCCCTGGTGCTGTCAAATGGCTCAGTATTAGAAATGAATATGGTTTTATGATGGAAGTGACATTGAAGATTATACGTATTCATACGTGTATACATTCCATTTGCTTTGCTGCTACATCCTAAGAACCGTGGGACTTTTCCATTAAACTTTGAGCTGAAATCTTGTATATATGTTATTTCCCCTTTGAGAGCAGGGAGTATCTTTATTGTTTATATCCCTAGGACTTAGACAGCCGTCTGCACATAGTAAGCATTTAATTAATGCTCCTCCCTTCCCCCTTCCCTTCTTCCAATCCTCCCTCCCTCCCTCCCTTCCTTCCCTTCCTTCTTTCCTTCCTTCTTACCTCTCTCCATTTCCTTCTCCCCTTCCTTCCTTCTCCCCTTCCTTCCTTCCTTCTTTTCTTCCTTCCTTCCTTCCTTCCTTCCTTCCTTCCTTCCTTCCTTCCTTCCTTCCTTCCTTCCTTCCTTCCTTCCTTCCTTCCTTCCTTCCTTCTTTCCATCTTTCCTAGCACTTTCCTTAAACTTCCTCCCTTGCTGAATTCTTGGTCGGTAACATGTGATAGCCTACTTATGTCTTCCATGTGCCTCTTATTGTCCTCTGGCTAATTATTTAAATTATTTGGAGACTTGTACTGTGAATTGTACCCATTGCAACACTGGAAAGAACATTATTTTTAAAAAGCTGAACTTTTGTTTCAGGGAGAAGGTTGGTATCATTGCATACACAGTGTTCCTTTTCTCTTTCATTTCAGTTCTGGGCCTAGATTATTATTCATGTGCAGTTTCTAACTAAGATATACATACTGATGGCCCAGTTCTATGCATTGACCATTAAATTACATATTATAGCTTGGGCAAATAAATTTTTCACCCACTTGATTTATTCTATGTAGATAGTTAGACCAAATACCTTCTTGGGATAGCAATGTACTAAAACTGGATAATTAGGACAAACTCTTCTGAATGATTTAAGTCCCAGGGTATGGAACACAATAGACTACAATATTTTAATGCAAATAACCACAACCAGAAGTAGGAAAGCACCAGCTCCTGTACCAATAACTGTATTTTAAGCAATTGTCATATTGGTTTTATTAATGAAAAGCTGTCATCTTTTCCCTGAATATTTACTTGCTTTATACTTTTTGTCTTTAGACAACCAGAAGGAAAGTTGAAAGCCAGAGGAAAAAAATAAGGTAGAATATCAGCATTAATATTATTATCTTTTACCTAGTTTGTCCTTTAAAACATCCCATTTGTACGGAACTTGTTTTTACACAGGCAATTTTCTCGGAACTAGGATTACATTGTTAACCATTAAAGAATTTCATCTAGGGTACAATTCTTTTAAGACATTGTTGTTCTTACAGATAAAATGTAGCTCATGGGAGGACTAAAATTCAGTATGTCGACAGTCTTCAGATGTGGATTTAGAATTGTTTATTCTTGCAATGGGGTTTGTTGGGTCACTTTATTGCTTTATTTTGGACAGGAAAAACACTAAGAAGATCCCTGGTATTAAAACCTATTTTTGATGCCTTCCTATAGTTTTATCAGAGTTGTTCTTCTTCCTTGGTACTAGGGTCCAGTATCCTATGCTATCACAGAGTTCCTTACCATGTTGTCAAATCATTTTTCAGCTACATCCAACACTTGGTGACCCCTTTTAGGGTTTTCTTGGCAAAGACACTGCAGTGGTTTGCCATTTCTTTAATTTTACAGGGGAGGAAACTGAGGCAAACATGGTTAATTGACTTGCCCAGGGTCACACAGCTAGTGTTTGAGGTGGGATTTGAACTTATGAAGACCAGTCTTTCTGACTCCAGATCTGGCACTTTTTTCACTATACCACCTAGCCATTCCCTTATAGTATTGCTGCACTTAGGCTTTCTTACCTTAATTCTAATGTTTTGGACATTTCCTACTCTCTCATTCTTTATTAAAGTTTACTCTTTTAGATCCCCGTGTTCTCTCAACTAAGAATTTGATAGATTAATCTCCAATAAGATGTTAGTGATCAACATTGATTTAATGTGCCAACCATTTAGGCAAAGGTGTGCTGGAACCATCTCTTAAAGGCATTCAAGAGCTGATGGTTATATTTTCAGTGTGAACATTTGTATCTTCAAAATCAACAAATGCTTTAAATCAGGTCTTAATTTATTGTTTTGTTGATTGTATTCTAGTCTTAAGAAAGTCATGGAAAAAAGGTTAATAATACAGGTATGCCATGCTTTCTGGAAAGTTGATTGAACATTTATCAGCACACCCCTACCTCCAAGGGTTATTGGCATGCTAACAAATTACTACTTAGAAATGCAAAGTCTTAATTCCAACAAATGGATCTCTAATAGTGGAATTTTAGACACTATAAGAATGAGAGTTGGTGAGATATATTTTAGGATTCTTCAAACAATACTCTGTAGGGTAGATACTGACTTAATATATATACAAGGTTAGTTTCTTTTCTTATATTTCCAGATGACAGGTATGCATTGGTATGTGCAACACATTTTAAATGTGAAATATGATAAAAATATTTTAAGTTGAATACTTACTGAATACTTAGTCATAAAGAATGTTTTAAATGATCAAATGAAAAAGTAGAAACAATTTTTAAAAATAATAAACTTGAAAAGACAAAATAAAAATGAGACACAAAATACCAATTTTTCTTCTTCCTGAGGCTTTAGGCCATGCCTAGACACACCCTGCATGCAAGTGTATTGAGAATATTTTGTTGAAAAATTGCTATTGTGTTTAAGGCTAAATAGAAATGACAGGAACTCTTTATATGGCCCATAATTTGAAACAGAGGAAGTTAAAGAAAAAACAAAACAAAACCACTCACACACAAAGCGTTTAAATGGCCCTTCCAAATGCACCCAAAAGACAGCATGACTTTGTATATTCTGACACCATTTAGTACTTCTTTGGGGTTCTGTTATATTAATAAGGCAACTTGATTCACAATGGACCATGCTTACTTTGTGATAAAAAGAAAGGCTTTACTTATTAATTATACTAGAAAGCTTTTAGTGATCATAAGGAGCAGTGTGGAATAGAAAGATAGTTTGAAAGACAAGGAGACCTGGGTTCTAGTCTTACCTCTGACACATATTGTGTAACCCTTGGCACAACCCTTCCCTGTATCAGTAAAAGGAATTTCTTTAATTGAGGAGTCACTTATGACAATGAAATCATAAGTTCAGTACCTATACTAATATGATGATTAAAATAATATTACTTTTTCTTATCATTAACCAGATAATTCTACTGTTGACATTAATCAGAATCTACCTTTGAGCCCTAAAACTTATCTTAGGGATTTTGGATGAAATGGATATCAGTAAAGAACAAAAACCCTTTGCGTGTATTGAAGATCTTTTTTTGTTAGTGTTGCAATATTTTGAATATTAGTAGACACTGTAATCCTCTTTTTTAAGTGTTATATTTTTGGGGGGGGGATAGGAGGGAGATGAGAAATAATGCTGACAAAAAGTGTCAGGCACTCTCATTTGACACTTTTCATAATTTTATATTTAAATCTCCCTATGCAGGACTCTACTAAACGGTCTATAAACAATAGGAGTTCTGAATTTCTGAATTAATGGAAAAGGGAAAGTATTTTTAATAATTTTAATGACAGTGAATAAAGTGCTCAAATGAGTGTTGTAATTTATTATCTCCCAATTTAGCCAGCCTCCCAACTTTCTCTTCTTTATCCCCATTTGTTCAGTGTCCCTCTGCTTTCTCATTGCATGTTCCTCCTAAAAAATATGACTGGTGTACTGAAAACTCATACATCACCCACTGGGAAGGATTTGTGATCCTCCCAGGACATTTCCTGGACTAGTTGCTTTTCACATCTAATCTAGAACTCACCATCTTCTTACTTTTGGTTAATTAGCCTGACTCTTCATTATAATAACATTCATATAACACTTTAAGGTTTCCAAAGTACTGTGCATACGTTACCACACTTGATTCCAGCAACAGCATAGGGAGACAGGTGTTACTATTATCTCCATTTTGTTAGATGAGGAAACTAAAGATGAGAGAGGTTTAGAGGCTTGCCCAGAGTCTCATAGGTGATAAGTGGGTGAGGCTGGACTTAGGTTTCCTTGACTTCTTGACACTATCTACTACATCCCTTTGCTCTTGTGTGTGAATTAAATGGATGATGCTGTTCTGCACACTATGGAATTCCATTTTTTAGTTAGTGAGTTGTTCGGACTGAGCAAACATGAACTGAAAGTTGGTATAGATTGTTAATTCTTCATGGAAAGCAATTCAGAGTTTATCAAAATCCTCATTTTTCACTAAGGTTCAGGACATCATGGAAACTAACCAGTTAGGGGAAGGCCTCTTGTTTTTAAACATTTAGAGGACATTATACTTTGGGAAAATTACAGTATGGTGTTTTCTGACATTGATTTTTCAAAAGGTGACAAGGACATTTGAAAAAATCAAGAACTTTACTCCAGGGAGGAAAAATAATCAACAAATTATAATTTCTTTCAATACTGTCTATCCAGCTATGCCTCTTCAAGGCCAAGACCAGTGCTTGAGGTTGCTGCCTAGGGTCCTAGAGCCTTTAGTTTAGTTTTCTTTATACAGACTGGAGTGAGCAATGAATGAATAAATGCAGTAACCCAGCGACTGAGGACACACCATTAAGTTAAATCAAAGTCATTTTGGAACTGAAAATACCAGCTTAATTCTACAAACTTTTCTTGGGGATTTCTCAGGACTCTGAGTGACTTTCTCATGAGGGTGTCTAAGAAACTCATTTATTGCTTTAAATAACCAAAGGGGTGTGTGTGTGTGTGTGTGTCTGTGTGTGTGTGTGTGTGTGTGTATGAGAGAGAGAGAGAGAGAAAGAGAGAGAGAGAGAGAAAGAGAGAGAGAGAGAGACAGAGAGAGAGAGAGAGAGAGAGAAAGAGAGAGAGAGAGAGAGAGAGAGAGAGAGAGAGAGAGATATTAGGTGGCCTAGTGTATTTTTTTAAGGTAGAGCTCACTGAAACCTCAGCTCTTTCCATCTGCCTAAACTCTCAATTATTTCCTCTTTATATTTCCTAGTAGATTTTTAGTAGAAAGAGGAAAAAAATAGAGCTTAAAGGAATAGATTTTCATAGATAAACAGACTATGTAGATGTCATCTGAAAATTCCCTTGAGATTTTTGTGGAAATTGTACAGCTAACCACAAAGCAATTCTTGGAATATTTGTTCTTGCTCAGCTCTGGTAAATTCTTGGCTGCCACGGGAACTTGGAGAACTTCGGGGCAAAGCATCCTTTGCTGGGAGGCCCCTTTCCATGGTGAAACCAGCAATTCTTTGGGATGACCTTTGGTGAGCAGTGACACAGACTTCCTGTCTGCCAACCTACAGCATTGCTTATCTTCCTTTTAAAAAATAAGCAAATCCTAGGAATGGATCAAAGCTAAAGTCAGCCAGAAAGGCTTATATCAGCTTTAAAAAAAAAGGCAACTTTTTAAAGTGAAAAATGTATTAGAAGTACATTACAAAGTAATTTGGAATTCAGATGGAGAGTACAAATGATTGTTTCCACAAGAACTTTGAATAAAAGAGCAGTGGGATTTTTGAACTACCACAACTCCTCATCTGGTACATTTTTTGGGGCATTTAACATTTTAGAATATGCCATGATTAACAATTAAATTATTGATGTCTGTTAAGACCCAAGTGTCCACTGAGTCACTGATTATAAACTCTTTGAAAAGGGTCTGACAACCTCCACAGAGAGACTGGATACATTTTAATAATGTGAGATCATTGGAGAAAAGGGGGGTAGTGAGACACACAGAGGAGAAAGAGAGACTGAGAGAGAGAAAAACAGAGAGACAAAGAATGAGACAGAGACAGAGAGATTAGTTTAACTAGTATAGCAAAAAATAAACCTTAGCATTTTAAATCTGTAAGAGACCTTAATAAGAGAATATGTCATAGTAGATAGAGGGTTATCCTTGGTGTCAGGAAGTCCTGTTTCTTATCTATAATAGCTATGTGACTGTAAGTAAATCACTTTTTAATCTCTAAGACTATATATTATAGATGAGTTACCCATCTCCATCAGAGGACAAAGTTTTTACACTGGGAGTTCCCTGTTCCAGTACAATCACAGATATAGCTCCTTTCCTTTCTTCCATTCCCCTCCCCTAGCAAGGCTGTCCCAGAATCCACCTGGGATGGATGGGAAGGAAGAATACCACCACTAGGAAAATCCTGTCTACTTGTTCTTCCCATTGTCTACACTCCTTGACTGTTCATCAAGTTTGAATGAGATAGAAGTCAACAATTCCACTCCTAATAAGATGGAGGTCCACCAGGCCTTACTACCTTCCCTGAAACTGTGTCCTATGATCTTCTAGGTCTTGTCATCTACTATGTCATCTACTATGGCTCTATGACCTGGAGCCTCTGAGCACTGTCATCTTAGCTATTTAAGTAGCCTAAGGACTTGGGGCTTTATAGTTGTATCCCCAAAACTTAGCAGTTTTTGGCACATAGCAAACACTTAATAAATTCTTTCTAATTAATTTATTTTAAAAAATCCTCTTATTCTCCAAGACAGTACAGTTTAGTGGAAAAAGCAATAAATTTAAGGTCAGAGGACCTTGGTTCAAGTTCCAAATCCACTATTTTCTTGTGTCATCTTGGACAAGAGCTTCATTTTCTCCATTTGTATAAGGCAGATAAGCTAATTCAGCCTAATAAATATTTATTAAAAGCCTATTATTGACAAGACATTGTGTTAGACCCTAGGAATATAAAGAAAGAAAGAGATAATCAGTAGTACTTTTATTCAAGAATCTGACAGGCTACTGTGGGATATAATATACAAATAAATCAGCATAGACATATCCTTTGGGCAGGGAGGGAACACTTACAACTAGAGAGACTATGAAAGGCTTGATCTTGGTCTGTAATACGTTATAACTGCTTTACCTGGCTTATAATGATGTTTGCCCCGGCTACTCATAGAGTTATTGAGACGTTCTCTGCTCATGCCACGAATAAAATCATTGCAAGGAAACAAAGAGGACGTCTAGTCCAACCCATACTAAAATATAATTCTTCTTTACAACACAACAACAAAGAAAAACGATATCCAGCTTTTGCTTGGAATGATGAGGAATCCTCCTATCTCCTAAGGAAACCCATTCCACTTTTGGATAGCTCTAGTATCCATAATTTTTCCCAATTTCTATCAATTCATAAGCATTTATTAAATACATATAAGCCAGGTAGTATGATAGGCATTCAGTATATAAAGACAATGAAGAAACAATGTCTTCCTTCAAAGAACTTTCTTTCTTGGGTGGAGTAGAAGGGAGAGGTAACATATGTACATGTAAGCATCTACAAAGTACATGCAAAATATACTGTAACTTAAAAAGCTTTAATCAACTTGAAACATACCTTTTTGCAAATAAATCAACTAATAATCCATGAACATTTGTTAAATATGAGGCACTGTGCTTAGTACTGGTGATGCAAAGACAAAAATGATAGCTCCTGTTCTCAGAAAGCTTGCATTCTATTATATAAAAGGATTTGATCAGTAAAGAAAATTCTTTAAAGGCATACTCAAGCAAATAATGAAATCAGTTGGATGGTTTTCTTGTTATTTTTCAGATGACCTTTTACCTTCTGCTGACAGTTTTGACATGACCATTTTAAGAACTAACAGGGAGGTGTCACTAATATACACCAAACAGACTTCATAAAAACACAAATTGAAGCAACTTTATAAATGTCTTAGCTTGAGAGATAAGTGATTTGAAATTTAATAGAATATTATCCAATACCCCAACATACTCTTCTTACATAGGAGTCTCACTTCTTCCTTTTTTCGTAGATATCCCCACACTTCCCTACAATGAAAAGGGAGAAAAAGCAACAAAAAGAAAAGGAAGCATCAGAGACGTAACAAGTGATTAAACCAAGAATGGTTAGAGGATCTAACAATGTCTAGTCCTAAGTTACAGATGGAAATGAAAATTTACTATAATGATTTGTACTTGATTCTTCAGATTCTGAAAATATTTGCAAACAATAACATCATTAAAAAAATGTAAACAGGCAATGCTATTTGGGGAATTTTGTGTGTAAATGTACTTCTCTGAATGTTTCCAGGTTGTGGGTAACAGAAGGGTTGAGTGGTTGTCCTTGACAAGTATGTGCCTGCCTTTGGAATCCATATCACATTCCGGGGAAATCACATCCTCACTGATTTAGATGTTGACTTTGAGAAAACATATTTGCACCTCATTTTTTCAGCTATTTAGCTTGTTTACACTGAAGCAAAACATTCTCACACAGAAGTAGGCTAGGTCAGGAATAACTAGATCCTGTTTCTCAATGGATGGAAGCCTTTGCATCTGAGGCCCAGAGCTCAAACACTGGAGTTAGTTATCAGGAGATTGGAGACTCCATACCTATTGATACCATTTTTGTACTTCTATGTTTTGCAAAGGAAAGTATTGGAAAACAATGTGGTGTGGTGGAAAATTCACTGGATCTGGAGCAATAGGACCTGCATTCAAACCCTACCTTTGAAACCTGGACAGTATCTTTCAAGAAATTATCAAGAAAAACTGCCTTGATGTCCTGAAACCAGAGGGCAAAAATAGGCATTGATCTGGATCATCCATTGATCACCTCAGGAAAGAGATTCCAAAATAAAAACTTCAAGGAACATTGATAGCCAAATTACAAAACTATCAGGTCAAGGGAAAAATTAGTACAAGTGGCAAGAAAGAAACAATTCAAATATCAGGGAGCACATTCAGGATTACAAAGGACTTAGCAGCTGCAACATTAAAGGATCAGAGGTCATTGAACATTGTTGTAGGCCAAGACTTTCAGGGGCCTTGGCCACATTAGCTCCCCAGTTCTACAAAGGTCATTAGGCAGATATGCAAGGAGAGTGTAATTTTGTTGAGTGGATGCTCTCATTGGTTTCATGAATATCTAAAGAAAGTACTGAGTTAATTTGCAAGTCTTGATTGTGACACACTGTTTGTTTGTGCCTCTGGACATGGTCCTAGGATAAAGAGCTTAAGGAGGAGTGATTGGCTTTCGACTGGGGTAGAGAAAGATCCGAGACCAAGGGTGGTTCCTTGCATTCTGCTAAGGGTATATAAACCTTGTAAATTCCATGTATCTTTGGCTCTGTATGAAATGGATCTGTCATAAACAGACTATGGAATACACCCCCATCTCTCTGTCTCTTTCCTGTATTCAGCTGAAAACTTTCTCTCACTCTCTCTTTATTTCACTCAGCTGGTAGCTAGGCCCAGACTGTGCTGGCCACAGCAGAACATGATATTCCAAAAGGCAAAGGAACTAGGATTACAACCAAAAATTACCTACCCAGTGAAATTAAGCCTAATATTTCAAGGGAAAAAAAACTGATCATTCAATGAAATAGAAAGATTTCAAGCTTTCATGAGAAGACCAGAATTGAACAAAATATTTGATCTTCAATATCAAGACCCTAGGGATGCCTAAAAAGGAGAAAAAAGGAAAAGAAAACATTAGGGATTTAATGGAGCTGAACTGTTTATATCCCTATGTGTGAAGAAGATACTTGTAATTCTTAAAAATTGTATCACTAATAGCACAGCTAGAAGGAATATACATAGACAGAGGGTGCAGTTGGAGGTGAATTTGAGGGGATGACATTAAAATTAATTAAGAGGAAAAATTAATTAAGGGATGAGAACACTGGGTGCAGAAGAAAGGTAGAAGTAGAATGGGGTAAATTATTTCCCATGAAGAGGCATGAAAAACCTATTATATTGGAGGAGAAGATGGGAGGAGGGAGGGAGGGGTATTGGTTGAACCTTACTCTCATAAGTATTAACTCAAAGAGGGAATAATATATACAATTGGTTTAATATAGAAAATACAGAAAAGTAGGAGGGGAGGAGATTAAGTAAAGGCGGGGGGGCACTGACAGAAGAAAGAGCAGGTGGGGGAGGCAATAGACAGAGAAAAAACACTGGTGAGGAGGGAAAGAGTGGAAGGAGAGAAAGGAGAAACAGGAAGAAAAAAGAGAATGGAGGGAAATCCCCAGTTAGTAATCATAACAGTGAATGTGAATGGGCTGTACTCTTCCATAAAACAGAAGTAGATAGCAGAGTGGATCAAAAACCAGAATCCTATAATATAGTGCTAACTATAAATATAGTTTTATAATATATATGAAATATAATATATTATATTAATAATATTATATTAATATATGCCACTATATAATATAGTGTTAACTATAATATAGTATAGAAAGATACATACAGAGTAAAGGTAAGGGACTGGTGCAGAGTCTATTATGCTTTGGTTGAAGTAAAAAACAAAAAACAGAGGTAGCAATCCTGATCTCAGACAAAGAAAAAGCAAAAATACACCTAACTAAAAGAGATAAGGAAAGAAACTATATTTTGCTTAAAAGTATGATAGACAATGAAATGATATCAATGCTAAATATATATCCACCAAGTTGCATAGGATCCAAATTCTTGAAGGAGAAATTCAGTGAGTTACAAATTCATGACCAAACAAGATATAGAGAGCATTATGAAATGTAAAATAGGTAATTTTTATTATATTAAATTAAGATACTTTTGCACAAGCAAAACCAATGCAACCAAGATTGGAAGGAAAGCAGAAAGTGGGAAAACAATCTTTACAGCAAGTATCTTTGATAAAGGTCTCATTTCTCAAGTACATAGAGAACTGAGTCAAATTTACAAGAATGCAAGCCATTACCCAACTGATAAATGGTTGAAGGGTATGAATAGACAGTTTTCAGATGCAGAAATCAAAGATATCTAAAGTAAATGAAGAAGTACTCTTAATCACTTTTGATTAGAGAAACGCAAATTAAAATAACTCTGAGGTATTTCTCAGTCCTATCACACTGATAAATATGACAAAAAAGGAAAATGATAGATGTAGGAGAAGATGTGGGGAAATTGGGATGCTAATGCACTCTTGGTAGAGTTGTGAACTGATCCGATCATTCTGGAAAGTAATTTGGAACTAGGTCCAAAGAGCAACCAAACTGCACATACTTTTTGATCCAGCAATGTCACTACTAGGTCTGTATTCCAGAGATCATAAAAACAGGGGAGAAAATACCTATATATAGAAAAAATATTTATTGTAGCTTTTTTGGTCGTGGCAAAATTTTGGAAATTTAGGGGATGCCCATCAACTGGGGAATGGCTCGACAAGCTCTGACATGTGAATGTAATGCAACACTATTGTGCAATAAGAAATGATGGACAGACATTTCAGAAAAACCTGGAAAAACTTTATGAACAGATGTGAAGAGAAATGGGCAGCACCTGGAAAACATCGTACATAGTATCAGCAACATTGTGTGATGATCAACTATGAAAGACTCAGCTCTTCTCAGCAACACAGTGACCCAAGAGAAATACAAAGGACTCAGGAAGGAAAATTCTCTCAACATCTAGATAAATAACTGATGGAATCTGAATGCAAATGGAAGCATACTTTTTTCACTTACTTTATTCTTTTTTGTGATATTTTCCCTTTTGATCTGTTTTTTTCTTTCACAACTGTGACTTATATTAAAATATGTTTTACATGATAGCACTTGTATAATCTACATCAAATTGCATACCATTTTAGGGGGAGAGGAGGGAGAGAAGGAAAAAAATTTGGAACTCAAATCTTGTAAAAAAAAAAGAGTGCTAAAAACTGTCTTGACTTGTAATTGGAAAAAATACTCTATTTTTTAAAAAGAATTTTTTAAAGAAAGTAAATATAATGAGATTCAGAAATGGTGCCCTTTGTAATGATCTTCCAATTTGCCTTTGTGATTGAAAGTTCCTGATACTGGGTTTGTTGTTACAAAAATCTTTGTCTCCAAACAGGATTGAGATGAGGGGAGAAAAAAGTAAATAAACAACTAACCAAACAAAAATTCTGATTTTCTTTCTTATTCGTATGACCCTAGCTTTAGGCCATACAAATACAATGAGGATGGAATGTTCTTAGTAGTTGTGGCATTCTTTAGAAAGGGAATAATTCTAAGCCTTTGCCTTCATTCTTGTCTACAAGCCACCTAGGAATCAGGGTAGCAGGCATCTCAGAAATGATTATAGTTTTCTCTATTCATTTGTGCCTTTTATTGAGATACTCACCAGGCAGCATTAACTCACATAGAACCCCTATGAGGAAAGTAGCAAATGGCATTTGTCACCAATTTAATTTAAATTGCTACAAAGGATGTGGTTACTATAACTATGTTTTCTAATTTACTTCAATTTAACAAACATTTATAAAGTACTTATTGTGTGTAGACACTTTACTGTAGGTGCTGGGAAAGTTGAAAGGTTCTGGTAGAGCATAATCCAGGCCTTCTTTGAACTTACAGTGTGTGAGTGGTGGTGAATGGAATGGGCAAGACACAGAATTTCAGAATCGGAAGGCCCCCTGGTCCAACATTAACCTGAACAAAAATCTTCTCTACAATGTACCTCACAAATGGTCATCCAGGCTTTGCTTGGACACTTTCAGAGGGGAGGTCTCTGTCAACTTCTAGGATGACCTATGTCACTTGGGATTCCCTTACCATAAGGGAAGACCTCTTTTCATATTTTACCAATGCTTCTGGTTCTACCCTCTGGAGGCTAAGCAGAAAGAGTTGAATTCCCCTTTGACCCAACAGCTCTCCACATACTTAAAGGCCAGGATTGTGCTCAGTCTTTTGTTGCTAAAGTAGTGGTCCAGAATAAGGAGCCTATGGAGATATTGATGGGTAGAATACAAAGTACTTGCTGTGCATATGATCTTGGACAGATCACTTTGATTCTGTGGTTCTCAACTATAAAATGAAGGGAATAGAACAGATAATTTCTAAGGTACCTTCCACATCTAAATCATACTAGTCTTTGACTTGTATTCTAGCATAAGGGTTCTTTTAAAAAAGTTTTTTTTTGTCTTTTTGGAGGGTGGAAGGCAGTGCAATTGGGGGTAAGTGACTTGCCCAAGGTCACACGGCTAGTACATGTTAAGTATCTGAGGCTGGATTTGAACTCAGGTTTTCCTGACTCCAGGGCTGGTGCTCTATTCACTGCACCACCTAACTGCCCCCTAGTGCAGGAGTTCTTAACCTTTTTCTGTGTCATCGATCCTTTTGGAAGCCTGGTGAAGCCTATTGATCCTGTTTCAGAATAGTGTTTTTAAATGCGTAAGATAAAGTTGGATTACAAAGGAAAAAAATCATACTGAAACACACTCTATCAAACTGTAGGTTTGATATAGACATAGGTATCTCTATACTTATACAGATATCTCTATGTGTAAATCTATCAGGGAAACTAGGTAGTACAGTGCATACATAGAGTGGTCTGGGCCTGAAGTCAGGAAGATTCATCTTCCTGAGTTCAAATCTTAACTCAGACTTTTACCAGCTGTGTGACCCTGGGCAAGTCACTTAATACTGTTTGTCTCAGTTTCTTTATCTGTAAAATGGGCTGGAGAAGGAAATGGCAAACCACTCTAGGATCTTTGCCAAAAATACCCCAAATAGGGTCACTAAGAGTAGGACATGACTGAAACACCCGAACAACAACATCAAAAGACCTTTGTGGGGGCACCTCGGTGGTACAGTGAATAGAGCACTGGCCCTGGAGTCAGAAGGACCTGAGTTCAAATCCAGCCTCAGACACTTAACGCAGCCATGTGACTTTGGGCAAGTCACTTAACCCCAATTGTCCTGTCTTCCCCCCTCCAACTCCCCTCAAAAAGATCTATCCACCTATATCTATCAGATACAGATATATTTATGTCACTGTGGATGTATAAGTAAATATCTCTACTTGTCATCTATTTATCATCTATCTCTGTTTCTATCAATAAAGCTATATTGATGTCATCATAGATATATCTATACACAGTACCTGTATATATCTCCATCTTTGCTATTTCTGTATCATCTGTCTCTACATTTGTAGAAATAGACATACCTGTGTCCTTATTGATATATCTACATACAATATTTGTAGATATCTATATCTATCATCTCGATTTCTCTATATATCTGTAGAAATGTCATTATAGATACATCTATATATAATATCTGTAGATCTATCTCTATTGATCAATCAATCTATCTATCTATCTATCTATCTATCTATCTATCTATCTATCATCTATCTATTTCTCTATCATCTATTTAAACAAATTCACAGATCCCAGGTTAAGAATCCTTATAGAGTCTAATACAGAGATGGGAAACCTGTGACCCCAAGGCTACACGTGGCCCTCTAGGTCCTCAAGAACAGCCAAACTTAGATTCAGTCAAAGGGCTGCACTTAAGGACCTAAAGGACCACATGTGGCCTTGAGGTCACAGGTTCCCCATCCCTGGTAGTGGCATAACTTTCAAGACCACAGGGTAACCTCCATGCCTCAATGGAGCACTTGAGCAGAGCTCTACTTGATAATTCTTTGACTGAGTCCCATTACTCTATTTATGGCTTCCTTCAACCGACTAACAGCTGTGGAGAGCTGAAAGCTTTTCATTTGTGACAATGAGTATATTATTATGCTGCTGCAGTCATAACAAACCCATGGACTAGTGTAACAAAGGACAGCAGGAGGAAAAGACTGGAAAGTCCAGACAATGGGTGCTGGGTATATTTTTTTTTCCGAGGTCGGAAGAGAGGCAGTATGGTACAGGGAAAGGACTACTTGCTTTCTTATCCTAGGACCTTGGTTCAAATAATGCTTTTCTCATTTACTACTTTTGTGGTTGTAACCTGTGAGAGTCAATAAAACCTGAGATCAAATCCTGCTTCTGATCCATGGATATTGGCTGGGTGGCCTTAGACAAGTCACAATCTCTCAGTGTTCCAGGCAGTTTGCTAAGGCGATAAAGTTGTAGAAAAATTGCTGATCTATATTGATAGAGGGGGTTTCTTTGTGGGGAATTCCTAAACCAATGAAATCATAGGTCTGGAGGAAGCAAAACAAAATGAAGTTATGTTATAGACTAAAATAAGTAGAAGAAACATTTTATATTTAAAATCTGATGGCCCTGCCCTAGGTTGGCATGTCTCATTTCTTGTTTCCCTGCGTGACTGAATGATTGAAGCCACAACAGTTCAAGGGACTTGGTTTCTTGCTTTATAATAACATGTGGAGTCTTTTGCTCAATTACTGTCCGTTTGAAATCATGCTGTTGATTCATCTCTTGTTTGGCCGGACCCAGGGGCCAATAGGAATGATTTGGCAGTAGTCATGTCCAAATCACAAGCAGCAACTCTTTGGGAAGGAAAGCAAATGACTCTTCCCTTCCTTAGTCTTTTCTGGGGGTGTTTGAACTACATTGAGAGCAAGTGTGGAGAACAGTCTATGCCACTTTTTAGAGCTATGTTTCATCTATAGATAAATACAGAACTCACAGGGCTCACAACTTGACACCTCTCCCAAGAACTGTATTTACTTAGAAAATGGAAATCTGGAAATTCTTGGTTATAGAACATCTGAACAAGCACAAATGCTTCTACAACCCATAATTTCCAGTGTAGACCATAGAAAACATGGCTTTGTGGATTAAAGACTTAGATTTCATGCACTGCCAAAAAAAAAATCTAGCAGTCTTATAAATAAAACATAAATTCTCATGCACTATAATTACTGTGGTCAATTATGCTAAACCAAGCACATAGCTTTTCTTCAAACAAACATTTTTATAGGAAAGCGAGACGTTACCCTCACTATTCATTTCTTAGGGATGGGCTAACAAGATCTGAATGAGTAAGAACTTCTTTGTCTCCATGTTTGAAACGTGGTCATGGTTTCCTTTAGCTGTCTAACAGGCAACATGTGACTATAACAATACATTTTTCAGTCAAGAGTTCTTAAAGCTTTCAGTCAAGATACCAGATTATAGATCTAAATCTGCAAGGGACCTTAGAAGCCATCAAATCTCACCCCTTATTTCATACATGAAGAAATTAAGGCTCCGGGTAGATGAGGTTACTTGTTCATAGTCACACTGATAACATGTATATCAGAGGCAAGATTTGATCTCAAGTCTTCCTGACTCTCACAGGCCACATGCAATACAATAAGGGACAGAGGCAGGTTTTGAACCCAGATCCTCCGATTATCTAAAGAGAAAGTGTTTTTTTTTTAAATTGTACCTCATTGCTTCTTTTCTTATGTTTGATGATTACATAGCTCCCATACCATTTTCTTTGAACCTAGGTCTTTCGACACCAGGTCTAGTACTCTTTGTACCACAATGTTAGCTAGGTGTTATACCAGCCTCAAGCAAGATCTGTGACCTTAGGCAAGTCACTTAACCCTCTGCCTCAGTTTCCTTAATTGTGAAATGGGGATATTAATGGCGCCTACCTTTGTTGCGACGATCAAATGAAGTAATATTTGTAAAGTGCTGAGCACAGTGCCTGGCACATGCTGTTGTTTCAGTCATGTCTGACACTTTGTGATTCCTTTTGGGGTTTTCTTGGCTGAGATACTGAAGCGGTTTGCCATTTCCTTCTCTAGCCCATTTTACAGATGAACAGCTTAGGCAAATAGGGTCACACAACTGGTGAGTGTCTGAGGCTGGATTTGAACAGGGCTCTATCCACTATAGCACCTAGCTACCTGACCTGGTATAGAGTAGGTACTATATAAATGCTTGTCTCCTTGCATTTTGAAAAGCTGCTTGCTTTGACAACCAGAGTGATAAATACTGAGCTAATGATATTTATTTACACACCCCTCATCTAATGAGGTACCTGTTAAGTAGTAGCCTGAGCCAAAAAAGGTCTCAGGAAGACAGTCCTTATAGCTCTAGGTCTGGAGCACAGGTACAATTTTCTGCTCTGACAAGGCAGTTCCCTTCTGACACAAATTGACAGTGTTCCTTAAGGGACAATACATAATCCAGACCTTGAAGGGCTGGGTTGGAATGTAGAAAGTATAATTTTACTCCCTCGTCTCAAGGAGTAGCTGGAGAGCAGATATTAGAAAAACTCAGTTACAATCAAACAGAATCTCAGAGGGATTCAGAGCTGTAAGGGACCCCAGAAACTGTCTCATCTAAACCCTTCTCAATAAGGAAACTTCCCCTATCAATACAGATCACCATCTGCTCTATTACATCTAGTCTTACAGAGTATTGACTGAGTAAGTCTCCATGCATGTAGAAGGTACTTAATATATGTTTGCTCAACTAAATTGAAGTGAGTGCTCAATTAGAAGTATTCATTTTCCTTCCACTTTTACTCACTGTTCCTCATTTCCTTTTTTTTTCCTGCTAAACTTAAGGTACCATGTTGATCTAAATATAGACCATACCTCTAAAAGGGAATCTTTCTTAAAGGGGAGAAAAATATGGAAATTTACAGTGAAAATGATTACACAAAATGGTAGTTTAAAACCAAGTCAGAAAAGGTAGACTCTAGTGAGACAACGAAGAACTTTAAATGTAAGACAGAGGAGTGTGCTTTTTATCTTAGAGGCAATCAGGAGATCTGGAACTTACAGACTTTGAACGCTTGACAGTTGGATGATTGAGAAGAGGCATATGAAACTATGCTTTGGCCTGAAGCTGCTATCCTGAAGCCAAGGGGAGGAGCCCTGGGATCTTTGAGAGGCAACAACAAGAAGATGCAGGTTTTTGGGGAAAGGGGAAAAAAGACCAATTTGATATGAGTCAAATTACACAGTCCATCATGTCTCTACTTTTTTTAGGAGACAAAAGCCAATTGAAAGTTATTGATCGGTCACAGTAGGGTTTATGCAAAGTGCCCTAGTATTTGGACCAGTTTAACGATTCAATCACTTGTACTCCAGACCTAGAGCTACAAGGTGGGTTTTCCTAGAACCTTTTTGTTTGGCTCAGGCAACTAACTTGACAGGTTCCTCATTAAATGGGTGGTATGTAAATTCAGACCCATTTGATTGACCCTCTTCTGCTATTGTAAAGCCATATGGATCAGGGTTTGTGTCACTTTAAGAAGATTTACTTCTGAGGAACAAGATTCTGAATCCTGAGATCTGTAATGAGGAGGAACAGATGTGAATTGCTAGAACTACTTCAACCCATAACCTAGTCACTTTCATCTCTCTACAACTACATTGGCTAAATACTCAAAATGCCTCAATATTCTATTAAGGGCTAAGAGTCAGATAAGGCAATAACTAATGTACTTTAAGATACTGTGGTTGATCTTTGATAGAAACAATTTTACCATGCAGAAAAGGTATGCAAGTGTAGAGCAAAGAGATTACAGGACATAGCTCCAACAAACAAGCACTGACCCCTATCAGAACATTGGAATGACTATCAAGGGATGGAATCTTGCTGTGCTAGGTATGGAAACAGGATTTGGAGAGTGAGCCTATTTGAAACCAAATTCCTGAGAGCTGAATACAATTCGGCATTTTCAATGGTGGAAACAACGAGGTTGGTTTGGCTTGTATATTGGAGTATTTTCTGTGGGTATGTGCTTTTGCAAAACCAAATAGCAAAGCAATGAAATGGCCTCCCAGTGGAAGGGCAAGGAAGCAGTGTTTGTTTTAAATACATAGCACCAAAATGGAAGGAACATCTCAAGGGTCTCTTAATAGGGCAGCCCCCTTAGGAAATTCTAGGAAAAGTGCACGTAGTACTGCCTTTAGCTCTAACTAGCCTGACTGATAAAGGGCATAGGTTAAGAATTATCTTACTTCCTTTTCCCATGAATTGCAAAAAGCTCCCTGGCTCAAGTTGTTTAGGTTTAAATTGTATTTTTCCCCTTTGATTATCATATTTGTGATCTTTCATCATTTTAGGGAACTTGAAAGATTTGAGATGCTATATTGTGGATAAGGTGATTTTAGTTCTGTCTCTGTCTTTCTGGGAATTTGACTATTATTATTTATAGTTTAATATGTTGGTGGAGTCTCCATCATATAGACAAGCATAAAATTCAAAATGAAGCACTAAGAATTATTCATTGGATCAAATAGGCAATGAATT
Organism: Pseudocheirus occidentalis; assembly: GCA_028646575.1. Lineage (NCBI taxonomy): Eukaryota > Metazoa > Chordata > Mammalia > Diprotodontia > Pseudocheiridae > Pseudocheirus > Pseudocheirus occidentalis. The sequence continues at coordinate 274,687,513 of CM053593.1, forward strand.
TGGAATTAGGAATTCTTGGGAAGAAAAGTATATTAGAAATTACAAAGTTATGATGTATGCAATTCAATGAAAAGTAATTTTTCTTGCGTATCAATTGTACAAGGTACAGTACTAACTGCCAGAGATGAAGAGACGGAATAGGATGCACAGCCTTTCCTCATGGAGCTTATAATTGAATGGATGGTTATATCTAAGCTGATTCTGAAGAGAAGAGAGACAGCACAGCATAGAGGATAAAGTCATAGGTTCAGGAGTCAGTCAATCAACAAGCATTTCTTGAATGCTTCCTACATGCAAGCATTATGTTAGGATTTCCTCAATGCTAATGCCTTCTCTCTGTTAATTATCTTCAATCTATCCCATATCAGTCTTTATAGTACATAGTTGTTTTAATATTGTTTCTTCCAATAGAATGTGAGATCCTTGAGAGCAAGGATTGGGGGTATTTGTGCCTTTCTTTGTAACTCCATCACTTCAATAAAAGCTGACCAACTTGACTTGGCTAGGAGCTGAGGGTACGTATAAAAAATGATAGAATCCCTGCCTTCAAGGATCTTGCATTCTCCTGGGAGAGATATGTCATGGTTGCACATAAGTAACTATAGGGCACATGCAGTGTAAATACAAGATGATTGGGCAAGGGCATTATCAGCTGGCAGATTCAGGACAGGTCTCTTGAAGGAGATAATATTTGAGATGAATCTTGTAGGAAACTGAAAGTGGTAAGAAGTTATATAAAAAGATTAACCATGAATCCTACAGTTCTTCAGCTCTTTTCAGCATGACAAAGTCATCTCTCAATAGTGGATTCTCCTAGGAATCGGCACTAGCAAGTTTGCTAGGGACTCAAATCCCACCAATAGGACAAGGATGAGTAAAGTGAGAGCTTCTTAATATTCCCAGAAGAGGAGTTGTCTGCTCACTTAATAAATATAAAATGTGACCCCCATGAAAATCTCGGGTTCGATATCTGACACATACTAGCTTTGTGTCTGTGGACCACCCAATCTCTCAAGGACTGGCAGAATTCAGACTCATCAGTTCATATCAGAGAAAGGTGGCATGCCAGAAATTCTACTCTCTGATAAAATCATAAATGTGAGTTAAAAAAATAGTCAAAGAAATAGAAATGCTTTAGAGGTATGTGTATAAAAAATAGTCATTTTAAAGTTTCACATTTTGAAATGAGTGGATTACAACTATATATGCAAAAATGAGGGCTGGCAAGGTGGCTCAATGGATAAAATGCTAGGCCCAGAATCAGGAAGACTCATCATCCTGAGTCCAAATTGGACTTCAGACAATTCCTAGCTGTGTGACTCTGGGGAAGTCACTTTAATCTGTTTGCCTCAGTTTCCTCATCTGTAAAATGAGCTGGAGAAGGAAGTACCAAGTCACTCAGTATTTTTGCCAAGAAAACCCCAAATGGGGTCACAGAGAGTTAGACAAGAATGAAATGACTGAACAACAACAAGAAAATCTAAAGATGAAAGAAAACACATAGTTTAAGGGAAAGAATGTTATGCAGGTAAGGTAACAGTGTAAATTAATAGGTGTGGGGGTTCAAGAGACCAGTATCTAATTAGTCTGCTACTGGCTCACTGAGTAATCATGAGCCTGTCTTAATTACTTTATCTGTACAATTTGGAGAAAGCCCTCTATATCCTCTGAGGTACCTCTAAGCTCTGAAGTTCCAAGATTCTAAGAACAGCTTTAAATCTCAGGTCCCAAATTGAATGAGTATTTTTCTCTTTGCTGGTTTCTCCTGGGCAACATTTGCTGTTCCTCTTCCTTCTGAGTGTTTTCAAGTCATGATTACACCTAGGAAGAGAGAGAAGGCATATTTAGAAAAATGAGAAGCACATTCTCATTTTCTCTAGAAAGATGACAGCTGTTTTTCATCACCCAAACACAACCAGAAAACTGTAGGTTTTAAAAATCTGATTCCCTTAAACACTCCCAGGGCTAACTGAGTCAGAGGCCTGGGTCACTTTGTCATGTAGGTGAGAGAGGAATCATGGTTTCAAGCAGTGCTTTGCCAGTATCACACTCTCAAGAGATCCAGGATCAGGAGAAGCAGCTTTAACCAGGAAATTGAAAGAACTACTATATGTTTATATAAACATATTAGTCTGTCTTCTCTGACCTTCACACTTTTCAAAGAGGCCATATAACATAAAAGATAACACAGAGGATGGTGGAATTAGGAAGGTGTAGGTTCACATCCTTCCTCAGACACTTGTTAACTATTTGAACTTGGGAAAGTTCCTTAATTTCTCTAAGCCTGTAAAACCAGTCATTTCATTCATGTTGACTCCATTTGGTTTTCTTGGCAGAGATACTGGAGTGGTTTGTCATTTCCTTCTCCACCTTATATTACAGATGAGGAAACTGAGGCAAAAAGGGGTTAAGTGAAATTGCTCAGGGTCACAGTAAGTGTCTGAGGCTGGTTTTGAACTCAGAGAGATGAGTCTTCCTGACTCCAGGCCCAGCGCTCTACTTAGCACCACCTACCTGTTCCTACTTGTAAAATGTAGATATTTAAGAGCACCTGCATCACAGGATTGTTGATAAAATAATACATGCAAAGTGTTTTGCAAACCTTTAGGAGCTACATAAATGTGGATGGTAACTATTATCTTTAGGCAGACCCAGAGAAACATTAAAGTAAAAGAGGCTTTGTTTAGGTTTGCCCTGAGTAATCATAAAAAAAGCCTGAAAAAAATGGAATTTATTTATAAATAACATCTAAATAACAGTGTAACATCTTGGCTTTGTCATTCAAGATATACTCTCAGCAGTGGACAAATGTGGCAAAGCCGAGTCTGTCCCTGACCCACAATGTAGGTCTATACTGGATTTCTGGTTCTATTAGCTGGGGACCTGGGAAATAGGGACAAGCACCTGACTTTGGCACTCAACATTTGCTGTAATTCTCAGGGGGCAAAGTAGTGGCTACTTCAGCCCTAAGGTCCTAAACTCTGGGTACCTTTGCCACTGGTATGCTTTGGGATAGCTATGGAAGAAAGTACAAAAAGAGTGATCACAGAAAGGAAGGGGAAAGAAGAACATGAAGGGGCGAAGTAGAGAGGGAGAGAAGAGAGCAAAAGAAGAATCAAAAGTAATATTATCAAAGTTGTCCCAAGTCTTTTAGGTTTCTCAAGGCTTAGGTCTCCTTCACTCTAAAACCTCCTCCCCCAAATTCCAAGTTCTTCTAATTCAATAAGAAGGGAGGATATTTACAGTATTTTCAGAAAGCTCTAAAGTTGCCAGCAAATACTACTTTAACATATTATATTCACTTCAGCTAAAACTACTAAGCTTGCATGAGGACTCATTTACAAATTGTTGCTTAGCTTTTTAAGAACTAAGTATATAGGTGTCGCTGTTCTACTCAGGTAAATAGAAATCAGTTTTCTTTATTTTCTTTCTATAGAAGAGATTCCTAACCTTTTTGTATGTGTATCATGGATTCCTTTGAGGGTCTGGTAAAGCCTATGGGGACACCTCAAATAATGCTTCTGAAGACACAAAATACGTAGGGTTACAAAGGAAGTCAATTATATTGAAATATAGTTATTTTTTTAAAGAGGTCACAAAATTTAAATTAGGAAGCCCATATCTGTAGGTATTAAAACATTTTAAGGCCCTGGAAATGCAGTGAGAATAGATAGTGCCTATTTTTTTTTAATAACAATGAAAAAAATATTAAAGGGGACCCTTCCTGAAATTTGACTAGCTTTGCTATTTAAAGAGATACATTTAGGTGGAGGAGGCAGAGTGGTGGTATATTAAGCTAGTTACTACTGGTGATATAGTCTATTGAATTCCATTCTAGAAATTGATTTCTATGCTTAATGGTCACTTACTTCATTTCATTACAAAACCTTCTACAGATCGAAGAGAGAAAGGGCCAGGGGTGTGTGGGAGTGAGTCAGAGAGGTGGGATAAGATTATAAATTGAGAGTTTGAAAGGCCTTTAGGAGTTATCTAGGCTGATCTGCTGTCAGATAGCTTGCCACTAGCAATGGCATTCAGGTAAAAAAATAGTGGTAATATATATAAGAATAACGAGAGAAGGCTCTTCCTTGACCTGTCTTGGGAACTTTAACTCAATTTAACAAATACGAAACCAGCATTTTTCATGTGTAGAACACTGTGCTAGCTAGAGGGGATACAAAAACAAAAAAACTGACCATAGTCCCCTTCAGGAAGTTATATTCAACTAGGTTATTACTTTATGTACACAAATGAGCTAAAATAAGATAATTGAGAGAGGGAGAAAGAATAAGCCAAGACAATTAGAGAAAGATTTGTACAGGAGGTGGCGGGATCCTGACGTCTTGTTCTAGATTCAACACTGATTCAACTGAAAAGAAGACTAACAGTTATTTGATACATCCCTTCTTGAATATCGTAGTCCAAATCTCAAATATTTGACTCCCCTAATTTTTAAACACAAAAACCCATAAAAATCAAATTTGCCTCTAAAATTACATTTTCAGTTGATTTGTGTGTACATGGAAAAGCTTAATGTTGTTGAAAGCATGTTAGATCTGAAATCACTGGACATGAGTTCAAATCACAGCTCTGACAAATTAATGTATGATCTTGAGGAAATAATTTTATTTCCCTGAAACTCAATTTCCTCATCTGTGAAATGGAATTAAACACACACACACACACACACACACACACACACACACACACAAACAGTTTACCTTCCAAGGATATTGGGAAGAAAATGCTTTAGAAGCTTTTAAGGTATATGTAAACATGAAATGTTACTGATTTCATGGTTCATTCAGTTGGTCTTAAGCTGTCTCTCAACCAATAATAAATGTTAAGTGGTTTTTAATCAAATGCCCCTAGAGATCTGGGAAATATCTACATGATTCTCTTTGCTCATAGCCCTGTGCTTACCAGGTGCTTACTAAGTATTTTTTGATGATATTATTTAAAAGGGTCCTTAAGATGGAGCTTACATTTTATTTGATCTGGTACTTAAGGCATAAACTATTATTATTGGTTCTTGAAAATGCAGCTGTCTATTAACTAGTCAATCAGAGAACTGAATCACAAAATGACAGAAACAAAATCTTTCATTAAGCAAAGGGAATATATGATTATAGTTCTAGCACATATATCTAGAACTAAAAAGGAACTCAGAGTCTATTTAGTTTACATTCCTCATTTTACATTTTACCCCTAGCAAAGGTCTAAGTTCACACAAGTAGTAAATAAACCTCAGAGATAAATTTCAACCTCTTACATTGGAGCTCTGGCTCCAAAACTTCTTCCTGCTGAGCGATATTGCCTTCATAAGTAAATAGGAATTTAACCAAGACAATTTATATCCTGCCAATGAGCCTGAAAAAAAAATGGAGTCTCTTTCTATGCTTTTCTAAACAAGTATAACATCTCAGCTTTGTCATTGAAGACATACTCTCAGCAGTGGATAAATGAGGGTAAAACCCCAAGTCAGTCCCTGATCCACAATGTAGGTCTATACTGGATCTCTGGTTCAAAACAAAGTTTCATCACAAAGTAGTAGGTACAGACATACCTTTCCTAATTTGGCTTGGTTTAGAAGTGGTATGGTGTGATAGAAAGGTAAGATTACTGGCCCAGGAACCAGGGCTCATCTGCCAGGAGGAATGTGCTGATGTCAACAACCTGGGATTGTCATTGCTAGACTCAGGAATGCAGTGACTCAACTACCTAAACCGGTCTGAGTAATTGAGGCATCTCCACTCTCCCAGAAGAAGCAGACAGATCCTGCAGAGGTTAGCCTAACACTTGTGATTTTCCTGCCTTTATTTTCCTAGCAGAGGCACCACCTAATGGTGGCCCTTTAGTAGTATTCTCAGAGACTTTATAGGTCCTGCCCAACCTCCTCCCGCTAACCCCTCCTCCCGCTAACCAACTATAAGCTGGTGATGGTCTCTATCTTTTATGTAGAGTTCTTCCTCTTCTTATAGTTCTGAACAGAGTAGAAGAAATACATCTCTGCAAGGTAGAATCTGGAAGGTTAGAAATTCCAACCCTGACCAGTGGCTTGCTGCTGCTGCTGCTTCTGTGTGAACTGAGGTCAAAATTCCCTCCTAACATAATCTCTTTATTCAGTCCATAGGTGCCTGGAGATGATATGAAACTGTTACTTATCCATACTGAGAGAGTCCACTCTGTAATATCAACCAAAGAGTCTTGGCTAGACACTGTGTATATTTGCTTCAGCTAAAATCCAACAGATATTGATGCTTTTTTAGCTGTTTATACAAGATCAACAATTCTTTCCTCCAACTTTAAAGATTGTTTATAACCCGAGAGTGGCATTGGTCAGTAGCATACCATAGAGTTCTCAGACTCACAATGCAGAAAATGTTCCAGTCTATCCTTTCCCCTCTCTTGGGGACATTCTGCCCTGTGTCTGACTTTGTACTCTTTCACCATCATCCATAAATCATGAAGAATGTAAAGCCTCATCTCTCCTTGGGTTAGACCTGACACAAGCCACTGCTTTTTCTGTCACATTGATTTTTCTGTCCTTATAGACTCAAATCCTGGTGGAGCAGCCTCTAACACAGAGTTGAGTCTTCCCACTAGGAAGTTTTGCAATCTTATTTACAGCTGGAATAAAGCTTGGCAGGGAGGGCCAGAGAGGAACTGTAGCCTTGCATTGCTGAAGTATGCATTTGGTTGTGTTTATTCAAGCTGAGATTATGATTTCTTAGCTGTCCCAAAACATAGGCATTTGGAAATGCAAATCCACTAGAATCTAGGTGTTTGGGGGATAAATGACTTAACGAGTGTGGGTGAGGTATGTTGTCGTTTCATAGGTATACTGGATTTAAAAGTGGATTCTGCAAAACAACTTTCCAAAGTAGTACATCTTTTCAAATGATCTCTTGTCCTAGTGACCATGACTTAATCCTCAAAGAAAACAAGGTAATCTTTTCAAATAAACATTCTCAAGGATGTTTAGAGAGAATCCCAAAGCTCAAAAGCTAGTTCTCTCATGTATAAATCTTGAGCTATATGTGGTATTCTGGGTTGTGGGAGTGCACTTAGAATAAACACAAGTGTTTGTAAACATTGGAGTTTTCATATGTAGAAGAATCAAAAGATGTCTACAAACAGAATGAATATACAAAGAAGTTACTTAGGTTCTGACTTCTCAGTCTTCTTGGAGTGGGAGAAGTGCTGGTTTCAATTCATACTTGCTAAACTTCTTTGAGTTAGATATTTTTTGTCTTTCCATGTTAAATACCTTACCCTTAGGTCATAGTTTTAGAACTGGAAGGTTCTATCTCCTTTGAGATAATAAAATTTGACTTCCTCATTCTACAGAGGAAGATAATAAAGTCTTGGGGTTTTTTTTTGGAGGGGGAGGGCAAATGGGGTTAAGTGACTAGCCCAACGTCATACAGCTAGTTTTTGTGTCATGTGTCTAAGGCTGGATTTGAACTTAGGTCCTTCTGACTCCAGGGCCAGTGCTCTGCACCACCTACCCACCCCTAAGTCTTGTTTTTCTTGTAACTACAGAATCATCAAGAAATATCTTAACACCCACAAAGTCTACCGTACTCATAGAAACCTAGGCTTCTCTAGAAGAAACCTCATCCCATGCCACCCTGTCCAATCAATGCCCTGCCTTTCAATCCTCCTGACACACTAGCCCAGGTATGGGAGTTGATATAGTCCCAACTCTTTATTGTCCCTTCCAGATTCTTTTTTGCCACAATTTCCAAGAGGCATATCTTTCAGCTTTGTTCCTTTTACCTATATCTTCTGTATAGATACTTGTTGTTTTCCTCTCTCATCTTCCATGTCATTCTCTATCCTTTTTCATAATATTCATTATCTGGTTCACAATTTATCTCCACCCCAATATTAATTCTTGGTGACTTTACTCTTCTCATTGATATCTTTTTGAACACCTTGTTCCATCAACAATCTTTACTCACAACACTTCCATCTTCCCTCTATTTAAAACAGTTGTATAGGTCATCACAACTTAGACCTCATCCTAACCCAAAGAGTTCCATATCCATGAAATTGAATTCTGAAATTCTCCTTTTCCCATCTCTCCATCTTCCTTTTTTTTTTCTTTATTCCTCTGAACTTACTTTTTTTTTCCTTACTTGATCACCAGTCTTTCTTTTTCTCTCTGTTTTCCTGGCCATCAACATTATTCTGGCCTGACCTTTCTCCTTTCTCAGTCTTGACCTTATATAGTTAAACAGTTCATCAAGACGCTATGTTTCACACTTGAATGCCTCTTTCTTCTGCTTTTCTTGCCCTGCTAGTTCTGAATTCTAGGACATTCCTGTTGTTGTTTTTCAGTTGTGTCCAGCTCTTTGTTCTTCCATTTGGGATTTTTGTGACAAAGAAACTGAGACAAAACCATAAAGTAGTTTTCCATTTCCTTCTCCAGCTTATTTAGCAGATGAGGAAATTGAGGTAAGCAGGGTTAAATTACTTGTTCAGGATCACACAGTCAGCAAATTTTTGAGCCCATATATAAACTCAGAAAGAAGAGTCTTCCTGTCTCCAGATCTAGCACTCTATCCATTGTGCTACCTAGATGCTTAGGACACTCCTACCATCCAACAAAAAGTAGATGACCACTTGTTGGGCATGTAGTAGAGGAGATTCTTTAAGATACACAGTGGAAAAGATGGCCACTGAGGCGTTTCTCCACTCTGAGATTCTGTGATACTGTCCTTTTGATGTTTTAAAAAAAAACATTCATATTCAAACAAATAATACATGGAAATATGTTGGCCCCATTTTGGTGACCAGGCCTTTCCTTCTCTACTCTACTAGAATAGAGATTACAATGGAAAGTGAGAGCTGTAAGTTAGGAAGGGAATATATAACCAACATTTTTCTTTGAGAACAAAGTTGATTGGTTAAGAGTTATTCAATAGCCAGTCTGATCTCAGAAACTTTTATAAATGTTTAAAATAGGGAGTCAAATATGGTTATAAATAGAGCCAGAATTGCTTCCTGCCTCCCATTCCCCCATCCCCTGCCATTTCAACTCTGTTGCCAAATGAAATTGGGTTTCAGACACTTCTTTCATTATCAGGGACATAGCTGGAGTTTGGTGGGGGTGGAGAGGAGAGATAGTTGAATAGAACACCCCTGATCAATTGAATTTTCCCCAACTCAGTTCATGAGAGCATAGGTTAGGGAAAAATTACAGGGAGAACCATGTGTTAAGATCTTGAACAAAGTATAAAGGTCTACACTGAAGCTAGATGGAATTGGAAGGTGAGTAGCCATTGATTCTGAAATAACAGCAATTCTCCAGGTGAATTTTTAAAAATATCTAAGCAGCAGGTCAAGGAAACTCCAAGGAGTATGACCTCTGGATCAGAGAAGAGAGCCATCTATGAAATGTATTTGCTAACTACAAACTGAATTGACTATGTATATTGAAAGGAGATTGAACTCCTGCTTTATGGGAAAATCTTTTTTCTTTTTTTCTTATGATATCTCAATAAATGCTTTTGTTTTGCATTAATTTTATCTACTAATTGGTTGTTAAAGAGAAGTATTCTGGCAGTTTTCTGTGTATAGATCTACAGAGTGCTTTGAACCCTTGATAGTAGTTACCCTTCCCCCTCAGACTGAACTTGGAAGAAAAATGAAAATTGGATAGGTTAGAGGTAACTATACTTAATAGTCAGTTTACTTTCTAAGAGATTCAAGAAGTATAGGAGTTGAAAAAATGGAAATTTTCATTTTACTTGTTATATAAGCCTTGCTTTACACAATAGATAAAACTTCCTGAAGACTTATGTTCATAGACTATCCTTTAAATTCATAAGAAGACGTTGATATTTGAAGATTTTCATTGACTCCAGATCTAGCTTTTTTTGTTGTTGTTAAGCACATTTTGTTAAGCACATTCTTTTTTTTGTTGTTGTTGCTTTTTGGAGGGCAGTTGGGGGTTAAGTGACTTGCCCAAGGTCACACGGCTAGTTTTTGTGTTAAGTGTCTGAGGCCGGATTTGAACTCAGGTCCTCCTGGACTCCAGGGCCAGTGCTCTATTCCCTGTGCCACCTAGCCGCCCCTGTTAAGCACATTCTAATTTACCTGTTTCATAACTTAAGATTTTTCTTTGTAGAATTTTCTTAAAGCAAGGAACACCTACATTACCACTATAAAATTGAGGGAAACCTGTAAGGAGTACTTGACCCTAAAAGTTTACTGCCTTTCAAAGAAGTTTTGACAGGGTCTATTTATTCTAGTCAATTCAGTTTGTATTTAGCAAGTCTTCCAGTTGGAGGCTAATTGTATTGATAGAATTTTATTTTAAGTGTCAAGCTTTACAAATGAAAGCAAATATAAGGTTAATAAAAGTTTGTGAAATTGAATTAACAGTTTCAAAATTATGTCTTTTATTCAAACATTCAGGCCATACTTTCAACTTCTACTCCAGGGACCTCTACATTTTTTGTGTTACAGATGCCTTTGGCAATCTGGCAAAATCTATGGCCTCCTTGTTAGAATTATATTTAAAAAGCACAAAATAAAATATTTGAGATTTCAAAAGAAATCAATTATATTGATCAAAACTTCTAGGTCCTTGGGTGCAGCTTTTTGCCTGATTCTACTTTTTACAGAAAAAATCCTTTTATTAAGGGGATTTGTTTTATGAAGTTTAGATTCAAAGGGCCACACATGAGGACCTAGAGGGCCACATGTGGTCCCGAGGCCACAGGTTCTCCACCCTTGAATTCTAAAGGATAAGTTGTTTAGAGGAAAAAAAAAAAACTAATTCATCCAAATAGATGGATTTCCTAAAATCTAGCCATAGACCTTCTGGTTAAAAATTCCTAGTGGTCCCTTGGATAGAAAGGCTCCTTTATTTTGGTTCTCAACTACAACTTCTGATTGCCAACTTTATTCTTCTCATTTTGACCTATATCCTAAAGTGGTATTGTTAGGGTATTTCCAGTGAATTGGCTTTAGCATCATTTGTTGATCTCAACAGAAAAAAATATACCTCCTCATTCTGTGTTCTTATTATTAAATGTAATGATTTCATTTCTATTTTGGGGGGAAACTTCCTACTTTCTCTAACCTCAGACCAATTTCATGGTACCCAGTTAAGACTGAACTGGTAGGTGCAGGAGTCTGAACAAGGAGTTTCCTTATCAACTCTATGAGTTTAGAAGGAGTTGAGATTTTGTTTGGGATGTTGATTATATTGCAGTTACACACGGCCCAAGAATCCCAGCTTTCTGGACTGAGGACAGTGATTTACTAAGAAGTGTTGAATTCTGGGAAAGTTCTAGGATCTAGCTTTCACAGCAAGGATTTTTACTCTGGTAAACACAGACTTCCAGGAGGTCCATGGATAGATTTTAGGGGGACTGTGAACTTGAACAGGAAAAAAAAATGACGTTTGTATTTTTACTAAGTTTTTGCTAAAAATGGGCATTTCCTTCAAGGCTTCACCAGACTTACAAAGGGGCCCATGACAAAAAATGGGGTACGAACCTCTGTTCTAGGGATAAAAAATGATTCCCTCAGTGTCATCTAACTCTTGGAGACAAGAGAACTGTGTGCATGTCTCCACAGTTGACCCCAGCTTAGTCTTTTACGACTACCATGAGTTCTATTTATATAAGTCTTCCAGTGTGCTTTCTTTCCAAGGTCAATACAAACTCTAGGGTAATTATTGTTGCAGTTTGTCCTTCATTATTTAAGAGGACCATGACATCTTGGAGATGACGACATGATATGTAAGTGAACTGGATTTAAGTGAGGGAGGGCTATGCAAAGTTACCAACTTCAGTTTCTCCTCTGGATCCATCTTAGACCAGATGTATATGTATCTGGTCTAGGGTAACACCATAATGCCAAAGGCCTATGTGTGTATATCTACGTCTATATCTGTTATATCTGTATATATTCCTAGGTATAAGTGACACTCACTAAAAGGTAAGAGGTTACCCCTCTAGTAATGTCAAATAAATTCTTCTTCCAGGAGAGTCTAAATTGTAGAATGGTATAGCAAGTCTGGAAACCAACCAGAGCCCTAGGGGAAAGGACAGACTTCACTAGAAAGGGAAGAAAACTTCACTATTGGGTTTTTTTATGACAACAGAGAATTATTAGGGTTTTCCATGTTTTCTATGAACTAATATTAATGACTTACCTGAACTTCATATACATTGTCATCTTGAATGCATGTATGAGAACTAGCATTCATTTTACCAAAACCTGTAGAAATTTAAACATGAGTTCTATTCAAGTGTATTTTAATATTTTGTGTGGGAACTCTTGGGGGCAAAATGAATCAAAGAAATATTATTCTTGGGGTTATCAACCCAGGAGTGCATCAGGTCTGTATGAGTCATGAACTTGGGGTACGGGACTAAGGGTTACAGAAATAATTTTGCCGGATTCCTGGCCAAAGGAAAACATATCATGTCCCCAACCCATCTGGTTTCCACTTCTATTTGGTTAGTACTTTTAGTATACATGTTGTCTCAAATATTTTAGTGTATTTTTAAGCTTTTCATATACCCTGTCTTATTTGACTCATATAAAGCACTTTATAAACCTTAAAACACTAGATAAATGCTAGTTATTACAATTATCTTAGGAAAAAAACTGAAGATGCATATTGAATTACTTTAAATGAAATGTTGTTTGTTGACTCATATCAACTCTTTGTGACCCCATTTTTGGGTTTTCTTAGCAAAGATATAGCAGCAATTTGCCATTTCCTTCTCATCCTAGCTCATTTAATAGATGAGGAAATTGGGGCAAATAGGGTTAAGTGACTTACCTAGGGTCACATAGCTAGTAAGTGTCTGAGGCCTGATTTGACCTCAGAAAGATGAGTCTTTCTGACTCCAGGCCCAGCACTCTATCTACTGTGTAACCTAGCTGCCCCTTAAATGAGGGAGCATTTTGTAATGGGAATCTGAAGATCTTCCCTGCCCCTAGGCCCTTTGATAGGCTTAAGTGTCTCTGAGAACCTTCCCTGATTTGAAAGTATACTCTGTTCCTTAATAGGCTGAATGTGTCACATGGAGCCTGTGGGGAGAGGCTTGTTTTTCAGGAAAGCCCACTCATTGTTACTGTGTGATTGGGCAGTGGCTCAAGAGGGCTGTGACATTCTCTCACCCAGGAGAAGGCTATATATATGCCCTGATGTGAGGCTTTGCTCTGGGGCTCACTTTGAGAAGAGTTGTATGATTTGGCCAGATGAGACTCTGGGAAGCCATTAAGCTCCCCGACTTTGAAAAACCCTGATGTTGGTGCTTCCCTCTCTGGTAACTGAATAGGTAATGGATATAATGATCAGACGGATGGAAGCCCATCTGCTGGTCTGTTTCTTGATCTGCTTTGTAACTTGTGCTTGTTAACTTGTGTTTGTATTCTCTGAAGTTCAGGGTGCTGACTTTTCCCCCTGAACTAGGTAAATGATATATGTTTGTTTGATTAAAGTAAAGTTGTTAACCCATTTTGAGTTGCTTTCCTTTAGAAAAGCAGATCTAAGAACCGGTACTAGCAGCCATCCTGGGTATGCTAGAGTGCTTGATGCTATATATTTGTAAAATACTTAGGACAGTACTGGGTACATAATAGGCACTTAATACTTTTTTATGACCCTCAACTTCATAACAAAATTATATGATTCCATTTAAAAGTGGAATTAGAAACTTCTGACTTTTTTTTGGGGGGGTGGTCAATTTAAATTTGTCTTCTTGGGTCAGTATGGTATATGCCAAAGTAGACCAGGAATCAGGAAAACTATCCTTGTGACCAGGGACAAATCTCTTAAGCTCTCTGTTTCATTTTCCTCATTTATGGATTCTGGGGAGGGAGGCAAGTCATATGATTTCTGAGGTTCTTGGAAATCTATGAATACTGATCCTCCATTTCCACTTATTATCCTTTTTAACACTCTGATACCTGGAAACAATCATTTTGAAGCATGGGATTCTAGCTAGTAAATAAGCGGAAAGGGTAGCTTTTCAGATCTTCCTTGCCAATATAACCATTGGCCATACTTTATAACATAGCAGGGTATCTCCAGGGTGGCAGTGGACTAGGAAAGCAGGAAAATGAAGGCAAAAAGAGCATTCTGGAGATAACACTATAGTGTCTTCTTCCATCAAGAGCCCAAGTGTTCTCAGTCCCTTCACTGAGCAGTAGTAAACTTATTCAAATATTGTAGGAGTATCATAAACATCCATTTTCTGTAAGCAGAAAACCTTCCCTAAAGCTGATCAGGACATTTAGAATTTGTCTCTTCCAAGAAAGCAATATTTTATTTGTATAATCTCAAACATTTTGGTCTCAGGACCCCTTTACATGCTTCAAAATTCTTAAGCATCTCCAAAAGCTTTAGTTTATTTTGCTTACAGCTACTGATATTTATCATACAGTAACTCAAACAGATAATTTAAAGTATTTATTAGTTCATTTAACAGTAATAAACTTATTCCATGCTAACATAAATAACATATTTTAATGAAAAATAATTATATCTTCCAAGATAAACCTAATAAGTAGAATGGCATTGTTTCACATAATTTGGAAACTTTCTTTAATGTATGGCTTAATAAAAGACAGATTCTCTTATCTGTTTCTACATTCAATTGGTTCCAATATGTTGTTTTGGTTGAAGTATACGAGGAAAATATGACCTCAGATATATATCTGGAAAAGGGAAGGATATTTAAATAGATAAATAACATGTTAGTATTATTATAAAAATAGTTTTGATTTCATGATCCCCCTTAGAAACCTCTAGGGTTCTCACACTTTGAGAACTTCCAGTGTAATCAGTTATAGGCATCCTGTAACGCTTCCAGAGTATAGCAGGAAAGCCAGTATAGCAAGCTATTTATTACTTAATATATTTCATGTATGTAATGATTGGAATTCAGGTTAGAAATACAGCTTGGGAGAATCACAACTGGGTCATTTAACCTCTAACAATATAGTTTTCTGGGGAGAAGAATATTAGTTCTCCCTCAAGTAATTTTACTCATTTCTTTTGATTTCAAAGAAGAAAGAACATGTTTTAAGAAAGAAAGTTGCAATATATAATGCAAGTAAGTGATTTACTATGGTCCCAAAATAGAGAGAAGAATCAACTCAATCTTTCCAAAATAGAAATTTTCCTTATCTTAAAATCTGAGTTGAAAAGTCTTTTTTTAAAAGATGAACCCCAAAGTCCTTGGGATATACAGAGAACACATCAGAAGGATTCCTAGATTAGTTCTTGTAATGAATGGTGCTTCCCTTTGATGCTTCCTAAAATGGAGAAAGCCGCAGGACTGGGCTTTGAGTCAGAACCCAGCGTGGTGCTCCATCTGGCGCAGGCTCTGAAGCGTCGTATCACAAGTACACAACCCACGAATGGTTCATCCAAAGCTACACAGACGAATCTAGAGATTTCCTCCTGTTGGAGGAGAATTGAGCAGAATTTAGATAATCCTCACCGACAGGTAGCGTTTTATTAAACTGTGGTTTTCAAGCTTTGCTCTTGGAATGTTCCCTTTTAGTTGTGCTTCTTCTATGGATGAAGAGAAGTATTTTCATCTGGATCAACAGGATTTATGCAGACCCGATGCAGCCCTCTTCTTCCCGGGAAAATTAAGGTCAGGCCATCCGGCTTCAAAAGTGGAGAGACTACAGCGGTTGCATTCTAAAAATTATTTTTGATTTGGGAAATTTTCATATACGTTTGTTACTTAAGATCAGGAATGCCTTAGCCTTTTTTTGTCAGCAAATGCTTCTCAGAATTAGTTTTTTTTCTTTTTGAATTATTTTATTTATTTTCTTGTTTACATCATTCATTTCCACGAGATTTTGAGTTACAAATTTTCTCCCCCTCTTTCCCCTACTCACAACCTCAAGACAGCTATCCCACTGTAAAGCCCCTCCCCCAATCTGCTCTCTCCTATGTCCTCCTCCATTGCCCCTCTAACTTTCTGGTAGGGCAGGATGGGTCTCCCTACCCCAGTGCCTGTATATCTTAATTCCCAGTTGCATGTAGTTAATAATAATTATTATTATTATGTTATTTTATATATACGTATATATTTAACATTTGATTGTAGAACTTTAAATTCTAGATTCTTTCAGTTCCTCCCTCATCACCCACCCCCACTGGAAGGATAAGCAATTCAATACAGGCTGTACATGTGTAATTATGCA
>CM053593.1:274704215-274723228 GCA_028646575.1 Pseudocheirus occidentalis
GTGTGTGTGTGTGTGTGTGTGTGTGTGTGTGTGTGTGTGTGTTAAGTGTCTGAGGCCAGATTTGAACTCAGGTACTCCTGACTCTAGGGCTGGTGCTCTATTCACTGAGCCACCTAGCCACCCCTTTCCTTGAGTTCTAATCTGATCTCAGACACTTACTAGCTATGTGACCCTAGGCAAGTCACTTAACCCTGTTTGCCTCAGTTTCCTCATCTGTAAAATGAGCAAGCCACTCCAGGATCTCTGCCAAAAAAACTCCAAATGGGGTCATGAAGAGTCAGACATGACTGAGAAAAGACGGAACAACAAGTGTACTAAGCACTAGAGGATAGAAACAAAAAAGTAAGCCATCCCCTGCTCTCAGGGAGCTCACATTCTAATGGGAAAAATGACATACTTGGAAAGTTTCAGCTGCAATTCAGATGGAAAAGTCCAATTTACCCGAGTGTGCAAAGCAGAGGTAATGCCTCTTCTTTTATACCATTTCTAATGATAAAAATTATATCAGTTTCTGATGTTAAACTATCTGATAGTACCAATGATTTTGGTGGTAAGAACTTTATTAGTTATAGAGTACTATATAAGCTTTAGTTATTGCCATTATTATCATTATTGTTAAATAATGCCAGAGTAGATGTGTGATTTCACTAATGCAAGTTATTCCTTCAGTTAATACTGATTGCAATTCATCAATATCGTCACATCCAATGGAATCTGTGCCTTTCTTCTTTCATAGATACTCTAGAGAGGAAACATCTAACGTGCTGAAGGCCTTCTTCTAGGTAATTGTGTGTGTGTGTGTGTGTGTGTGTGTGTGTATTATGGCTACCAATATAGTGCTTTGATTAGCTATTATCCATTGCCCTTGCTACATCATCAGCCAACCACTTTCTCCAATAATTTATTATTTTCAATAATTTATTTCTTTAAATTTACTCTGTAAATTTACATTGGAAATGTGCTGCAGCCTACATAAACCCATCATTATCTTTGATATAAGCTATAACTGTGATCCCACAAAGACTTCTTACACAAGTTGAGTTTAGCTGAGATTTGAAAGAATTAATGGAAAGTAGCGATTAAGAGGAAGAATGTTCCAGGAATGAGGAACAACCAATGAAAATTCTCTGAGTTAGGAGACAGATTGACCTGTGCAAAGAAAGTCAAGGAGGGCAGTGTCACTAAACCACAGAGTATGGGGTTAGGGGGCATCAGATTTTAAAAGACTGAAAATGTATGAAGGGGCCAAGTTATGAGAGTCAGAGGTCTTTATATTTGATCCTGGAGGGAACAGGGCACCCCTGAAAGTTCTTTAGATGGAAGGGAGGTGTGGGAGGGTAGTCTCATCAGTAGTACTCTTTGGAAAAATCACTTTGGCAACTGAGTAAGGGATAGGAGACCAATTAGGATGCTGTTACATTAGTCTATGTGAGAAGTGGTAAGATCTTGATCTAGGTCTGTGGTTGTTTATTTCATAAGACGCTCCCCTTTTTCCTCTTACATATTTATGATTATATAGCCCATACCTGGAATGTCATTTTTAGTGTTTCTTTTTTCTTGAGACATCTTCCTTTTAAGACTGTTGGATCATACAATCTGACCTGTCTTTGCCTTCAATCTCTAAACCTCACATTCTTATAATGTAAGGTACATATCTATAGCTACTGTTCCCTTCCATCTTATCTTAATTGCTAAGACCTTAACTGTACCTTATACTTCATAGTATTTGTCATTTTTAAGGAATTTCATTTCCTATCAATTGACCTTCACAAAAATCCTGTGAGGCAGAGAGAAAAGACTTGTCATTAGGATACCCTGAATTCAAATCCTGCCTCAGAAACTAACTAGCTGCATGACCCCAGGCAAATTACATAACATCTCTCAGTTTCAATTTCCTCATCTCTAAAACAAGGATAATGATAGGACCTATCTCACAGCAATTTTTTAAGGATCAGATGAGATAAGATGTTAATTTGAAAGCTTTAAAGTGTTATATAAATGCTAGCTATTATTACTAAACATATTACAGATGAACTCCAGTGTGGAAGCCTCTTCCATTGATGTATATCAATAACACATCTGTAAACTATTGTCTTAGAGAATTACTTCTCTGGGATATAGAAATTGGTATATGGCCTGCCTGTGGTCATATGGTCAACATATGTCAGACAGGACTAGAAATCAGTTCTTCTTGACCTTAAAACTGGCTCTTTCTCTCTCTCCACTATTCCATGTTGACTCCTTGATGAAAAAACAGATTAATGACAAAATACAAGTTCTTTTTGTTGTTTTTTTTTAATTACAGATGAGGAAATAGGGTGTCAGAGAAATATCAATAACCTATGCCCAGTCACAGCTAGTATTAGGAGAGTTGGCAGTAGAGCTGAATTCCTCCAACTCCAAGGCAATGCCTCTTCTCAATACTTTCCCTCTAGCTCCAGCTTTCTGGGGACCTCAAAATTAAGTCCAGAGTAGCAGTCCCCTTCCTCATCATTTCTCTTTCTTTTTAATACCATGAACTTCACTTATGTCATTGTGCTCAAGAAAGTAGTATGAAAATCTCTCGCCTCCCTTTTTTCCCATTTGTGTCAATGGTGGAGCCATGTCACTGCTCCCGATGACTGGTATTTGGAAGATCAGCACAAAGCCCATCAGGGTCATCTCAGGAGATGACAGGTCCCCCCTGTGAACTTTGAATAAATAAGCAAGGTGGGGAGCACTAAACTTGGGCCTTCTAATAGACTTCTCTGTACAAAAGAGGTCTTGAAGTTCCTCTGACCATGCAAACTGGGTCAAGTTGTTTTGCTGTTGGTTGTTTTTTCTCATAACTCCAGATACAGCTTTTTGAATCCCAGAAACTAAAGCACTTATACATTTTTACCATCTGCAAATTCACATGTTCATTAAGCAGGCCATCCAAGGAGATTCCATGTGACTCTCATATTGTGGTTTTCAGAAAAAACAGCCCAAAGAACAAGCTCAATTCCCCTCCTATTGGATTATCTGGGGGAGGTTCTCTCAAAGGTCATTGGCTTGGGTTCTTGCCTCAAGGGTCTCAATTCCTAACTCATCTATGGAAACATGCATGACATGCACACATAATAAGTAGGAAGTCCAAGAATTGAATGAGAGAGCGCTAATTGGCCCAGGCCACTCTTGTGTCTGGTTGCCAGTTGGCAGACACCATTGGAACTGAGAATACTGCTCAACCAGAGAGGGGTCAGTATAAAACAACCTGAGACACTCCCATCACCCCAGGGGGAATCCACAGTGCTGGGATTCCAAGAATCCTGTGCCAACAGAGAATGAAAGGACACAATTACCCCATGGAGTAGCTTGCTATGCTGAAAAGAAGGAGGGAGGGGGAAAAACACCCTAGCTCAAGCAATTTAGACAATAAAATTCCTCTTTACAAAACTCATCCTTTGGCTTACGGTGGAGTCCAAGATATTATGTTTAAACTGTCTTCAAAATGATTTCAGGCAAATGACAAAAAAATCCAATTTGTAATCTGCACAAGGGACAGGATTCAAATTCTTTGAGAACTTGGCCTGAACTTGTGTAAAAGATAAGGAAAATCCTTTGTAAAACTATCCAATTGGCAGTTAGTTACACTGAAGTTTGTTTACACATTGAGACTTATACAATTTTAATACTTTTTCACAGCAACAATAGCTAACATCTAGATAGCACTTTGAGTTTTGCAATGTTCTTTACATATATTTTCACTTGATTCTCATAACACCCTAGTGAATTACACGATGCTTTAATTTCCGTTTTACTGAAGAAACTGAGCTGAGAGATGCTAAGTGACTTGCCCAACCAGTAAGTCCTTGAGATAGGATTGAAAGTCTTCTTCCAGATGTCAAGTATTATACTTTATCTGCTGGGCCATCTAGGTGACTACAGCTAGCTGTAAGGCCAATGGGAGAAACTGAATGCTAAGTTACATACCTAAACTTACATTCAGGGCATCTTCTTCTTATACTTTTAACTAAAACTTGTTCATTCATTACATAGTCAGAGCCATCTCTAGCGGGATCTAAAACTCAGAGAAAGTAGTACCTTCTTCCACACAAACACACTTTTTCATACAGGTGCAAACAGGTCAAGATAAGCATCGGTCTCAATGGAGAAAAAAGTCACCAAAGGGTAGGATAAAAAATGCATGTGTCAGAGAGGAGGAGCTACCAAAGCTTTATTCTATTAATATAGCAGGATTATGAGTAGATATTATTGGGCTGGTGAAACACCTTGTCAGCTTCCCATGACTTCTGAGTCAAGGATCCTATGACCTATGACTCTCAAATGCCCGAGAGAATACAGAAGGTCTTGAAAGATTTTGTCGAGGATTCAAAGCTGTGATAAAGCTAACCTTTCCTAACCTTTGCATGAACTATGTCCCTAGGACCCCAGGTAGCTTGCTATACAATCTCATACATGAGACTTTCTCAGAGAAATACACAAAACACAAAGGGATGAAAACAGAGACATAAGGGTAAATCTACTGGCTTAACCAGACTATTTGTCTCAGGCCGCATAAATGTTTCATATGGCTCTTTCACTCAGAAAGTCAATAATAAAAGTCTCTACAGTCAATAATAGAAGGACCAGACTAGGAAAGCTAAATCAGAGGTTTGCCCTTTCCCTTAACCCTACAGGTAGTATCAGATTTGAAAAGAGGCAGGTGTTCTAGGTAGGGTTGTTGGTATTAACTGTTGTCTTCCTGTCACAAAGTTCATATTCCTTACCTTTTTTACTAATGGGGATGCCATTGTCATCATTCAACTGGCCAGTGGGCCTAGAGACAGGAAGACCTGAGTTCAAATGCAACCTCAGACACAGTATGAGAAATCGTTTAACTGCTACAATTTCATCATTTGTAAAATGAGTTTATAACAGATCCTACTTCCTACGGTTGTTATGAGAATCAAATTAAGATAATATTTGCAAAGTGCTTAGAATACTATGTGGCATAGAGGAGGCACTGTATTAATGTTAACTATTATTACTATTATTATTGGTGGTGTTGTTGGTGTTGTTCATGGGGGGTCCCAAATACTAGCCCCCAGCCTACAGGTGGCACTTGACAATGTAAATATAATACAATACGGTTTTAAAGTTTCCTAAGGGATTTTCCCTCCATAAACTCATCAGTTTTCAAACACTTTTCACTTATACTTTCCAAACTTCTTTGGCCAATATTAATTCAACTTATCTGATGAGAGTGAGATTAACAAATTGAAGAATCATCATATTTGGGTAAATTTTAAATGAACAACAGTAAGAGTAATAATCGTAGCTCAACTGCTTCCAGCTGCTTTGCCACACGTGCGTGCAATTGCCTCATGGTTTTCTGGCCATCTGTAACTATATGATAAGCATATGATTGCCCTGAATGTAGATTTTTTGCATAAATGTGAAGTACTATATCTAGATTGCGTTCTATACATTTAGATGGTTAGGAGATACAGTAGATAGAGAGTTGGATCTGAAATCAGGGAAATGTGATTTCTAATTCAGCCTCAGACCCTGTGTAACTTTTAACAAGTCAAATAAACTGTATTTGCCCCTCATTTGATGATGAGTTTCCTCATTAGTAAAATGGGAAGAATAACAGTGCCTCCCTCCCAGGATTGTTATGAAGAGCAAAAGAGAAAATTTTTGTAAAGTGCTTTTTGCAGAATGCTAACTATGGCAAACTAGGTGGTACAGTGAGTAGAATACTGGGTCTGGAATCAGGAAGACTCATCTTCTTGAATTCAGATCTGACTTCAGACACTAACTGTGTGACCCTGTGCAAGCCACTTAACCCTGCTTCCCTCAGTTTCCACAACTGTAAGATGAACTGGAGAAGGAAATGGAAAACCACTCCAGTATCCTTGCTACAAAACTTCAAATGGGGTTACAAAGAGTCAGACATGGCTGAAAAACAACTGAATAACAAGTCAAGTGTGTTGTAGAGATATTGGACTAGACTACCTCTGAGGTTCTAAGATGATTCTGTGGCATTTCCATGAATAGCTCTGTTAAATATAAAAACTAAAGGAGACCTTAGACACTTGGAGACCGTCAGCTTTCCTGAATCCTTTCCTATCTGCCATGTAGATTTGCCCACAGACGTGGACTCTCAGGGAAAAAAAAAATGTTTCCAAAGAATTTATGGCAGGGTAGAGAGAGATGGGTTATGAAACACAAGTTCATGGGAAATTTTTATTCCACCCCAGAAAAGATAAATGGCATTTAGGAACTACTTTTTAAGAGTTAGACGTTTATTGAGAGAAAGGAGGCTAAGTGTCAAAAATGATGAGAAACAAATGCGAAAAGCTCTGTGTTTGGATTGTCCTTGACCACATGGAGCCTTTAAACAAGCATATGCTGCATTTCACAAGAAGTGAGTGATTTTTAGAAGTTGCCGTTTTCTGGAATGAATGTTGAGGATAAAGAAAAGAGAAAGGGGACACTAGGGAAGGGCCTGTCAAGGTTGCTTTCCCTGATGATTTGGGGTCTTGTCTTTGAATCTGCTGGACAGCACTAAACATGCCCCTTGCCAAAATTTGATGGGTACAATTGAGTGCAGGGCAGAGTATTTTATGACAAATTTTCTGTAAGTATACTTGTTTGATTCTCCCCCTTTCCTAGTCTCTGTTCTTAAAACCCAAAATACAATTAATCCTTTCCACATCATAACTTTCCTATCACAGTTTTGATATATTGGGGGTCAGCGTAAGAAATTAAATGGGAATTTGGGGGGAGTTTTAAAGCTGCAGGCAGTGCACAAAGGCCAGGCATCACAGAGAAAGTTTATAAACTCATAAATGCATAAGATATTGTATAATATCAATATACTTTATCTTTTAATACCATAGTAATTCAGACTTCTTATCTGGTATGAAGGTAGAGGAAACAATTTTACCTAGATTTTCCAGATCATGGGAGCACTGTGCCCCTAACCCCCCTGGTGTGGAAGGGATAATTGTATTGTAAAGAAAAGGAAAATGGCTTAGAAAATTTATTGTATAATGTTAGATATCCACAAATAATTTTAGGAAAGGTGTCAACTTTAATATTCTAGCAAATCACACTGAATTCCAGAAGTAGGATGATAGAGAAACAGATTTATTTAGTCAGGAAGACCTAGATTCAAGTCCTATTTCTGAAATATGAATTCCAGCAACCATGGACAATTCAATTCTATCTGATTCAACAAGTATGTATTAAGTGCCTACCATGTAATGAAATTGTCCTTGAGGTCAAGAAGCTCACATTCAACTGGAGTGAAATGATTCTTTGAAAAAAAAATGTAAATATGTGCTAAATACAAAATACATACATGCAGCGAGGCCATGTGGAGGGAACTTCCACACCAAGAGTTTCTACCACAATAAAACAAACAAACAAAAAAATCCGTAACCTTGAGCAGTGTACTCTGAAAAGGAATAAACAGATTAAGTCAGATTTCAGCTTCATGTAAGTACTGACTCAGTGCTTTGCTAGTTAACCAAATTATTTGTACCTAGGTCATTGTTTCTATAATCAATAAAAAATGAACGTACTTTTATAATTAGTACGAACTGGTACCTTTCATTGAAGCCTCTTTTAAAAAGTCATTGATGAGCAACTTCTGTCAATAATTGATGCTCTTCTCAGCTCTGATTTTGACTGACTTTCAGCTCTTCTTGAGGAGGCACATTCTCGTGTATTTACATCTACATGCATGCACATGAGTGTATACACACACACACACACACACACACCTAGCACACTGTGACTTGATTCTATTTTCAGCTGATGGTTTTTTGTTTTCAGTGGGAGTGCCTAATTATGTAGTAGATAAAGCACAAAGTTTTTCAATAAACACATTAATGACAAACTGCCAGCATTCTCAAATATACAATAGTCATCAGGAGACTCCTTCTTGGAGGCCCATCTCATCTGCCATAACCTGGTCAAAATATAGCCTTTCCAGCACAGAAGAGTTTGGTTTGTTTAAAGCCTGGCTCTCCACAGAAAAATACCAGAAAAGAACAGCAAGACACCTTACAAAATACAAGAGGTTACATTGAGTCAGATGACAAAAATCCAAAAACCACCATAGTGCTTCAGGGACTACTCAATTTCAATTTTGTGGTACAAGTTGCCCAGCAGAGGTCAGAAAGCTATTAAAACAGAACTTTCATTTTTAAAGGACTCCCAGAGAGATTCGGATGTTCAGGTTTTTAGACAACAACCATGTCTTCTTCCCTATCACTGCTGAGTAACAGTTGCCTTTTAAAACTGTGGAATGTAAAAAGATAAACATCCCAGTTATATCACTCCACAGGGGAAAGGGCGATAGAGTTACACATACTGGTATTTCCTGAAGCTTGTCCACATTTGTAGTAATGGCATTCTATCAGTAATACCTGATATTTAGAGAGTGGGTCGAGGCTTGCAAAGTGCTTTAAGCTGACCATCTCTCAACCTTGTGAGCTACTATGTGCACTATGCAGATCTAGGGATCATTACTCCCATTTTACAGATGAGGAAATAGAATGAGATAGTTACTTGTCCAGGGTCACTCAGCTTTGGAAATTTCAAATGGGATTCAACTCCAAATCCTATTACCTATCCACTACACAAAAGATGAACAAGGACCACAACAATGGGCTACCTGCCTCTCAAAGAGCTTCTATCAGGAGACAGCACCTTGCAATACTTCAGTTTGGGGTTCTGGTTTTGTTTGGAATTTGTTTTTTTGTTCTGGATCTATAATATAGAAACCCCTTCTACCAAAGCAAATTAATAACAGCTATGAAAATTAGAAACTTAATAGAAATGTCGGGACTTGTCCAGGGCCACATAACCAGGGTAAGTCAGAAGTTGACCTTGTTCCCAAGTCTTTTGATTCTTCTATTCACCATACAATTCCACTATCAAAGATGTTTATTTTGCTGCATGTATGTAGTAGACATAATTATTATTTCAATTGGATGCTAATCCAGTTTTAATTCAGACCAAGTAATTATAGGACTGATTTAGAGCTGGAGTTAATTAAACTCTCCCTCTATCCTTCAGGTTTTCTTTTCAAGAACTATTATGGCATGTGGATACTACAATTGCAAATGCTGTGAAATTTGTCATTATTTTACTGGTTTTAGGTTTATATATTCTAGGAGAGTACCCATGGATTTCTTCCTAGGTACTTGACCCGAAATTTGTATAAGGTGCCACTAGTTAGACATTGGTGCCTTGATTATGGCATAATTCATAGGCTAACTAGATTTCCTCAAGGCTTAATTTGTTGAATTGTTTATTTGAAAAAGATGTGAAAGTTTTAGTGAAATGCAAACTTAATATGCTAGTAATTCTAAGGTGGATTGAGGTCAGGTAGGTAGCATAATGAATAGACTGCATAGCCTGGAGTCAGGAAAACCTAGGTTCAAATCTAGCCTTAGACTATATGGTCTATATAGCCGCATGATCCCGGGCAAGTCATTTAGCCCTGTTCGACTCAAGTTTCTTATTTATAAAATAAATTGCAGAAGGGAATGGAAAATCATTCCATTACTTTGGCAAGAAAACCCCAAAGAAGGGTCATGAAGAGTTGGATATCAATGAAAAATGCCTAACAGCCACACTTTAAGATGGCAGTCAAAAAATAAAGTTAATGAAATCCAGAGCTGCATAGAAGGAAGTGCTATCTCAAAGAGTAAGGTGCTAGGCCCTCTAAATTCTGCCATAGTCAATTCACACATGAAGCTTGTGTTCAGTTCTGGATGCCGCAGTTTAGTAAGGATATTGACATATTATAAAGTGACCTAAGAAAGGCAGCAAGTATTGGTGTGAAGCAACTTGAGTTTAAGTCCTATGAGCATCCTTTAAAGGAATGAGGGATGTTTAGACTAGAGAAGAAAAGATTCCAAAGGGACACAACAGCTTTATTTAAATATTAGAAAGTCTGACATATTGAATGATTTGTATTGTTTTCCTAAGCCACGGAGGGCAGAACCAAAAGAAATAGGTGGAAATTAAAGAAGTAAATTCGGCATGTTGTCAGGAAAAAATTCCAAACCATGAAAGCTATCCACAAGTGGTATGAGTTGTCTGGGAAACTAGTGGGTTTCTAGTCATTGGAAAGATTCAAGCAAGACCAAAGGACTATTTCCTGGTTTTACTGAAGATTCCTTTCAGATATGGGTTGGACTATATGGTAACTGAGGTCATTCCAACTCTAAAATCCCATGACTCTGTGACTCAAACAAAAACCAGAGCAACCAATCTGGTTCACATTTTTATACCTATATGGCTCCTTATTCAGGCAAGCATATATATTAGGGAATACAATATTTAAACTGGATACAAGGATTGAACGATTATTAGACATATCAAATATCAGACTTGAATTCTTGAAGCTTGCATAGAATCATAGGCTCTGAGACAGAAGAGATCTTAGGATCATTTTATCTAATAACTAGGTAAAATGGGAAATCCCTCTACATCATTGGTTCTCAGCCTTCCTAATCCCTTGACTCTTTAATACGGTTCCTCATGTTGTGGTGACTCCCAACCATAAAATTATTTTCATTCTTACTACATAACTGTAATTTTGCTACTGTTATGAATTGTAATGTAAATATCTGATATGCAGGATGTATTTAAGTTGAACATAACCCACAGGTTGAGAACCGCTGCTCTGCATTATCTTTAGCCTTTAGTTTTCCAGACTCCCTTTCAAAGACTTCCAGTTACAAGGGCATCTGGGTGACGCATTGGACAAAGAGTCAGGAATTTGAATTCAAATCCTACCTCAGACATGTATGAGTTGCACAGTCAAGTCACTTACTTTCTGTCTGTCTCAATTTCCTCATCTGTAAACTAGGGATAATAACAACACCTACCTCTCAGCATTGTTATGGAGATAAAATGAAATAATATTTAAGTGCTATATAAATGCTATTGTTGTTGTTATAAGGAGCTCACTATTGAACCAAGACACCTATTCCATTTTTGGATAATTCTTGAAGTTAAATCCTCTCAAGGTTTCTCTGAATCTCCAAGCCTCTAAGCAGCTTGCTGAAATAGCCCTTAAAGTAGACTTTCTGCCCACTTTAGGGCTTGATTATCTTCTGTCTGTATAACAAATTATCTATTCACTCTAGTTAGACTGTTAGGAAGTAAAAGGATGGATTTACTTGCTTTTTGCATACTTTCCAATGCACTTATCATTTTCCTCATCAACTTCAAGACCCCTTCTGTTTTTCCTTTGACTTCCTTGAAAGCTTCCTTTCCTCAAAGGTAAAGCAGCAAGAGTTGTCACCAAGAACTAATTGTACCTACTATGTGCAATTATGTGATAATATGAGGCCTACTGCAAGAGTTTCTGGTAACATTTTTTCCAGTCTTTGATTCTCTTACAAGCTCCAAGTAATTTGAAGCTAAAGCTTGTGTTATTACCATTTAAAAGAAATGATGTGATTTGCATATTAAACAGTTCCTATCTTGTTCCTCTAGTAGTTACTGTCATCCAGAAGTTCTTAACCTGGTTCCATTAAGTTTTTAAAATATATATTTTGATAATTTCATTTTAATATAATTGGTTTTCTTTGTAACCTATGTATCTTATTTTATGCATTTAAAAATATTATTCTGAGAAGAGTTCCAGAAGTTTCACCAGCCTGTCAAAGGGCAATATGAAACAAAAATTATTAAGAACTGTTGTTCTAATATATCCTTTTTCTTGTCTTTTAAGTGTATGACTTTTAAAAAATATTTCAACGAAATACAGCAAGATTTTAAAATGACGAGACAAAAAATGTATTCTCTCCCATATCTAACACCATCACCCAGTTCTAATGGGAGCATTAGGATGCTGTGTTGTTTTTCCACTATGCTCTTCTGTTGTTCTCTTACCTTCCCATCTCAATGAGCGAATGAATGCACAAATGACTCACACATTTGTATCTCTAACCCTTGCTGTCCTCTCTTTCTCCAGGCTCACATTTCTAGGAGGCTACAGATAATGTCTTCCCATCCTACCAGCACTTGAAAACCAGAATAGCTAATGCCACATTTATCTTTAACCAAAATGGATTTCTCTTTCTGGCTTCTCTCCCTCAGTCTAAGGCACCAGTATTCACACAGGCACCCATACTGACAAGCTTGAAGCTTATCTTTGACACCAGATTAAACAACCTTATTCATAGAGCTAATCATACCATTATTCAGAATGCTTTAATGTCTCTTTATTGCCTATTAAATGATATCCAAACTCCATAGCATGGAATGAATGAAATGAATGAATATATGAATGAATGTATGAATGAATGAATGAATGAATGAATGAGCATCTATAGCATTTACTGTGTGCAACGCACTATGGGATAAAAGTTGAAAAATAAATGCTGCTCTCAGAGAGTTCACATTTTAACCTAGGGAGATAATTCCTCTAAGAGATTTTAGAAGCAAAAGAGAGGGAAAGACTCAGTGGCCCTAAGGGTATAGCAGCAAAACAGGTGATAATAAAACAGTGTTATTTCTTTTTTTTCCCTTCTTTGGAGGGGGGGAAGGTAGGGCAGTTGGGGTTAAGTGACTTAGCCAATGTCACATAGCTAGTTAGTGTTGTGTCTGAGGTTAAGTTTGAACTCAGATCCTCTTGACTCCAGGGCTGGGTGCTCCATTCACTGCACCACCTAGCTGCCCCTCGTGTTGTTTTTTATTGTAATTCAAGGTCTTTTGCTCCTTGGTGCTTATCCTTAGTCTTATAAGTGCTCTAGCTAAATAGAACCATTTACTATATTCTATAAATATTCTCCCTTTTTTTTTGCTTTTTTTTGAAAGACAATTGGGGTTAAATGACTTGCCCAAGGTCACACTGCCAGTAAGTGTGTCAAGTGTCTGAGCCTGGATTTGAACTCAGGTCCTCTTGACTTTCACTGCACCACCTAGCTATCCCTCAATATTCTTAATTTACCAATCTCCACTCCTTTGCTTGTGTAAATGTCTATTCCTGGAATGCCTTCCATCTGCAATTGTTGTATTCCCACTGATCTTCAAGATCAAGTTTAAACGTCAGGATTTCATGAAGCCTCCAGATCCCTATAATCATCTAGATAAGTAAGATGCTACATCCTCTAACACACTACAATTTTCATGAGGGTCAGAGTAATTTCTTACTTCTTATATTTTGTCCTGTCTTTAGTATAGCTCTCTATACGTAGCAGAGTGTTTGGATATTCCAAGACAATGTCTTGAATTGAATAAATTCACAAATGTTTGGTGAATTTGTTGTTTAATTGAGTGGAAGACACAAAAGAAAAAGCAAAAACAAAACTGACAAGACATCACATCTAAAGCTGGTATTTGTACAGTCCCATAAAAAACTCATTCTTGAGAGAAGACACAAAACCACATGGGATATGCCCCATGCCTTTAGCTACCACTCAAGAAACAATCCCTTCCATCGAGAAGGGGCAGTATAATGTTCTTTTTATAAAATCCAAAATAGAAAAGTGTTCTGAGCTGATCATAAAGAATGGTGCTCTCTCCAGGCTTCTGGAAAGTTACTATGGAGCCATGTTGAAAAGTCAATAAATATTTATTGGTAAATACCATGTGCCAGGCACTGTGCTAAGAAATGAAGCATACAAAGATAAATAAAAGATAGTCCCTGCTCTGAAGGACCTCCTGTTCTAATGGAGGAGACAGTATGCAAATAACTATGTACCAAAAAAGTATGTACAGGATAAATTGTAGGTAGTCAGCAGAGGGAAGGCATAACACTTAAAGGGAATCAAACAAGGCTCCTTGTAGATGATGAGATTTTAACTGGGACTTGAAGAAAATGAGGAAAACCAAGAGTCAGAGATGAGGAGGGAGAGACAGCTCTGGGAGACAGCCAGTGAAAACAGCTTGACTGGGGAGATGGAGTGTTGTATGAGGAAGAATAAGAATGGAAGTTACTGATAAAGAACTAGGAAAGTTCACTTTATTATGATAATGGAATTCACCCAGCAGAATCTTGTGCCTGTGACTCATTTTCCCTATGCTGATAAATAAGATTTATTTCCTTTAAATCCAATGTCTTGATCCCCAATCCAGAGGAAATGGATCCAGCCCATTTATGTGCTAAAAATTTCTTTGAAGGTCTTTCCTTATCTATGTATATCTGTGAGGATGAAGATAATTCCCAGACAATGTCCCATATTGACCAAGTTGCTGGCCTGGGGACTACTGATAAGAGTCCACTTCAACTCAAGCTGTATACTAATGTTTGTGAGAATATTGTTGAAACTTTGCCTGTATGTGGCAGTAGAAACAGATTTGACTATATGTGTGAATATATAGACGTTTAATTGTAGCCTTTGGCAGGGGTGGAGGAAGAGGAAAAAAAGGACGATATAAAAAGTGTACAACAGAGAACAAAAGAAAACTTACAAGGAAGTAAAGAAAAGATGGATAGCTCTCAACTCACTGCATAGAGATAGATTTTCTTGAAATGGAAAATTATCGCTATATATTTTGAATCCTCACTTATATTCTACTATGCACATGACATGTTTTTTTCTTTTTTATTTAAGTTTTAATAATGTTTTATTAATTTTATATTAATAATTGAGTTTTATAATGTTTTTCTTTTCTTATTGTGTATTTAAGTTTTAGAAAAATAAAATTTAAAATAATGAATGCTAAAATTTTTCTTGACATGTAACTGGGAAAAAAATTTTAATACTATTAAAAAAAAGAATCAGAGCAAGATGATCATGCTTTGCTGAAAAGAATTTTGATGTTGAGAGAATATTGAAGAGACTTGAAAAAAATTAAATAGAAATTTGATTACCAGAGGGGGGAAAAAGAAGAAACAGTAAATGAGGAAAATGCAGCACTTTCACAATGGATCTCCATGACTCTTTGACTGCAACATCTCCCATTTTATTTCTTAAAGTTCTCATCAATGTAAGTCAAATATATCTTGCCATTACCAGCCACTATCCCTCTTCTTTTATTGTTGAAGTATCTGATACATCATCAAAGGAAATAAGTTGTTGGTTTCATGACTTTTACATTTGTTATTTTTCAGTCATTTCAGTCATGTGTGACTTCAGGACCCCATTTGGGGTTTTCTTGGCAAAGATACTGGAGTGGTTTGTCATTTCCTTCTCCAGCCCATTTTACAGATAAGAAATTGAGCTAAACAGGGTTAAGTAAATTGTCCAGGGTCACACAGTTCATGTCTGTGGTCAGATTTAGACTCAAGTGTTCCTGATGCCAGACCCAGCACTCTATCCAAAGTGCCACTTAGCTACACCGGATTTTTCTATAATAATGATGATGATAATGATAATCACATGTATAGAACACTTTAAGTTTTGTAAGGAGCTTTAAAAATTTTATCTCATTTTATCCTCACAACCACTCTAAGATGTAGGTGCTATTACTATCTCCCTTTTAGAGCTAAGGAAACTAAGGCAGAAAGAAGACAGAAGACTTCTCAGGGTCCTACAGCTACTAAGTATCTGAGAAAAAATTCAAACTCAAGCTTCCTGCCTTCAAATCCTGTCTTCTATCTACTGGGTTTTCTAGTTGAGAAATAGGCACACAAAAGCTTAAAGGATATATTAATTTAAGGTATTGTTTAAGTTCATTTTGCAGTTGTTTTTTGATGGGTCCTTTCTGGGTGAATTCATTTTTCTCTAGTGAAAAGACAAAAGGAAGTTTCAGAATAATTCTCTAAAATGATTCATGTCATCCCATGTCTTGTTCTCTTTGATGCCTTTAATTCATCTCAGCATGTGCAAACTCCTCTCACACTCCCCCCACTGCTTATAGCCCTGAAAAGGACACAAACTTTATCCCATTATCATTTATCACTCAACACCGTCTAATATGTCGACATTGGATTCTGCTCCCTTTCATCAAAGTTCTACATTTTTACCCATTTTGCTTTTGCTTTTCACCATTATTCCCAGTTGGGGGGTTACTTTTCATCTTCCCATAACACTATATTTAATTACTCAACCTCACTTTCTTTCCCTTTCAGGAAACAGTAAAGTCAATATTCACCTTTCTCAAGACCTACAATTATGATAAAAAATGAATTGAAAAAGCTTAGGAGGAAAAATAGATCAGAGCCCAAACAACTATAAAGATAACAGACATGAAATTGGTAAATGACATGTAAATACATCTTCCAAAGGAGAAATGGAAAACATTTCAATGTTTTGTCTCTCATAGATGAGAGATATAAGTTGTTCTTTCTTTTTTTTTTCCTTTAGGGGTTGACACTTCCAATAACACCCACGTTTGAGAAGAATAACAAACGATTTCATATCACAAGTTGCTTTAAAATCAGTGGAAAAGTAACATGACCCAAGATTTTTGATCACTCTGTCTTCTCTTTATGTTGAAAAATAGAAATTTCTAGTTAAGTGACCAATTTCCTCAATGCATTTGTGTTTATCGGAGAAATTATTAAAGTGATTTTATAGCTTTAAAATATCTTAGTTAATCAGAGCCCAAATAACTAGAACCCTTAATTCAATTAGATTTTTGTTGAAACCCACTTATAGGACAAAGAAACAAAAACATAAGAAACAGGGTATAAGAATTTATTTTTAAAAGAAAGTCCAAGACATCTGCTATAGTAAAGAAATATTCAACCCAATCTCCTACATTTTCTACATCCGTAATCTTACCCAATAAGAAATCTAATTCATGATGTTGACTTGAATGTTACAACATCCTTGAACATCAAAGAAAGATTAAATAATGTTCAATATACTATTTTTGCTAAGCCAGGAAAATGTCAGTAAGTTTCAGAAAGATATTCTTAATAAATTCTTAAAGAAAAAGGAATTTTCTTCTAAAAACATAAAGGCCATTATTACGGCAGAAAAGTAGTACAATGAACAGATAGAGTGTTTGGTCTGCAGGCAAGAAGACTCATATTCCTGAGTTAAAATCTGGCCTCAGATATTTACTGGCTATGTGACCCTGAGCAAGTTACTTAACAAAGTTTGCCTCAGTCTCCTCATTGGTAAAATGAGCTGGAGAAAGAAATGTCAAATTACTCTGGTCTTTGCCAAGAAAACCCCAAATGTCCAGAAGAGTCAGATGTGACTGAAAAACAACTGAACAACTGTGTTACATTTGTTCATTTCTTTCATTTAAAATCTTTAGATGACAGAAAAAAATCAATTAGCTAGACTATACTAATTCTCTGAAAACTGACTGGGATTTTGTTTGCAAGCAAATGTCACACAACATATGCATATTAAAACTATTCCATTAAAACCAATGGAAAACAGAAGAATAAGTCCATAAAAGGGTATCAGTGCCTGGAGTTTAGAATGATAACACATTTTCAAACTTTTCAGTTGTAATAAATGTTAATTTATAACCATTTTATTTAGTGATTGAATTAGTTCCACAAGAAAGATGGAGGATATTTCCTTCTTGATTGTACTGGTCTGTTCCACTTTCATTTGGAGGTATAGTCCTGTTTTAGGAAACTATCATTTTTTCTGACTGTGTCATCATTCAAAATATTTTTGTCCATTGGTAGCCTTAGATATGTAAGCAAAATATTATACTACCCTGAGAGACAACTGGGCAATCATTTAAGTTTGGCATTGTTACAGTTTTGAGGGAGTCAACTTATAATGGTTCTGTAAAGTCAAATGTTGAATTTTAGGTGTATGCATTCATACCTTGGAAACTGGAAAACATTGCAAATCAGGATTTGATTTTTTTTTTTGGTTTTGTTTTGTTGATTGTCTAGAACTAAGAAAGTGGTGGAGAAAATATTGATAATGTAAATTAACCTTAAAAGTGTACTGTGATTACCATTTATTTGTTGTTTTTTTTTAGTGAACTGATTGCTACACATTTACCAAAACATATTATCACAAAAATCAAATTTACCACCTATATGCCATTAGATTACATTTGCTCCAATGAAACTTATTGTAATTAAGTTCAGATTTGTGGGTTGTTGTTTTTTTAATCAAATATGTTAGTGGTGACCAATTATTGAAATTCTATTCACTATATTGTTTTGTTTTGTTTTATAGTATATAATAAATTTTATTTGTTTTCTTGTTTACATCATTCATTTTCATGAGATTTTTTAATTACAAGTCATTATATTGTTAAACTTGTAGAAAACTGCAAGGCATAATACATAGAGTTCTGGATTTAAAGTCAAGTAGACTTTATTGAAAAATGTTTCCCTATCTCTATGATTCTAGAACAAAAACTTAACATCTTTGCCTCATTTCTCCCATTTCTAACATAGGAGGAAAATAAGAGCTAACTTACCTCAAGGATAATTGTAAGAATTCATAGAGATGGGAAATGTAACTTTGAAACAACAGTTTCCAAATTTTATGTACTGACAACCTTCTTTTGAATAACAAATGCTACTCACTTTCCACAAAATGACCTATGTAAATAATTTTAGTCCATATGTTAGTCAAATAAAATTTAAAATTATTATATTTCTTTTTTTAGGTGATAATTTATTATTTTTTGATATTCATTTATTTATTTTCTTGTTTACATCATTAATTTCCACGAAATTTTGAGTTACAAATTTTCTCCCCATCTTTCCCCTATCCAACACCTCAAAATAGCCATCCCACTGTATAACCCCATCCCCAATCCACTCTCTCCTATGTCCTCCTCTTTAACCCTCTGACTTTCTGGTAGGGGAGGATGGATCTCCCTACCACAATGCCTGTATATCTTAATTCCCAGTTGGATGTAGTTAATAATAATAATAATAATAAATATTTTTAACATTTGATTATACAACTTTAAATTCTAGATTCTTTCCCTTCCTCCCTTGTCTCCCACCCCCACTGGAAGGACAAGCAATTAAATACAGCCTGTACATGTGTACTCAGAACATCTCTACAATGGGCATATTGTGAGAGACTGATTATATGTCCCTCCTTCCTATTCCACCCCCACCTTGTTCTATTCTCTACCTCTTCCCTGTCCTTTTACAAAAGTATGTACTTCAAGCAACCCTC